>JAOWCC010000019.1:59852789-60236318 GCA_030867875.1 Actinernus sp. WN-2022
CTGATGCCCGCATACTTCAAATATCACTTTTCTGGGTGCTTCTTGGTGAAGCAGATTCATTGTTTGATTCATTGTTTCTGGGGATAGGGTTCTTTGTACTTCAGGGTATTGTTTTGCTTTAGAAGACAATAGTTTTTTTGTCTTACATATGTGGTGATCTGTAACACCAAGAAACCCCCACTTTCCTCAAAGTTATACGTTAACTGAACAACCGTAAGTTAGTAATATTTCAAGCAACCGTATCAGCCATACTCTTTCTCAGTTTTGGGTCGGCTTACACTACAAATCACGTCTCAAGAGTTATTCCAGTACATAGTGTACACAGCAATGCAGTATTTTATACGGCATGTGCTTTTTGTGGTACTGATCTGTGGAGATTTTCAACAAAAGTTAATAGACAGTTTCATCCGCGCTCTTTCGGTATTTTGCCAAAACGTGGACGTTTTTCATGCAAATCATCAGTTAATATACGGTAGACTATACATGAACATAAATACAGTGATTCTGAAGCCAAATTCAGGTACGATCTACTAAATAACACACTTTCCGAGTCCTTTTCGGAGGTACTTTCTAGCTGAGACTGAGCAGTTATCCGCCATCTTGGATTTCAAACCTCATCTTCGTGACCGGAAGTAAAACTTATGAAAGGCGTGTATTGCGTGTTTGCGTTTGGTTTTAGTTTAGAACTTGATTGGCTGATAATTAGAAAACACTTCTCACAGCCAATAGAAAAGCTAAGCAAACGCAAAACCAAAGCAATCTCTTGTTGCTTTCGACCCTCGACCGAAAACCACTCTAAGCTTGGTGGTTTTGCTTCTGGTCTTGCCAAATATAGTAAATATTTATAAATTAACATGAAAAGTTGACATTTTCGTTTTCTCTTAACCAGTTTGTAAGAACATATAATGCACATTCGATTTGAGTTATGGCTGATTGTTAATATGTTGATGTTGTCTAGTTTGATCATAATAATCTCTAGCCCATCCGCCATGAACCGATGCTGCTATTGGTTGATGTATATTCTGCTGACCAGCCACTTGTTTTCTTGCTCATGTACGTAGAATGGAGAAAGAAGCAATCGAAAAATATTTATATATCTAAGCTAATTGGCTTTCTAAAACTGTTAAACCAAACGAAGAACGGTATACACAGTATATATTTGTTATCAATGTCTTTTGGTTGGAAAACGTTGCCCTCTATATTATAAACTACCCGTAGTGAATGCTGCTCCGCTCAGTTAAGAAGTGTATTAGAAGAGAACCTACATTGTACATTTGTATCTAAAAAGTTGTCCCGATTTATTTTCATTTTATCCCGACATATCAACGATCTCCCGGTAAATTCCCTGGGCCTACCAATTCCCGACATTTTCTTAAGATTCCCGGCACAAAAAACTGCTGTTCTTCCTGGTGAAGTTTAAACACTGGAAATCAACTGTAATTGAGAATGTAATTGTAAATGCTAATTGTGTTTGAACCGGCGAAGGTCAATAGAAGAAAATTATTTGCTGCTCACCATCTTGATAACAGGAGAGATCTTGCTCTTTGGAAACTGATAATTCACACAGAGTTCGCCTACACGTCTATAGATGTCAACAATTGATGATTACACAAGGATCGCATAAACAGAAATGCATTAAACGGTTGAACGTAGTTGGTAGTTAGCTCCAACAATGCAGATTCCACCTCGTGTAATGTCACTTGACGATCAGATCCGTGCAAAGCATTGTGGTAAAAAAGGACAATAGAAGTGATGCATTGTGGTAAAAAATGAAATCGAGATTTGGACCCGCTTACAGATAAGAACTGCTGCCTTGCTCGCTCGCTCCAGGCTCGCTCGCTGCGGCAGCAACAAGTAATGGTCCTCGTAAAATTAAAGTGCCTCTAACACTTATTTTGTTATCATTCATGTCGATTCTACTTCAAGTGAATAGTTGAATACTAACATATTTCTTGATTTGAGTATATGAAGATTTACATTTCGAACATACTAATGAGTGACGCCAACCAGGGAATGTTCTGTCATTTCTTTCTCATTGTGAATGAAACTGTTTTCTGATTTAAGTTACAGTAAGTGGTAAAATCACTGATGTAAACTTGAAATATAACATGGACGTTTACAAATGTCATTTATCTCTACCAGCATGATTTTGTACAATTAATGAATCTTGGATTGATGTTAACATTAGCATATTGATATGGGAGCCGAAACAGGGCACAGATATTTAAACACGTCGCACTATAAATTTCACACCTTTATCTTGATAACAACAACAGCGGATTACAAGCGTACGGTGAAAACTAGAACGAATAAACAAGGACATAAATTCAATGCCTTACAAACTGAAATTGTGCCCAAACCAGACTCCTGGACTACATTGTAAATAGACGTCTTAACTTACAATTCTGCGCGGCTGGGCGAGACAATGGTAGAACAAAAGGGATTTTCGTAGCCCAAACTGGCTTTGCAATGCATACATTAAAGAATCTCAGACCATGTGCTGTAAGTCACGTGACTTTCGGCCACAGGCAGCCCTCGCGCATTGTCAAACGAAAACAGTTCGGCCGGAACAGGCCCAAACACTTGATGTAAATCGATATGAATGATAAAAAGAAGCGTTGGAGCTATGGCGCACCGTATTGGACATTATTACGAACATTTGTAATACATCTGAACTTCAAATATACGTGCCATACTTTCAACTTCGTATACCCAATTTTAAATAAACCTGTCAAATTCAAAATAAATCTGCTATACTTATTGATTACGTATATTCTAAGTTGGAATTCTAAATATATACCGAGGTCTTTGGGAAAAAGCTTTTCATGGCGAACTTCACATATCGTATGAGTGTTGATGCACGGCCGCGCGCTCCATATGCAAATGTTTAGTGCCTAGGCCCTTCTCGGCCACTGACTGCAGCTAACCAAAATGGCGGCCTTGGACGGTTTAGCAGTATCCGAATATCGACAACTTTCTTTTTTTTACGGATAAAAGCACTACTTGCCGAAGCAGAACATAGTACTTCTACTTCTGTATCAAGTGAAAACCTCGCGGAGGCTGTGGAAATCGTCTTCATTTTGAAAGGGAGAGCAGCCGAACTTGTACGTTCTTCTTCAAGCTCAGATCGCGATTTGGAAATGGGAAACTTTTATAGCAACATGGATGAGTTGTCTACGTACCTAACAAGACTCCGGGTATTCTTCGAGAATCTAGCCGATCAGCTAAGTGACAATAATTTGAATGTATCGGCCCACAAATGTGAGAGAAAGTACACAGGGATGAATGGTCAACCAAAGTTTGAAATATCTAACAGGCAGATAGAATTCCTTAGAGAAATGTACTTTTTTGCGTAAAAATAGCGGAATTACTTGGAATTTCCACGAATACCTTAAATAGGCGGCGTCAAGAGTTCCAAATTTATGATGAGCATGCAAGGGGTATAGCCCGAGTAGTCCCTCAAAAAATCGTAAGTCTCGTGAGCGTTTCAAAATAGAGTCTCGGATTTTCTGGCGTCTGGCGTCTCAGCGAGTCTCGAATTTGACAAACTCATGCAGTATTGGTCTTCACTGTGTGATGAAGAATTGATAGGCATCATGCAGGAAATAATGACTGTCACACCCGGGATTGGACAAACTCGTATGTTAGGTGCATTGTATAGCAGGGGGATAAGGGTACAGCGATAGAGAGTCAGGGTGCTAATGCGCGAGCTGGACCCTGTTGGACTGCACTAAGTTGGAGGGGAGCCATTTGTCGACGAAACTACAGTGTACGATGTCGTAATGCCTTTTGCCACATTAATTGCAACCACAAGATGATACGTTGGCGGTTGGTGGTAAATACTGCAATCGATGGATATTCTAGATTGATACCATATTTGTATTTTGCAAACAACGACAAGTCAAATACAGTACTTGAGTTATTTCAGAATGCATGCCAATCCTATGGATTACCTTCAAGGGTAAGCAGTGATCATGGTCTTGAAAACATATAGGTGTAGCACGTATACTACAGTGCCGGGGGAATCATCATAACTGGTAGCTCAGTTTACAACCAAAGAGTAGAAAGGCTACATAGAAACGTGACTTCTGGTGTTCCCAAAAGCTATATAGACGAGTTTTATATGATGGAAAGAAGTGGAAGTGGACACTGTTAATGAAGTCCATATGTTTTCACTTCATCTTGTGTTTTTGAATGAAATAAATAAATATTTGCAAGAATTTACCAACCAATGTAATCATCATAGTATCAACAAAGAGAGGGCTTTCTCTCCTCTACAGCTTTGGACGGAGGGCATTTTAAGAACTGTCAATTACAGGGGCTCACCATTGGATCCTATTTTAATAGACGAGGAAGTATATTCATATGGAGCAGAGCATGGGGAAGATATCATTTCTGTTCCAGAAAATGGAGGAGTAGTTGTTCCTTACAGTGATCTCCCTCTAAGTGAACATCAGTTTGACCATCAGTCTGGAAAGGAAAAGGGCTACCTACTGACAGTCCTATGAAGTGTTAGGGCTTGCTGTAGGTTATCACTGCTTCTCTCAGAAAACATCTTTCTTAATTGATCCAGCTTTTCTCGATCTGTTAGTCTCCTGGATGGACCGGGGCTGAAACGTCTTGATAATCAGAATGACTAGTAGATCCCTCATCATCATCTACATCCACTTCTCCATCAGAGGACAAAGGAGGAACTGAGTTTTGTTTAGCTGGGCTCACTATCATCACTGTCGTCATGAATAACAGACACATCCAGTCGTGGTTGTATGTAGATTCATCCTTGCCCAGAAAGGCTAAGTACACGTGCAGCTGAATTTTTCACCCCCAGTGGCTAGCTTTGGTGTGACTATTTGACCGTAGCGAGATTTAACAAAATCAAAGTCTATAACTTTATCCTTAAAACTTGAAATATCTATCTATCTATCTGATTTGAGCTATCAGATCTTCTTCTTCCAATGACTTATCCACACGGTATCCATGGACAACGAATCCGTTATTTTCCAATTGAAATCGTGTCTGGTGGGTGGGTACTGACTTTGTGTCAGGTGATGGAAGCAATATCACATCTTTATGAACAATGTAATCTTTCTTGGCGTTTTTGCATGGGGGCCTTTTGCCCCTGCCATCTAAGGACTGCTTCGAACTGTTGGAAATGCGCCTCTTAACGCAGCAGACACAGCTGTACCTTGAGCATTTCTGCGGTTTCTGGAATTGAGCGATATATTTGGCTTGATTGTCCGGTCCCGGGATTTTGTACTTGTAGTTGTTGTCGTATTCGCGATCGCGATTGTCCTGATCCTACCACCTGTATTTCTCGAGACCTCTGACTTGTAATTCGCTGTTCGATCGAGTTCACGTTTCTTTCATATAAAATTTCAACTAATTCCCTTGCCTGGCGAGCAATACTAGAGAGCGCTTCGCGAATGTCTTCACCGCTTTCCTGCATACTCATACCAGCAAGACTTCCAAGATGGCGCCTCCAGTCAGTGGCCGAGAAGGGCCTAAGCACTAAACATTTGCATATGGAGCGCGTGGTACATCATACCATACGATATGTAAAGTTCGCCATGAAAAGTTTTTTTTCCAAAGACCACGGTATATATTTAGAATTCCAACTTAGAATATACGTAATCAATAAGTATAGCAGATTTATTCTGAGTTTGACAGGATTATTAAAAATTGTGTATACGAAGTAAAATGGAAAGGCACGTATATTTGAAGTTCAGCATGTATTAAAAATGTTCGTAATAATGTCCAATACGGCGCCTCATAATATAGAGTCACTTTAAGGATTAATTTTACTTGTGTTTTCAAAGTTTTTACCGAAACTAGCTGCCCTCGTTGCTTCGCGACATCGGAAAATGTTGTGACAACTTTGGAAACACACGAGAAATTAATCCTTAATTAATTGTGGCACACAAAATATAGCACTATATCTATATACACGAATTTGAATATTTGCGAATTCTTTGATTCTAGCAATTTTTTTACCCAAATTTCACAAAAAGAATTTGATAATACTCCCTTCCCTATCTCTGTAAAAATCTTCCCTCAAAAAAATAATAAAAAAATATAATAATTATAATTCGATATAACAAACCTGTTTTTCCGTTCCCTCACATTTCGTTACAACGGGGTTCCATGCACTTTAATTTAAAGCTGTAATTCAACCTGTTTCTTGTGATGTCATGCAACCGTCATGTTACTGTCAATACGTATTTTGGCCGGCGACAAAACTGTATACCGGGGGAGCTGGTACCGCAAATCCTCCCCCAAAAAAAACGAATTTGCACAGAAAAAAAATCGAGCTAGCCAAAATCTCCCAGAAAAAAAATAGAGCAGCAGTAAAACTTTGTTCATTAGCTTAATACTGAATGCCTTAAAAAATCGATGCCAGAAAAAAAATATTGCTGCAATAGGAGTCCTAAAAATATTTCGAGCAAAAAGAAACGGGTACCCGCATCAATTTTCAAATGGTCCGTACCTAAGTAGTTTTGTTAGCCAGTCAGCTCATGATGTCACTTCTGATCCTAATAAAACAGCAAATTACAATATCATGAATGAAAGAGGAAGGTTTAGACTGGGTAAGCCAAGATGCACAAATGAAATAATTGTCCTTAATTTTTAGTTTTCTTTCGAGGGAATGTTTTTGGAATCTGTGATAAATTTTGTTGCTAGTTTATAACTTCTTTTGGACTTGAGCATATAGATAAACATTAAGAAAATGCCCTAGTCCGAACTTAAGATCACTTATCACTCAAACTTTGTAACTTCGAAGTTGTATTCAAGTGCTCTATTTTAAATATTCTCGAGCAAAATAATTCGATAACAATATCCTCTGTATCCTTCAAAGGCGTAACTCTGCAACAAGTTACACAAATTTACCAGTCTAGCACTGGCTTTATACGTTCAAACAACTGTTTCGCTATAAACGTAATTACTGAAACCACAGCCTGAATGCGACAGTTCGTTCAAGAACTTTTACCCATGTATTTGTTTATTAACTATTCCCTTTTAGTATCTTAAATCTGTATCGAATTCGACAAAATTTTCAAAATAAAGTATTCAACGATCTCCCGTCGGCCTCAAACTGTACTGTTTTCCAACTCAACGCCAGATTGTTCTTTTGATAACAGATTTGATTCACACACCAAAGCACTAGAGAAACACAAGTACTAAATATGCTGTGAACATATGACTGCCTCAAAATAACAATGTCGGATTCGTGCGAGGCCAAAGCGGGTCAGAATGCAATCATATTATACTGAATCTCCATATAAACTCCTTTCAAAATATATTGAAACAAATCGTATTTACTTACCATAGGAAGGAGGTCGTCTTATATACCTACCAATGACTATTTTAGTTGTCACGAAAACCCTCCATTCATTCAAATCGATTTAGAAAAGTTCAGTTGAATAAATAAAGTTATATACAGAGCCGTACGTAACATTGACCTTCCCAAGCACTTAAATCTGAAAGATGACTTTTATCTGTCGGTTAACTGCTTTAAGAATATTTTATAACTGAAGCTCTAATTAATTATAAGGGTGAAAACGCGGAAGAATACAATGTTTGTTTCATATTTTGTTTGATCTCATCCTCCTTGTGCTTACATTCAGTCCACGATTAAACATGATTAAGTATCGCATCTTCAGATGATCAGGCCGAAACACCACTCCGTGTTTTTGTATTTCACTGGTCGAAATGTTATATTTCGCAAGCCATTCCTGATAAAAAAGTAGGGCTGAAGTGAAATTTCTTTTCTGTTCTATTACAAATACACACGTAAATTCATTACCTCTGCGATCTGGAAAGCTCTTCATGTAAAAATTGACTTATTGGTGGACGAGTTTGCCATCTTGTAGCCAGTATTCACACATTCTGTTTTTGAGTCTGATATATAATCTTTTGTGTTAGTATCCCCAAGACGACTACAATACGGATCAATGAATATCATTTTTTTAACATCATAACGTTACTAAATTAACATTAAGAAAACTGCTAAAAATAAAAGTCACTCAGACAACAATGAATCAACTTAAAAGGTTTTAATTATTTTGCACAGTTGAAACTTTGTCTGTGTTGCGTTATTTCGTTAACTACTTAGAATTCAGTGCTTGCAGTATAAATGCAAATGTAGAATTTAGTAGTGAGAAGCATTCGTTAGGGTATACTTCATATACATGTATTATTTACTTATATATTAAGGTATGACTGTATTATTTATCGAGAACTTATTGTAGACGTTTTATCGACTTACGAGCCACTACGGTACAGTACGTACATGTACGGTAGGTACGGTACGTACATGTACGGCAGGCACGGTACGGTAAGTACGGTATTTGTAATAAGAAACACTTTGAATTCACTCATAATTCGCAAGAGTAGTCGCAGTTTAGAACCAAAAATAAAACTGAGGAACTTGGTGATATTGCTGTCAGTTCGTTCCTATGTTTTTTGTGACAAATGATTACAACCATGACGATTGCTGATCCAGCAGCCGGTAGGACTTTGATATATACTCAATATAAATACTAAAGCTTTAAGCGAGAGAGGGGAGTTACTTATTGTCTCACTCTAATTGGTATATTTTCCAAAATAGACAGCGATACATAAGCATATACAACTCTTCTCCCACGCAACGACCATCTTTAGTCCCAAGAAAATAAATTGTATTATTACATCAAGTCACAATCCCATTTCGGATTGGCCCAAAGGAGTGCAATAATTTTAAATTTCTCATAGCAATGTCTTATGGCAGCCTCGTTCTGGCGCGCGCGACATTTTTGATGCAAAAAAGGGCGGGGAACAACTTGAGATCGGAAAACTTTAGCACGTTTCCTACGCCAGACTCGAAGCTACAAAGCGAACAGTAAATTTGCGGCGAAACCGAACAGGAAAGCAGACCAAGCTCTAACCCTCCGTTGGTATAAAAGGAATGGAGTTGGAAGAAGTCAACCAAGTATGAAAACGGAACACCGAACCGACAACTCACATACGAAACTCAAAAAGTCGTGTTTAGCAAGATGAATCCATGAACTCTTCAGAATAACTGTTAATTCTTTGAGAGAATGCACTTCGTCTGTCGTCGTACTAGTCACGTCAGTATTTCCAGTTTTGTGTGAATATTTTTATACTCTTTAACATTTTTCCTTGGGGCAGTCTTCCAACACGAGTTCAATTCAAGTCAGTTATCACTATCTTAAAAATAATCTTTGGTCGTCATAAAGAAATAAAGATTGTGAATATATCATAAATCAAGTATTGGATTCGGCCTTCGAAGAACATCAAACACTGGCCCCGAGGGAAACAGTGAGTTTTCGGCTGAATAAAATGACTTCTCAGTATATTAAATGACACTTATTTCCGTTTATCATCCTCTTACAATCGATAAAAAAACATATCAAAAGTTACAGCAAGTGTCTACAGATATTTAACATATGTAAAATCCCAATAGCGAAATATTACAATATTATGTAGCTTCTAATATGAAATGCTAAAAATACCACACACTAAAAAGGACACTAAATACTTATACAGCCAGTCGTATTTAAAAACTAAAGATATATTAAACGAAAGAGAACGCCGCAAAATACGACAAATCGCATTGAAGTTCAGATCCATTCGAACCACGACGTAACATATTAGCGCCTAGATATTATCTAAGCTTACTAGCTCTAGTATGGCCTTTTTGTTTCACTTGCTAACACAACTTCAACGAACCCTTAACGATGGGCCAACTGTAAAATCATTCAAAAATATTATTACTTCGACGTATGCAGATTTGATTAAACTGACTCGAAATCATACAAGACATAAGAAAACGTTTCTCCATGCGTAAATACTATGTAATTCGCATCCAAGCAAATAATAGAACCTCGCACTCTGAACATTTCTAATATTTTTGTTTAAACTCAATCTGTTTTGACGTGGTGCGATACCAAAATCTATTCTGCCTTTATAAATATTGAATAGCCTTTTGTTCTATTAAGTGCATTATAGACGAAACAATATTTATAACGAAAGAGTAATAAGTACAGTGCCTTCGAGGTTTGGTTGTCATATGAATAAGTAAAATAATAATCAGAATATTATGATCAATCTTATATCGGTGAATCCTTAGAATACATTGATGGACGTCACTTCTTTGACAGTCATTAATTATTCCACAGCCAGTTATATATGCCACCTACTTCATAATTACGACTACGATATTGCTGCCATGGTTTCAAATGTATATAACGTTTCAAATGATTAAAACAGCTGATATTAACGCATTCTACACTTCGAAAAGGTTTTTTCTCATCTCTTGAAGAAGAAAGTACCACAAAATAATACAACTAGAAACTATAATAGACCAGTTCGCGGTTAATTCCGACATTTTGAAAGGGGTATGTAAACATGGCGCGAAATACAGTGTTTGTATGGGAATCCGATGCCAAATCGAATTTCTGAAATACTCACTGTCTGTAAACTTATGATACCAGGTAAAATATTAACTGATCAAAGTGTGAGGTATGTAGCTGTAATGTCGGAATTAACCGCGAACTGGTCTATTAATTCATTCATAATTCTATGTTCATTTAAAAAAATGCCTTGTTGGGCCGTCAGGTATAGCAAGGACATACGTAAACTTATATTGAACCTTGTGATATCTTGCCTGATTTATTGTTCTCGTAAATCACCTACATTGTATTGAAAAGTGTAAAGACTGAAGTCACTTGATGACTCACAAGCGGGCTACCAGCACTCCGGCGTAATTTGGCGACCTAGAAGAACTAGATCGCAGCACAATAAAATGGGCACTTAAAAAACATAACATCGCGAAACACCCAAGTTGACTCTTCAGTGTAGACAGTAAAACACTGCCAGAAATATGTTTACAGCGGTTCTAATGAACTATCCGCTTTTCGTTTTCTTTTTCTAGTGTTAAAACTGAGAATAGTTTGTCATTCAAATCTTTTAAAAGTGATATGTGTGGTTTAACTGAAATAGATTATGAGATATGGATTTCTTGATGTCTATAGGCTCCAGTCACTAAACCAAGGCCTAAAATCAAGTGCATCATGTTCCTTTAATTTCCGGGAAATTAATATAATGTGGCTAAATTTTAACTCTGATACCTTTTACCCAAAACTTGTTTTAAGTAAGGATTATCAATGATAATAATTCAGTTTGCAGTGGGCTACGATTTTCTCGACAGACTAGACTGGGATTTTACAGTGAAGTTTAGCGAAATATTTGTTATTTTTTGGTACAGAATTGAGCAAGAAACGTTAAATATAAAGTCATTTGAGAGAGATAATAGTAAAATCAAAACCATTCTCTTGTTATTTGTCATAATTTGTATATTCCATTCAATGTTGTTGTTTGAGATTTGTTCTTCTCTCATGAGCACAGCTGACAAGAAATGATTAAAATAAAGAGGTATTTGTTCATTTCTATTTTGACAAAAACATTGTTTACGATAAAAGTAAAAAGTAAAATATATGAATATTAAATATTTTAATCGTTTCCCATTCTAAATATGTTTTCTCATTTACAATAAGAAGCTTTTAGTAAAAAAACCGTTGCTTAGTATTCAATATATCTTCACATAAGTGGATAATAACGGCCATTTCGTTGACGTCTAGTTAGCGTATATTTAAATCGTATACATTATTTAACTGAAGTAACGAAAATCATTATTTATAACAGATTCACACATATAAGCCCAGTTGTACAATATTATACTGAAACGAGTCTTTTTCTACGAAATCAGTGATCAATTATTGTAAAGTGTTTTTACTGATACATCTCTTTGTCAATGAAGTTCTCTTTGCTTATCTTAAAATCAATAATTGGATTCAGTCGAGCTGCACGTGTGTAGTCAGTCAGTCTAGAATTACCTTGCAGCTGCATTCGATTAGCCACAAAGACAATAGAATAAGCCTTGAATGTGAAAAGTCACGACGAAAATTACCATTCTGATAAACAATTTCCTGTACAACTTACGGCTAATAGATCTTTTATAAAAAAAATATAGTTTCTCCAAAAGATATTTTCATGATAACAAAACATTTTGAGAAGATTATATTTTGGAAACTTAAAAATAATTTCAAAATAATCAGATGAACTCCATTTACTTTGTGGTTTTGTCTTTCACGGAAACGCTTGGAAGTCGTTACCAGCCAAGTTGTGTTAGTGATAGTTATAACAGCGGACGTATCTCATAGGCATTGTCCTACGTTTGGGTGTCACTCTCGGCTCCACGATTGCTAATAGCAACTAAAATAGAAATACGGAAAGCTTAGAACGTTGTTAACATGTTCGAAATGAACCCAATGTCATGTATTGCATTATATGTGGTTTCAATCAAGCAATATTCAAATGATGAAATTTGAAGCATTCAGCATAAAGTTTTTCATGAGTTAAACTAGTTCTCGCTAAACAGCTGGTCCTTTTCTTAAGAACTCTCTTTTAATTTGATGTTCTTCAATAGCTGAGATTACAGTGGCGTCTACGAATAGCAGTTTCAGCGGTATTGACCCGAACGCCTCACTTCGATGTAACGAAGCGCTATTCAAATTTGTTTCTAATTAAGGGCCGTCTACACGACAGGAAAAAATGGCACGGCTCGGATAAAAACTAGAACGGCTCGGATAATTTCATTCGTGTACACGATCCGTACCCTACTTTTACCCGTGCCAATTTTACCCGTTCTGGGACCATAGGCGCCTATGGTCCCAAAACGGAACGGAACGGATAAAACTGGGTTCGGTACCCGTGTTTCCAGTTCCTGTGCATCGTGTAAACGCTTACGTACCCGTTCCATTGCTTTTTTCTGAGCCTGCACTGTTTTATCCTCAGTTGTTTATTTCTGTCCGCATGCGTATTTAGCTCCACTTTCTCGCAATATGGCGGACGATAAACGAGTGAACGGGAAGGGCAAAAAAATGAAAATGAAGGGGAAATATTATCTTCTAACGAGTCTAAGCTTTATATCTGTTTTTTTTTATGCAACTTCAAAGTAGAAATAACCGATTTCCTTCTTAAAAGAAACATAAAGTACACAGCCTTGCTTCGTCAATCGCCATTTTACTCAGTTTACCAGCGTCAGTGCGACGCATACGAATGACAGTGATCTAAACATTATCATGGGCTCAACCACTGTCCGTTCTCGGAAATATTATCGTGTAAACAGCCCTTGCCGTTCCACCTAGGCTTGCGGACCGGTGCCACTTTTTATCCGAACCGTTTCAAGATATTTCTCGTGTAAATGGGCAAATATTCATGGCACCGGTACTTCTCTCTATCCTAGCCGTTCCTTTTTCTGTCGTATAAACGGGCCTTTAGTCGTGCTTGTTTAAAGGAGAACTGAACCCTAAATCAATCCGACGACTATACAAACTTATATTCAAGAGAAATAAGTTCTGCTATTTTATTACTTTGTGGTGCACGTATAGTACGTCACGCATACCAAAGACAAACTACCACACCTTCACAAAGAAAGCACAATAGTGCGCAATTATGAGTCGTTAGGCCAATTTTCTTTCCTTTGACGCAAAACACAGTAAAATAAATTTTGGTATGAGTCTTTTCATGTTTAGATCTACCCATTGAGTTAAAGTTGTTTTTAGGCTTCAGTTCTCCTTTAGGAGGGTGTTGGTGTCATGCAAGAATTATGGTTTCAATTGCGCTTCATTACATCGAAGGGAGGCGTTCGGGTCAATACCGCTGAAACTGCTGTTCGTAGGCGCCATTGTAATGGGGCTTTAGATGTTGTTCATGCACGACCTTAACGTGCATTTTTCTGTCTCTTGCTGGCTAGCGCTGAGCTGTTTGATTTATATGTTTTCATTTTCTTCTGTTCCTCATCCGAATGTTGTTCGCCTTGGTCGTCTTGTTCTTTAGAGTCCATATTATAGGAGAGGACAGTTTCATCAAGACTGTCGGACCTGCTTATAGGTAGCGAAGAAACTAAGAGGTTCGCGGCCTTTCAAGTTCATTCACGTCGCTTCTGGGATTTAGGGCTATATTCGGTGGCCGGGTTATCCCCAGAATCTAATCGGCCAGTTACGGACGTGTTTGCCTAGTAACTCCGTTGCCAGTTCATCTATCTCAGTCCATTCTTCGCCTTCCTTTTTCTGGTGCTTGGCTTGAGCTGCCGACGACATTTCATTCCATTTTTCTCTTGAGTTGCTCTTTCGTTCTTTTGGGATTATTCAGTGACTAGTGACAGGAACTAACCACCAACCATGATTCCGTTTTCATTTGGTCTGTAAGTCTTGGCCATGATAGCATTCCGAATAGAGAAGTCCTTCTTTTTTAAGTTTCATGGAGCACAAACTTGATTTAGGCACAAAATTGTGTGTACATTTTCTCGATTAACCATCCTGCTCCTCCGTTTCGACATATCTGTGTACTTGTGCGTGAATGCTTTAAGTAACTCCAGGAGCGTTCATATTTACTATACCCGTGAGTCAGCGTATGATCGGTTTGAACTATTTTTAGAACATGTTTCCCGGGTAACTTCCTTCTGACTCTGCTGCGATCGTGCATATGCTTGCCGTAATTATCGAGATTAAGAATGATCTATTGTTCTTTGAGGTGATTTTACTAACGCTGCATTGTCCTGACTATGGTTTGATTCGATTCCCAAAGTGTGGGCACGTGAACTCCCGTGAGATCTGTTCTAGATATAGCTCGATCTGGTCATACGCTGACTGACAGACCTAGTATGGGAGATGGACGCTCCTGGTAATGGGCTCCTGGTAACTCTTAGTATAGGATTACGTTAAAAATTACGTTAAAATTTAGTTCATTCTCAACTGAAAGCACTTTCTCTCGATTGTAAAAAGTCAATAATAAACTAGAATGAACATTACAAGAATGTAGTATTACTGACTAGAATGAGTATTTCTGAATTAAACTTTAAAGATTACTGTAGTATATTCTAGAATCGCAGTCACAGCTGACTCGCACGAGTGCGTTTGCGAAATCAGACGCCGATTGGCTGAGCACGGTGGGCACAAACGACCATAAAAACGGCATGAGTTCTATATTTTAAAACGTTTTCAATGCAGACGATTGAATTTTGGTAGAAGGATGTAGAATCGTAAAAGGAATATAACCTGATTTTTTAAGCTATGTAACTATCATCGTGACGTCACAATGACGTCATTTATCCATTTGTAATACGTTTCTTACAACTGTTCATTACCTCTAAAAACGGAATGTCGTATATTGTTAAAATCTACTCGTGATGAGAATGAAGGAATCGAAAACCCGATGTCGATTGGTTAACAAATCAAAAAGTTATGAAAGTTTTAATTTTGTCCATTTTCACGCCAAAATTTGGCGGGAAATAAACAACACGAAAGCATTTTTGAAAATATCGCTTCATTCATTTTTTAGATGTGTAAATATTGTTGCATGACATTTTCTCCAATCATAAAACACATTGGTGGTTAAAATCGTATGTTTTTAGAATTTTGATTTTTTGTCCATAACCGGCTTAAAATTGAAGTCATATTTTCGGCAACGTCATTATGACCTCATACTTTTTTATACATGCCCCACAGGCTTCCCAGACTCGACGTATATTTCCCGCTTATTAGTCTGTTGGGTTACCTGTGGTTTATCGATTAGTTTCATAACGATCTCAGAAGAGTTTAAATAATTGCTTCGTGTGAATTCTCTTTTCCGATTCCTACGAAATGAATCTTCAACAATAAAAGATTGATACTTAATGAAGTTGTGTGAGTGGTTTTTTGGCGATTTGGGGCCTTCTAAAGCAGTTTATTAGGATTCGAAATTTTGACCGTTGGCCGAGGCTCTAACAAAATTTACAAGGTAGGCAACTCGACCTCGCCAAAGCACAGACTTACCTCAAAGATCACACCAAAATCGGCACTTTTCTTCCTCGCTCGCTATTCAGCTTTCGGCACAGGAGGGAATAGTTATCAAGCAACATCTGACCAGAGATTTAGGAAAATCCATCAAATTTATCATCGCCAAACGGCCTCCTCGAGACCCAAAAAGGGCGACCTTCCAATGATCTGTAAGAACCAGAATGACCAAAGCGGTCCAAAATTTTCCCGACCCTACCCAAAACGATGCAAATCGCCTTTCTTCATGGGGGGACCCCCAAGCGTGAAATTATACGAAACTGGCGGTTACAGACTAATTTTGAATTTGGAACTCGCCAATCAGAGGACCAAGACAGTGGGCTGGGGTCTTCACCGAGTGTTATGACAGTTCCACGTGAGAAATTTTTGCGAGTTCCAAATTCAGAATTAGTCTGTAACCGCCAGTTTCGTTAAGGTCTCGATAAAGGTTCGACGTGCCATTTCGGAAAAACGCTCTTGCTACGTCGGAATTAAAGCCACATACGTACTATATACCGTTTTAAGGGTGCGTTTACCAATTTCGTCGCTAAGCAGCGACGTTGCTATGAAGGGTCGGTGCGCGCGCGCGCTCATGCAATGGCGGGAAAAACTTACTTCCGGTTTAGTGAAAAAGCAACGCGCGCGCTTTGCAATGCTCCACTCCTTCAGTTTTGTTTACATTTCGTAAAAGTTACAATGAAGTTGTTTTTGCTACTTGAACCCGGTTTTTTTTAACTTTTCATGCTTCAAGTTTACTTAATATAATGCCGAAAAAGAGCGAGAAAACCATTCTAGCTGCGGAGGGTCGCTGGACGAGGGAAAATTCCGATGTCAGTATACGTACGTGTAATTCGGGTGTCAAGTGCAAACTAATTTTCGTTCGGATTTCGACAAAGAAAGTTTGGAAAGTGCTCGGAAAGAGCTTGTTGATAACGAGGGGAGTCAGAATGTACTTACAAGTGAGCAGCTACACGTGAGAGGAGTCTTCGAAGAGTTTGGTTTTGAGCCACTTACACAAGAAAGTAGCGAAGAAAAATACAGTGCCAACGAAAGAGAAATCAACTCCATTTTTACGGCGGCTCGTCACGATACTAGGGACTTGACTGGAAGTAATCGGTTAATAATGACCAAAACGTTTTCATATATTCTGATACCAGAGTGTTCTGATACCCTGGACACTATTTCTAACTATAAAGAAGCAAAGACCGATACAACGTAGAACGTAGACTTTCTCAAAGTCCTTCTTAGCCCCCCGCATTCGATTCTCGCGCTCGATTTTTGACCCAGTAATCGCTTACCCAGTGACTCAGCGAGTTCGACTTGGAGCAAGTCTACGTAGAACGTAGATTGTCGTTCACGGTTGCTTGCTTGAACAATTCGTCAACTATTTTTAAGGCCGGAAATGTCTGTGAAAAATGCGGAAGTTAAACATAAATACGGAAACGGACGATGGCAAGTTCCTATTAACTTGCGACCATTCCTTTAGGGCGAACAAAGCCTAAGGCCTACTTGCCGAATTTTGTAATTATTTCTTTATTGATCAATGGAGAATATTGTAAGGATTACGAACATGTGCGAATGATATTACACATTATAGCAAGATATTCCTCTAGAATTGACATATTTAGCAGTGTTTTTGATTGCTATAGGATAGAAAACTGAGTCAGATTTTGATGTAAGCTTACCGTAAGTCGAATCGGGTTGTTTCTCCTCGACGCGACGTAAAGTATAAAAGTGAGTGACTTTATTTTAGTGTCAATGTATTATAATTTAGCTTTGCAGCTAATTGGGGACACGTCACTAGTCCTACGATTTTTATACGTCCTTATCCGAGAAGACGTGAAGGTCTATAAACCATTTACTGTATTATGTAAAGGCAACACCTTCTACTCAGTTATTTTAAGACCCTGAGTGTTGGTCCGGCCGGAGTTTGAACCCCGGGGGGGGGGGGGGGGGGGGGGGGGGGGGGGGAACTCCCATATAAAAGGGGTAGGGATGCTCGTCGGACATTTTCGATTTGACCCCTAAGAGGTACTAAAATGGGCGTGGCTCAAGCTTATTTTGACCCCTAAAAGATAATAAAAATGTAAATTGATAACAGCTTTTTTGTTCAATTGACACCCGACCCCTAAAAGGTACCGCTTTACATAAAAATGTCTGTTTGATGGTGGATACCCTAAGTGGTACCAAACTCCTGATTTTGACCCCTAAAAGGTACGACGAGCATCCATGTACCCCTCACATAAGGGAGTCCCCCCCCCCCGGGTTTGAACCTGCAACCTCCCGCTCGACAGACCGGCGCTTATTACAACCGGAAGGCGGGTAGACATGTGACTGATTATGGTGCAAATCGACTTCTTTGCGTGAATAAACCACTGGAATTAGATGTCTGATAATGCAGCTCTCTTTCAATTTCACTGATTTCATTTTCTTGTCCAATGCCTTTAGCTTTGCCCTTGCAAATTCCATCGGTACACGAGAATCCATGTATGTAAAGTAATTGCTTTGTAACCACCCAAACGCGGCCGCGCCCCGTGGGCCCTGGTAACAATATTATACTTCCGGTTTCACAAAAAATTAAACTGAGTTCGTGAAACAAAGAAAAGTCAATCTTTTTTCACATAAAAATTGTCCTGAAGTCGCATTACACAGAGCCAAGCATGGGTTTAGCGAAAAAACAAAAAACACGGAAGTTATGACCATCTTACTGTTAAAATTCACGGGAAAAAATTATAAAACGATCAATTTTCGGTATATCGTAAAACGCATGCTACACCTTTTGTGCCTAACCCAGACCAATGATATATGCAAATATGAAAGCACTATCCCAAAGCAATCATGAGTTGATTGAATTGTTCTGCCTTGATGACGTAATAATGACGTCATACGATGACGTCATCAAAATAAAAAGGTCCGTCTCCCAGGAGTTCCTGAGTGATTTATTAATTATTTTACTCAAATTGTTGGCGTTTTATGGCGTTTTAAATTCTACTTAGCAACGGCCCAAAACAATTGGTAAACGCACCCTTAAAGGTCTTGAATTGAAGAAAGTACATATTTAATCCGTTTTGAACAAATGTTAAAAGCGTAGATGTTGTATATATTTCTACGCGAAATGACTCTGTCCGCCAGAAGGAGTTCAGCCCTTCAGGCTTTGAAACAATTTTTTTCTTAATTAGCCCTTTCGAATCCCAAATAAATTGACTCAAATAACGTGTCGGGCATTTTTTATATATTGCGTATTACAGATTTTATCCCTTTTCAAAGTTGAAAAAGTAGTTTTTCATCCCATTTTGATACAACCCAGGTCATAAAACCTGAACGAAAAATAATTTCAAAATTCCCCGACATAGTATTTGAGAAACGGCTGTTTTCCACGACTCGTGAAAAACTTAGGAAAATTGGACAAAACGCTAAAAGGCTGGACTTCAACAAAGTTCTGTTTTTGGCCGAAAAAAAGAGCCGAGAAACAGCCCGATAAAAGGTTTTCGATTCATTTCACGGTTGACTAAGAGTCCCGCGTCCAAGGGTAATCTCATTAACATTAGCCAATCAGAGCGATTCATGTTGTGTTCACTCTCGGCCGATTACAAAGTTCAGACGAGCCGCAGAACAGAGAAGCTATACAGTTCACCGACGCTCGATACTTCTACAGAAACTAGTTAGCTATAGTGTCGATTCCAGCTTAATTTAAAGAAGAAACACTCTTTTAGGAGTACAGAAAAATGGCACCACAGTAAGCAAACAATTAATATCATGCAGGGAAAACCACTGCAGCGCAGCTCGATCCACACCATGTACACGGTAGGCTGTTTACGTCATCCTAAAATGTTTTATCGCGCTGAAACAAAACCGGCAAACCTTAGCTTCCTGCATTGAATTCTCTTTAAATTTTTGGCCGATTGAAAAACTTTATTGCTTCATTCTTTGTGGACTTTCAGTCTTCGATTATTCTAACTTCTTGGAACTTGAGTATAATCCCTCCAGCCATTGTTTGTCCTAAGAACTTTACACCCGCTTCCAAATTTACTCACAAACTAAATTATTACAAACTAAATTGTGCTGTGTTTTTTCTTCTTATTCTTTTTTTAATACGGCACCAAGAAAGATCTACTTTTACACTTTTGGGCATTGCATTATAAACGTAGGAAATCTTCACGAACGAAAAGTAGCGCAGAAAATCACAGGATCAGCGAGAATGAAATAACATGCCCAGTGAATGACAGCAGCTGTCAATCATTTTTCGCGCCTTTTTTAGCGGGAAATCAGAAAGTCGCATTTATTTTTTTGAGTTTGAGTTTTTTTGTGATGCTAGATTAGGGCTTTTAGATTTAGAATTTGCGAAAAAACGCTTTTTCAAAACTTTTCCATTTTGAACCTTTATCGAGACCTTAAAAGGCCTCGTAATGGTCTCTGAGTGATTGGCGATATATTTGTTTCCGTTCCTCGAGCGGAAGTATAATTTCACGCTTGAGGGTCCCCCATGAAAAAAGGCGATTTGCATCGTTTTGGGTAGGGTCGGGAAAATTTTGGACCGCTTTGGTCATTCTGGTTCTTACAGATCATTGGAAGGTCGCGCTTTTTGGGTCTCGAGGAGGCCGTTTGGCGATGATAAATTTGATTGATTTTCCTAAATCTCTGGTCAGATGTTGCTTGATAACTATTCCCTCCTGTGCCGAAAGCTGAATAGCGAGCGAGGAAGAAAAGTGCCAAGGAAAATTATATGCCCGACTCGGTAATTCCGCATTATCGTATGCCACACCCACAATCCTTTGTTGCAAGTGGTGGGATCAATCCCGTATTTCACTGAACTACGTATGCAAGTGGCGATAACTACGTAATTCACTGATTAGTATGCGATAAATAGAGGCCCACTTGCATACAAACCAGTGGATTACGTATGTGCTCTCAAGCAGACAGTCATATAAGGGCCCGATACGAGAGCTCACTCTCATATTTCTTTCTGGATTAAACGAGATAAGGGACGGACCATTAGAAAAGTTATGGGGGGGGGGGGGGGGGGGGGAGGGGGGGGGGGGGGGGGTGGGGGATTCTCAAGCTGCATGCATTTTTTTTTACTCCAGTTTGCTGTGCAGCAATTTTTTTTTCGGCTATGATCTCATGCAGGTTTTTTTTTTTGAAAATATTTTATGTACTAATCTATTCAAAATTAGCCACCTTTGCATATCAAAGTTATTGCGTACAAAAGCCTACATATCGATAACCGGTGACTCACTTCAATTATCGGCCCAGTCATTTCACTCAAAAATACATGGATTTGGGAGCTATTTTGCCTTATAAAACAAATAAAATGATATATGACTTCCACTTACCTTCAGATTCAGATTTCTTTATTTAACACTATTTAAAGTATACACAGAAATTAAGTAAAGATTACTATATAAAATAACTAGTTTGATTATATAAGTTAATGTATAGAGGAAAAGTGTGCAGTGGTTAAAGGAGCTAAGCTTTCGAGTTAACCACTGCCACATAGGAAGTAAAGACTAAGTCCAAATTAAATTATATAATACAATATGTAAAAACAGGCTGGAATGATAATTAGATACCTTATGTCATCTTTGGTTATAGCTGAAGTTTAAGAAGATGTTTCTTATAGTGTTTTTTAAACTGTGAATGTCTAAAGTTTTTTATCTCAGTTGGAATAGTTTGCCAAATTTTTGATAAGGAGAAGTTGAAAGTACATAAGCCATAGTTCGTTTTTGCAAGGGGTCGAAAAAATGTATTATTTTTTGCATACCTGGTATTGTAAGGATGGATTTCAGATGCATGTATAACGTATCAAATCAAAGTTAAGTACTGACATCTAATCTGCAACTGATAACTGTACAACGGACGTTTAGGGGAGGGGGGGGGGGGGTGGGGGGGGGGGGGGGGGGGTAAGGGCATGGACGTCAGTGTGGGGCATTCAGAACAAACACATTTTCATCAATAGAAGTACACTTTTTAATCAAACGTTTCCAGTCAGCTAGATCTACATAGAGCGCAATTTCTGTTGAATTTCCCGGAAATTTCAACAAGGTCTTTTGATTAGAAGTATCATGAAATACCTCAGTCAAACCTCCAGGTAAGTGAAACTCAGTTTTATAGTCGTGACATAATGAGTATTTTAGTCAAGGTCCGAAATGAGCTCGTACGGGAATTCGAGGTACTGACTGACTGACTGTACAGTTGCAGCTATTAAAGCTGTAAGCTTGTTTTATACTTTGTTTATAAGTGAACTCCCGTGTATTTCATTACTGTTTTTCCTGACTTTATAAAAGCATAAAACAATGGGTGGACGTTAAGGGGGGAGGGGGTCTGACCTTAACGTCCGTTGTGCGTTAAGCGGGACATTTCGACCTTATATTAAGATTTCGACCGTACAAATTTGAATTTGCTTTCGCGAGTAAAGTGATTTTTTACAAGGCGTTACGGTTTAGGAACTACCTGTGTTTAGCTTGAATACTTACCGCTGAATTCAGATAGAAGAATAAATTTGCAGTATTCTGGTGTGTAGAACATTGAGGTTTCTCAAGTTTAGAGTGGTACAAATCACTGTTAAAGTTATATTTCGTCATGATTTCGTACTATTTTTCTTGTGTGACTTTTGGTATGGCGGGAGCTGCAGTAGGAGAGAATTTGGAGCGTTCAAACGAAAGCAGAGAATTCTCCTTCGTATAGTTCTGGTATCAACAGATAAGCCACATTATAAACTTGTAATGCGACTGAAGTTGTTCTCTCTCTCAAATAAAATCGCATTTACTTCAAAGCGATGACCAATAGCAAATGTCCTCTTCTGTGTGCAATGATTTTGATGACTTAATAATTATTGTCCTAAGTAAACTTTAAGAGCCATGCTCCTGTGAAATTTTTGTTATTATCAGGGCTAGCGTGCCCATATTAAAAGTTATACTTTAGAATCCCATAGCACGACTCAAAATCGCGCGCTGGTTGGCTAACGAAGCGTTTAATATTTTGTGGAATTCAACGGTTTGAAAAGCTGTATTCAACGATGTACAGGAAGCCCGCGCGTAAATATTTTGTTTATTTTTATTATCGCGAACAGAGACACAAATCATGTTAAAATTACAAACCAGGATATTCACAAAGTTAACAGTAGTCAAATAAGGTGAAAATTATATATCTTTTATTCCGTTTTTCACGAGAAATGATATGTTTTGGCCCTCGACTGAACAAGAGCGACTCTAGCTAATCCAAGGAATCAACAAAAACAACTGCTTCGTGGATTTGCTGATTTAAAAAAAAAATCAAAGACATGTAATATTCACACAGAGAAGCTAAATGACTGAAACAGTAAAAACAGTAAAAACAGGACGAAAATCACGGCTACAGAACGGTACTAAAATCGTGGTACAAGGAAATTTTTGGAAACGAGTGGACTGAACACTACTCACTAGTATTAAACATTCAACAGTTTAAAAACAGGCTTATTTATTGTGAGACAGAAATTGAGCATTAACATTTGGTACTGAATTTGCTTATAAAGTAAGGAACACTGGCTTAATACTTACAAGTTTATGCGTATACTTGTGCAGCAGCTCTTCGGTTTGTCAGGTTTTAGATTTTCACTTATCGACAGGCCGCCGGTTTTCTAAATCTTTCACAGACATTCACAATTTTGTCTCCAGTTAATGCACTTTCGCTTTCTTGGTAAAGATTAGATCGAAATTAAGTGTACCTAAATAAAATACAGGTGTTTTCATGCATAAAAATGCAGTTTTGATGTCGGAAAACCAAATTTTGTGAACAACGACTGCACTTTTAGTTGAACATCGTGTGAGTAAGTCTAATTTTAGCTTGATTCCTATTCGCTCGTTAGTTTACCGCACAATGGGTTCCTGGCGCGTGGCGGGAATTGAATTTTAGCAACTTTATTTATTTATTTTCCTAAATCACTAGATGCAATGGGATTCAAAGAAAATTCTTTCCCGACTCGGGAATTCCACGTTAAATTTCACTTGAAAAACTGTGCGATATCGGTTTTAATGTGGAATTCCCTCGTCAGGCAATGAATTTACCTATAGTATGTACTCATCGAGTCCATTGAATTACCTTAAAATGTATTTTACAGTAATTGTAGGAATCCTTAAAGGACACTGTCAACCACCAAATGATAAACGTTATCATGACAAAAGACAAAATTAACTACTCAGATTAGCAGAGTATGCATTCCAGGTATACTGGCGAAAAGTTTAGACAATTTTGAGGAAGGATGGCAAATATTCGAGTGGATGAAAATGACTGATTTTAAGAGAAATTTAGAGCAACTTGAAATCAGTTCACTGTAGCCGAAACCAGGAGCCCATAACCAGGAGCGTCCATCCCACACTGAGTAGGCCTATGAGTTAGGTTATTTTTAGAACGGTTTCCTGCTGTATTTATTTATTTATTTATTTCAAGATTCGCCCCAAAGGGCAGGTGTTGTATAATAGGACACGAGGTCCCCTACTAGATACAGAACACCGCAACCCCCACCTCTATAAGAACATCGTTACTCTAGCCCCACCCTTACGTTACCCAGTTAAAAACATATGTATATGTGTGTACAGAAAGTTAATGAAAATAATTTCTAATTTGCAGTAAAGAAAAAAAAGAAGAAAAACTTAGACATATTCAAATGTATATAGGTAAATGTATAAAGATAATAAATAAATAGATAATCAAGAATGTTAATTAACAGCTACAAACCGACATAGCATTAATTCGACGACACTTAGGACATAATAGCTTGTACGTACGAATATTGTCAGGATCAAAAATTGTGTTGTCTTTCAAAGAAAAAAGATTTAAGATCCTTTTTGAAAACTCGGAGAGAAGTGTTAGATTTAACATCAACTGGTAAAGCGTTCCATGAGTGCACAATTCTGTTGAAAAATGAGTCTCTGAAAAGAGAAGTTCTTGATTTCTGTACATTAAGGTTGAGGCCTGATTCAGAGCGGCGAGTACGAGTATTACAAAAAGATAAGTAACTGTGTATATCTACTTGACATCGCCAGATTTACATTTAAAGAAAAAAACAAGATCAAGGTATTCTAGCCAGTAATTAATGGGTAACAGGTTCAATCTCAGTAAACGTTCAGTATAGTTAAGGCCAGAGTTTTTACATATAAACCTAGTAGCTCTTCTCTGGATTTTTTCTATTACGATTACATTATAAATCAAAGACTGTGGTGCCCAGACTTGAGAACAAAAGCACAGATTTTAGCGCACCAGAGAAATATATAACAGTTTCAAGGCGTCTTGATTTAAGTTTCCCGCACAGTTTCGCTTGATAAATCCTAACATTTTATTGGCTTTGGCAGTAATTACCATAATGTGGTCATTCATTTCAAGTCTTTGGTAATTATTGCATTGATTGCATTGATTGGATTGCAGTCAATCCTAAGGGAATAAAATCACAAAAGCGTAACAACCATGTTGGTTGGTATACCAAAGTAGCAAATTAGGCATCTTTTGTTCCGCCGCTGGTGTAACCCACTAATTGGCGGGAAACTAATCTAAAAATAGCCCAACTTGTGAAAACGCAGTGACGCCTATATAGGAGATATAGACTATATCGCAACCCCGCCATCGCAGTGCACTCTGGGATGGATATCTCATTGTTAAATCCAAGATGGCCGCCCTACATCCATCCCAGAGTGCACTGCGATGGCGGGGTTGAGATATAGTCTATGGACGCTCCTGGTTATGGACTCCTGCCGAAATCAAGTTTATAGAATAAGCTTTCGTAATCCACTTCAATCTTAGCCATTCTCAATCGACTCTGGTTCAGGGTGTTATTCATTTAGTAGGTTTGTTTTAAAGAATCTTGAAGGTTCAATTTGGTCGACGGTGCCCCTTTAAATGAAAATAGTTTGAACAATTAGTTTGAAAACGCTTAACAGTATAATAAAAATATTTATTTATTACAAACTTGACTGGCAAATTATATCGTGGGAAACAGACGTAATCTGAAAAACTCAAGTTAACAATATTTTTTAAATTTAGAAACAAGAAAACATATAGCTCTAAATTAAATCTAAAAAGAGTTACACAAATCCAATAAAAATGGAAATTATCAGCATAAAAATTCTACAATAAAAAGTTCAAAACTATCATCATCAAATACAAATAAGCATTAGTCCACTTCCAATCTACTTGAGATAATACTAAAACGACCCCACTAACTAACTCGATGATTAACTATGTTACAAAAGGCCACCATTAAAACGATCGATTCCTAGAATAACTTACAACTGATGCGTAGAATTGTTCAACATGTCTAGATACCTATGCAGCCTAGTAAATGACCCGGATAGTCATGAAAATACTACACTAACTGTATGGTCTCGCATCCTATTTTCTGACACAATACGGAAGAAAACTGTTCTGGAAACGTTTGGTCCTACATTTAAAAATAGGTATTGTGTGGGAATGTCTGAGATTATAATATTGTTCCTGAGATTTAGGAATAAGATCATGAATTAGACTTTGCGAGTTCAAAATAGATCGATAGAATGTTCGGCAGAGTTTCTCTCTCAGGTAAGTTCAGTTCCACTAGACCGTCAGCTTATGTAAGGTGTGGCACGATAATCTTAACAGATCTGCGTTGGATATCCTCAACTTGATGACGCAGATTAGAGGGTAGAGCAGAATGCCAAACTGGTCATGCATATCCAAGAACGGGACAGGACTTAAGATTTTCGTAAGACAGTGTGCATTGTCTGAGAAAGTGTGTAAGATGTTGGAAACAGATGTAACCATCAAAAGTACTGGCATCTGGAGGGTAAATCCAATGCCACACTGAAATAAATACAGAAAACCATACCGGGCTGAAGTTAGCTGCCAGCTCAAAGCCAGCTCGACTCTCAGCTTGATTCTCAGGCCAGAATCTACTATTTTATATCAGATATGCGCTCAAGTCTGCCTTAATATTTTCCATTGTTACAAGGGAAAAGTTAATATTTAACCCAAAAATAAAAACTACAACATATATGACGGTGCACTATCACTAATTCACTTTATCTTCAGCTTCAACAAAATTCATTCAACGGCTCTTTGTTGGGAGTTGAAGGAATAGTTCTTAGCAAAAAACGACAATTGAATTTGCAACGCACCGGAAATGACTCTGCGGAAGACATAGATATGTTCAAAGTTGAATAACTTTGTAAGTAGATTTTCAATGCTTTTGAAACTCGCGGAGCGAATGCCTTTATACCTGCAGACCCCATCGCAAGCATCGACAGCACCATCGCAAACCGTTTGGGCAGAGCGCTATGCGCTGAAGTCAGCCTTAATATTTTCCTTTTTTAACAAGGGAAAAATAACAACTACAACATATATGACTGTGCACTCTCGCTAATTCAGTTTATCGTCAGCTTCAACAAAATTCATTCAACGCCTCTTTATTGGGAGTTGAAGGAATAGTTCTTAGCAAAATACGACAATTGAATTTGCAACGTACCGGAAATGAATCTGCGGAAGACATGATGTTCAAAGTTGAATAACTTTGTAAGCAGATTTTCAATGCTTTTGAAACTCGCGGAGCGAATGCCTTTATACCTGCAGACCCCATCGCAAGCATCGACAGCACCATCGCAAACCGTTTGGGCAGAGCGCTATGCGCTGAAGTCAGCCTTAATATTTTCCTTTTTTAACAAGGGAAAAGTTAATATTTAACCCAAAAATAACAACTACAACATATATGACGGTGCACTCTCGCTAATTCAGTTTATCGTCAGCTTCAACAAAATTCATTCAACGCCTCTTTATTGGGAGTTGAAGGAATAGTTCTTAGCAAAATACGACAATTGAATTTGCAACGTACCGGAAATGAATCTGCGGAAGACATGATGTTCAAAGTTGAATAACTTTGTAAGCAGATTTTCAATGCTTTTGAAACTCGCGGAGCAAATGCCTTTATACCTGCAGACCCCATCGCAAGCATCGAGAGAACCATCGCAAACCGTTTGAGTAGAGCACTATGCGCTCAAGTCTGCCTTCAAGTTTGGCTAGCCCGGGGCAGTTAAATACTGCTGACTTTTTAAGCCGAGGGCTCAAACTTTCTCCACAATGCCATTCGGGTGAATTCTACGAACTGGTTGACGGTAGGTATTGCAACTTCTGTAGGGTTTCCAATGAAATGTGCTCTAATTTTGGAGAAAAATGCCACTGTCAGAGAGCTTGAGGACATCATATCATTAAGTCTGAGGACGGCTGAAAAGTACTTGGTTTGCTTTTAGTAGGCCTTGTGAGGGGATTTCACAGGGTTTTTCCGTTGTGTTTGTGCTTTCAGACACAGGAAAAAAGTATTCAATGAAATCCTTGAAATCCTGCAGTTGGCAGTCTTTTACTCCTGCTCAACCTATTAGGATGATTTTTTGTCACTTTAAAGCAACGGCTTGAGTCCAAATCGCCGCTCTTGGTTGTAGGGGTAAAAGACTTCGAAAAAAAACACATACCGGAGTCCCTTGTGAATTTGTTGTCCATTACCCAGCATGCAATTGGAGGTGGGAGCAGGTAAATGTGGTCGAGTGAAATGCAGTGACAAGAATAGCTCGGTTCACAGTCGCTTGGTGTGTTTTGTGCAAACAAACCTGGTGGTTCGAAAGATTAAAGAAGGTACTGTAATGACTGAGTGCTGATTTTGTGTTTGCTCTTGATTTCAAGTGCGAATGGGAAGGATGTTTTGAGCCGATTTTCAGCTCCTTAAAATTCGTTAAAATCGAAGAAACAAAAACGAACGCCAAAACAAATGAGCTTTTCTCCATAGTGAAAGAGTCAAGCGATCCCTGTTATAGCTCTGACTTTGAAGCCATTCATCCTTTCACATAATATCGCAACATCGTCTTTCCGGCATGTCTAGATGTGATGCAATTTGTTTTTCTCATATAGGTCTCAGGGGACCTATATTGACAGGCTCGGACCCGAAAGAGTTAAACCCAAAACGGTTCTTAAAGGGATATTGAAAATAGTTCGCTTTAAACCACTCACATACAATACCTACATTATTCCATGTCATCTGATGCGCCCACAGCAGTAAACGGTTATTAGAGGGATTGTTCTCATTACCCCATTTGCAGTTGAACGTTCACAGAAAAAAGGGTCACGTGACATATCACATTACTGCAGTTTTCACTTTAAAGTGTTAAGGTTCACGAGTTATTTTAGTATCTGCAATTTGGTATAGATTCTCTTAACTAATTTAATAACAGAGATAATCCATGTTAGCCGTGTGTTTCTGTTGACCCAGGCCTTAACGTACACGAGTGAACCGCCATAAAACTTATTTCGGTTAGTGATATTAAATATTGGCTTTAATCCTGACATTTTTTACCTGAGGTTAGAAATTATCATCAGGTTGCAGAAAATGTTCTTCGTTTTTATTTGAGATCTATTTTTAGTTAATTCGTGATATAAGTATTCTTATTTCGTTCTTAATTTCGTCAACAAATTAGGCCAGATTTGAACACATAAGACTCTACTCAGAGAGGTTGCGATGGTCCTCTCGATGCATGTAATGGGGTATGCAGGTATAAAGGCATTCTCTCCACAAGTTTCAAAAGCATTAAAAATCTGCTTACAAAGTTCTATGTCTCAGTCTTTGTCACACCTATGTCTTCCGTAGATTCATTTCCGGTGCGTTGCAAATTCAATTGTCGTTTTTTGCTAAGAACTATTCCTTCAACTCCCAAGAAAGAGCCGTTGAATGAATTTTGTTGAAGCTGACGATAAACTGAATTAGTGAGAGTGCACCGTCATATATTTTGTAGTTTTTATTTTTGGGTTAAATATTAACTTTTCCCTTGTCAAAAATGAAAAATATTAAGGCTGACTTGAGCGCATACTGCTCTACCCAAACGGTTTGCGATGGCGTCTGCAGGTATAAAGGCATTCGCTCCGCGAGTTTCAAAAGCATTGAAAATCTGCTTACAAAGTTATTCAACTTTGAACACACCTATGTATAATCGCAGATTCTTGTTCTCTCTCTTGCACAGTAATCGGTGATTATTTTTGGTGGTACAGAGGTTTTTTACGACGAATGTTTGACAGATAAGTGATTAGGGGGAGGGTTTAGCAGTGAAAATTTTAAGACGAGTTTTTTTGCCAGGGATGTTTCGTTGTCGAATTCTATTAGATCGGTGGGGATATGAAAATACTTTTAGGGTTTTCATATGTTTTTAACGGTATGATATTGTAGTTTTCTGGCATCGGGCATATGGAGGAAAGTAGTCTAAAGAGACCTTGCGAAAATGGGTTTGAAGTACTAGTAAGGTTTTAATGCGCGAACTGATCATGAGTAGTGTATTAGGTTTGCGAACGAAAAGTCAAAGAGACGGAAATAGATCCTGCGAATCGAAACTCAGTGCATGGACCCGATTGCCCAAACTAGAAGAAGCTTGATTGAAAAACGATTTCCAAGATATTTAAATTAAACGCAACAATCATGTATGAAATTTCAAAGATGAATTACTGTGATGGATTAAAAGTTTAAAAGTTTAATTTTTGTTCCAACATACTGAAAAGGTTGGGACTGATTGCTTTGAGCGAGAAATCGTTTTAGTTTTGAAGCCTTGACGTGAGATAAAATTTCCGAGTTATTGTATCCATGCTTTAATTCGATGAGTGTATCCCGTGTACTTAAATCAGGTTCACTGCTTAGTGCTGGGTAGGTAAGATACCGTATCACGTACACGGATGCCCGCAAGCAGCAGAAAGATCTGAGTTTGCTAAGCTTGCTTTTTTGGTGAATGGTTATTAAACCACTAATTGAGTAAGAAATATTTTAAAGAAATTAAATATATCCAAAGGAAAATATTGCCAATTTATCTGATATAAAATAGTAGATTCTGGCCTGAGAATAAATTGTTCGTGAATGACTGACCTGAGTCCCATATTTCTTGCAACAGATATACAAATTCCTGAGATCCAAAGTTCAAGTTAGGCCGATCGTGTTACATCTAGTCTGAGAGCGAAAATCCTTTATATTTCGCCTTCTCGCTCATTTATTTCAACTTTTACAACTTTTACAACTTTCAGCGATTTGTGGTGTTAAGTATAAAGAAATCTAACCATATCTTGAAACTGTTACACAGATAGAACAGTAATAACACCCGCGATTCAAAGGTAAACGATTATTCGAAACCACATATTTACTCGGGCTGCCTGTGGCAGCAACGTGTCTTAAAATGCAAGTCGTTATTTTTTTTTATTATTCAGTGTAGCACGCGGTCTGCGCATGCGTTAAAGGTCAAATTCACACCAATCAGATTGCACTGTGCTGGTCACGCAACAATTGCCAGGTTAATTTATTTACATAATTGAATACAGTAAAATCAAGATGGCGGAAGACCCGCGAGGAACTTTCTCTCTAATTTGGAGTCTCATCTCTCAAATGTAAGCCAGTTTAATGTTTTATTTAACTTCACTCGTGCGAAAGCCTTCCAACAGGCTCAGGATATTTCAACTGGCGCTATTGACGGAGCCGAAGGACCGCGTTTTTTACCCAGATGGCCAGTGATTTTATATACGACACGTACGACGACCTGAAGCCATTGAACTGGGGCCAGGATCCGGAAAGCTAAAATTCGAAGAAATAGATATTGGAATCTATAAGCCATCGGCTCGCTGTGCTGCATTTAAAACATCCGAGGAAAACATTATTTTGGGTGAAGGCACTTCAAGACCAATATTACGAGTCTCTTAAAAACTGACAGAGATTTAAATTTACCGTAAGTTGGATCAGAGAATATTGAGATCAAGTTATTTCGTTCCAGCGAGGATATTGACCTAGCGGAAACGGTACAAGCTGTCGAAGGATTTTACTTATAATCATCCACGTCTACTCAACAACAGGAATAGTTATGTGCCAAGGTATGGGCAAAGATTGAGTTTCCCAGATTACAGATGAAAGTAGAGAACTTAATGAATGAAGAAACAGAGGTCACGTGCGACATGCTTGAGAACATGAACATGTTCAACACTTTATATTATACTAAGAAAACAAAACAAATTACAGAGCCTGCAAGTTCACAAGTCAATGAAAAACCCTAAGAGCCTGTAGTTTTGGATCAACATATCCTTGAAACTCCAAAAGCAACATACACATGAGTCAAATTCAAACCGGAAGAGACAGAATTCTTTAGATTATTCACGAGGATAAATTTGTTAGCCCGCAATAAGAACTCTCTCGCTGCTTTAATGACCTTGATTTGTAACATGGAGGCTGACCTAACTGATATGCGTAATGAATTCTTACTCTCGTCACATCAAAACGAAACTCAGTCATTTGGAAGACAAATTAGTGCAGCAAGATAATACATACAAGACCGAAATCAAGATGCTGTCATCGCGTATTATTGACCTAGAAGTTGAAAATGGCGAGTTGAAAGCGGATATAATAAAGCTAAGATTCGACTTTCAAACTTTAAAAACAAAATCAAGAATACAAAAAAGAAGACAATGAAAGACCAAGGTCTCCAGTGTTCCGAGACTACCCAACCTACTGAAGCTTATCAGTTTGTTCAAGAGCCATCTTTCTTACATGACAACCCGATCCCTATTCATCAGAATACATTTTCTGTGCTAAATGACGAGAGTTTACAATCACCTGACCGACAACTCACTACTAAAGAAAGGGACCATGAAGTACGGTAGTACGGTTAATTCTCGGGTTCAAAACAATGAATATATGCCTACTCAAATGCAGTGTGTTAAACGAATAAGTAGTGATTAAATTAAAAGGTCAACATACGAGAAAAACAAAACTATTAAATTACATATATACTAGAGGAGCAGAGAATACCGCGCTACCGGCCACTAAAGACTGCTAAATTCAGCTAATAATTCTTCCCTTTGGTTATTACTAAGAGGATTTCAAATGAAAGTGTATTACATCTTCAATCTCATGTGGCCCGAGTGAAAGCCCAGATGGGCTCTTGTTCTGTTACAAATCAGTTCAACAAACCGGAAGTAAAGTTCCGGTCAAATGAGTAAAAGTTTATGGAATTATAAATCGGTTGTGTTTTGAGGAAAACGTTTGAAATTTTGGTAGTGAGTAAGATGTTAATAGATCACATCGCAGTTAAAATGTCCACTTCCGCGTTTGAAATTGCGAAGTGGCAGCTAACTTCTACGAGTCGAGCTGGCAGCTGCCAACTCAAGTTGAGCTGGCAGCTAACTTCAGCCCGGTGAAAACCATGGACTTCTCAATGGTATGGTATATTTATACTATAACCCTCTTTCATAGCATATGCAGGAGCCCACAACTAGGAGCATCCATCAGAATTGAGTTTTTGGGAATCTAACACTAGCCAAATGTAACTGATCAAACGTTTTATCAAATGTATACAGTGTGTGACCCGGCGGTCAACTGGCTGGAAGACAACACATGTTTTTAAACGTAGCAAGGAACCTATGTGAATATATTACGTTATTTCAGTTCATTTTCTCATTCGAGAATTCCGAATACAGAGGAAACTAGAAACTCGCGACATTAAACACTGTGCCTATAAACTGGCCGACATTCACCACTTTCGTTTTGTAGGAAGTGGAAATTTAGTCGACGTACGTAATCAAATAATTGAAAACGTGGCAACAGATATTATACAGCCCGATTTAAGATCAGACCGGGATCCTAATGAAATGCGAAACACATCCCAATATATATGTACACCATTCAATTTCTAGGTAACAATAAATGTTAAAGATTCATTAGCACCATTTGTACAATATTTGCTACTCATGTATTAGTGAGGACAACCGACCGTAAATCTATGCAGAATGTTAAAATTTAAAATTTCACTGGTTATTCAAACTTAACTAGAAAATATCTAGCCTACATGAACCTCAATGTTTCCCAAGCGTGGATAAATAAATATGAGCTACCACCATACAAGTATATATATGCCGACTCTAGACGAGTGCTTTGAATTAGAATACCAAGAATACCATTTCGGAATATTTACCTTAGAAAGCGGCATATCTACAACATGACCAAATCCTTTCGGAAGCATCGACGCGTCTTCTCCGATAACAGTTTGTTCTTCATAGTCAAACCGGCTTCAAACGGCCGTCAATACATCTTCTACAGCATGACCAAATCCTTGACGCGTACCACAAACTTCCGTCAATATATCTTCGGAAAATCAAACGTCATTCGGAAAAGTCAACGCCATGCTCGACTACAGGTTAAGGCCACGCTAGGAAATGAAAACCACCTAGCCGCAATAACTCGTTACTGCACATGCGTGCATCCACGAGTTAACAATGATACACCGATAAGTCGATTATAAGGAAAAACGTGAGACGGATACACGGAAACAAAAATCAAAGATTGGTTAATTTACTTCACGTAGCATAGAGTTCAGTTTTTATGTCAGTGAGACTTTCTTTCAGATTATCCACTTGAGCCTGGGTAAATTCTAGTGAGAAGCAGAATTCCAGTAGAATGTTTTCATCTCTTCCATTGACTTCGTCGTCTCTTTATGAAGCGTTTTCTTCAGGTCTTCACTCGTTTCATCACGTCTTTACTCCATGACCGCTGACCGCTCAAGTTATTCAATGGTTATTCAAATTGAACGCCAAGGTGTTGGTTGCGCCGGAGAATGTCAAATATGTACTAGTCCAAAGGCCCTTGGGTTGTGTTTACCAAATAAAGAATAAAATACCATTCTTTCGAAATACCGCAGCTACAAGTGGAATATGTGAAATAACTGCAAAATCAAACATTTTAGCGACGAGCCTTTGCGTGATTAAACGCAAGCCTGATAGTTGATATCAGTATTTTACCTTACTCTTTATCATCTATATTTGGGGCTTTATCATTATAAATACATTAAATGTATGTAAACTTCCGTAATTTTATGGGAAGTTTATCTTAAAACTGTCCACAAATTGCATTATTTTATTTCTGTATGATATAATAATGCACATTAAACATTTTATTATATAGATAAAATATGTATCCATGGTTTTGCCATTGTATGTTTGTATACCATATTTCCTCGATTAAGCACCCTGGGCGTTTAATTCAAATTTCATGTTCAAGGAGGGCGCTTAATCGATGGTGGGCGCTTATTCGAGGGTGGGCACTTAATATAAATACTGACGGTACGTGAATTGGACTCGAATTCTTTTCGCTTTTAATTTTGAAATATGGTACACAATTTACGTGTACATGAAAGTTGAAAGCACATGGACTGGATAATCACCGACTACGAGTTGGAAGATAAAAAAACTGATTTCATTTATCAACATAGGATGTATTTTACCAAATGCAAGAGACAATTTTAATACGAAAGTGAAGCACCGTAATGCACCGCCATCTTGAGTTAGTATGTATTTTCTTTTGGAGGAGAGGGGAGAGTGGGCGCTAAATTGAGGGTGGGCGCTTAATCGAGGGTGGGCGCTAAATTGAGAGTGGGCGCTAAATTGAGGGTGGGCGCTTAATCGAGGAAATTCGGTATCAATACCAGTATGTGTTTTCCCATTGTGTGTTGGTATATCAATACCAGTATGTGTTTTCCCATTGTGTGTTGGTATATTAAGACAAGTATGTATTTTCCCATTGTGTGTTGGTATATCAATACCAGTATGTATTTTCCCATTGTGTCTTGGTATATCAATACAAGTGTGTGTTTTCCCATTGTGTGTTGGTATATCAATACCAGTATGTGCGGGTAATGAGAGATATGAACAATTTCTTATTAAACTCATTTGCTCGGACCGTAGCGTATGAGCCAAACTCAAAGGCGCGGGCCATAAAAAAAGAGGAAAACGCGGTACGGACCGAGTAAACGAGTTATAAGTGTTTGATAGTCGTTCATTAGGGCTTGATACAATATCCTCGAGAGGTATCTGCATATGAAGCTCCATAAACATTGGAGTTTATAAGAGATGTGGATCCTTCAAAAGAGCTTAGTCCGCACTGAAGAAGAATCATGGAACTTGTGGAACATATGGCGCTTTGAGGTCACGTAAATCTCTCCAAGCGTGATATTAATCTATACCAATCAACTTTACCCCGAAACCAGCAATCGGCCTTTTAAAACGCATACAATTACGTTCAGTATTATTTCAACCATTAGTGATCCTATAATGTATAAGCAATGAAAATTTATATAAGTATTTATAAAAACAATAAATAAGGCCCGCTTAGTATATAAAATGCGAATGCATCGGCTAAAACATTTCCGTCACTGGGTTGCGTGTACTGTTTGTTTGCGTCCGTTTGTCGGCTTTCTGAAATCAAAGCTAAGAAAATATATCATCGTACAGCTGGAAGTAGACAATCTCGTCAGAGAGTCATAATATAATTTTAATGGCGAAGGTTTCTTTCGAATTATCATTCGTCCTGCAGTAGCATTTCGAAATAACCGATTCTGTAATATTTTTTTTCAATTCTGAATTCATTTTAATTTAAGCAGAAGGTATTAAAAGACTAAAAGACTTCGGGTTCTCGTGCTCTTAGAAAGCATTTGATATTGAATTACTTTTGTGTTAGGTTAGATACGAAGCAAATTAGATATACCACACGACGTTTAAAATCTAGAAAAATTATGTAAAACAAAGCAAATAAAAGTAATACAGAAACCAACCTTAATACATGTTATTCCAAAGATGTCCAAGACCGCACTGTTATCTCCTTGTCATAAGGCAGCGAGCTGATATTGCATCTAGAAAAATACATAGTCTTATAACATATACAGTTTGCTAATATTTCAATGTCTTTAGTACAAAGTGATCTTAGGAAGATATTTATCGTGGGCGAGCTTTGACAAGATTTTGATTTATCATCAGTGATAAAGATGGAAACAAAGCATTGCCAGACTGTCTCCGGTTAAATTAAATGAATCTCGTATATTTGCTTCAATAAATGGATGTGATACCGTTACACTGTTGTTGAGTCGAGCGAGTTAATCTGTATATGATTTGTGATGTATTTTCAGTATAAAATGAACTCATGGTTCACGCGTTTTCACTCTGCAAATTTCAATGCCTTTTGTTCCCTTTTTCAAAAATAAATTACTTAAAGTTCATAAGTATCACGTATCAAGAATCGATACTATTTATTACCGTGTGACCACTTCACAGAAAAAAACTAATTAAAGACAGTTATCTCAAGTAACCGCCAGTCGATATTAAATACAGTTAATCCAAATTTACTGGTTTAGAATACGTAATTATAAATATTTGATTGATGTTTTATCGTATTAAAATACCAACATTGTGCTTTTTTATTTCTCTTTTCAGACATTTTGTTCAGTGCTAAATTGCATAAGTAACGGTTTGGATTAGCAGTTTGCCTTGAGGCCTCGCAGCCTTCACTTTAAGCAAAATAAAGCTATCTGATTGGAGTACATCTATCATGTGTTGCTAATGCTGTCGTGATCCAAATGAACGTCTTCTTGAATGAAATGCCGCGCAACAGTGAGTGTCACGCGTCACCAAGGACGCCAACGGCTATGACGAGGGGATACGAAAAAGTATATTCTCACGAAATTAGTTTTTCTATTCTTCCTCTTATTCGCCTTTTATCGCACCATGTTGTCCAATGAATGAATAAGCACGGAGTTGTAAGGCCGACCAAAAGTTATTTGCTTTCCTATGTTACGTTTACATCATGGTACCGGACGAGTTTTTAACACAAACAGGCCAATAATTTTGGAACATAAGTGTTTACACTGTGCCAGCTAGGCTGATACCGAAAATCCGTATGGACATGGATACCAGGCTGGCTAAACCGTAATATTGTGCACGGAATGCTCTCGCTATGGAGCCGCAGACTGAGGAATGCATATAGAGGATATTGTATTACACGGTGGTGAGAAGATATGAAGTTTATCCTCGAGTGTCGAAAACATTTCACGAGTGACCATGAGCGCAGCGAACGAGTGAAATGTTTTGGACTCGAGAGGACAAATTTCATATCTTCAAACCACCGTGTAACAATTAAACTGCTCTAAGAACTATTATCTATTCATTTTACTCACTGTCGCAACCGAACTTCTTCGTGATCTTTTTAAGCTGTTCTGGGGAGTTTCATTGGGTTTTCTTGTCTCTTCGTTGCAGTCGAGAAAATCTTTAGAGAATTTTAGATCGTATTTGGCTTTTTGTGCTCGGAATATACATTGTCATGCAGCTCATTTAAGCTGTTTACATCTTCCTCTGTGATTTTAACAAACCTACCGCCATCTTTGTAGTTCAAAAGGCGGCAAGCGTGACGTCATCGATATTTCCACTAGTGAAGATATGGAAAATACGTTACTCAGTACCCGGATGTAGTTTCGTATGAGTGGTTTATTTCTCAGTAAAACACTAAAGTGCTATATGTCTCCCACTGAGTCTCCCTGGAAGAGCAACCCTGCACTAAGATCTCGACCGTACTTTGCAGGTGGGTCTCGATCATGAGAAGGTAAACACTCAGCGCTGAGTAAAAGAACGTGCCTGTTTGATCCAATAACGTATACAAAATGACCAAAAGGAGGCTATTCTCTCCATAACTCAAACCCCGCAAATATTAATGTATAAAGATGTTCCAATCAGATGGCGCTCGAGGCAGCAAAGAAAGGGTGAGAGATATATAGCTTGCACCTGAGTACCGTCAGCGATCTTAATGGCGGGTAGGTTCGCGGTAAATTCCGACATTTTGAAAAGGGTGCAAACATGGCGCGAAATACAGTGTTTGTATGGGAATTGATGCGAATCCGATGCCAAATAAAATCCGTCAAATCGAATTTCTGAAATATTCTTCAGATACAAACTTAAGATACCAGGTAAAAGATTAACATATAGAAATTTGAGGGATGTAGCTGTGTTGGGAAGCGTGCAATCGTGTTTTCAGTTTTCCATACATTGTCTGTAAATTTTCACACGGAATTCGACTCGTTTTTACAGACAATGTATGGAAAACTCAAAATACTTCCTGCTTTTGCAAGGATGTCGGCGGCGCCCACATCAACGAGAACTTGAGCCGTTTCAAAATAATGAAATGCTGAGGATAAGGATTTCCAAACAACATGCTGGGAAATTTCCTCTGAGGAGGCGCCTAAGAGCTTGAAGGTAAATATAAAGCAGCCACTACGGAAGCTCTGTAACATTTCACCATTTTGAGAAAACAGCCGCGTCTCGTCGCGGTTACCATTGATGAGCTCCCGGATGTAATGTTAGTCGTTTGGTCAAATCAGAAGAGGAAATGGGTTGGCTTAATTATCACCCGATTTCTAGAGTAAAGTAAACTAAAGTAAAGCAACCTTATTTAACGTCGGTAACTCGTGACAGCCTAGTGAGACTGATAAACTTGAGGCCGACGGGAGACCTACGATTTTACGTCCTTATCCGAGAAGACGTGAATGTCTAACCATCTGCAGTTGTTTCACAAAGGCAGCACCCTTCTCCTCAGTTAATGTAAGCCCCTGAGTGTTGGTTCGGCCGGGGTTTGAACCCGCGCTTCCTGCTCAACAGACCGGAACTTAACCACTGAGCTAACCGGGAGGCGGATTCCTGAAAACATCTAAGGCCTACGGCAAACGTCGAACTAGCCATGAACTTAATTCAGTCGAACCTATTAATTTTGAAATAGGCTCATGGATAGTACGACGTTTGCTGCAATTGAGATCGACCCTATTCAATCAGGTACGAGTCCGGCATTAGGTTCGACTAGCCAATTCGGGAATTACGACTCTGGTGCGACTTTGCGGCAAACATCCATGGAAAGTGCGCCCGTACGATCTTTATGCGTACGCACACTTTGCATGGTGTAATGTTTTTATTTCATACTTAACTTACTGAGATTTTTATTATTGTTGTTTTTATAAGCGTTGCGCGCGAAAATTCGGAAACCATTTAAGTGTTAAGACTCGATTTATTTTTGCATAAATTAGGAAACTCCAAGAGGTCAAATAATATTTATTCTAATACTATTTATTCTAAAACACGGAAAAACTTAATTCAATACATCAATAAAGGCATTAAAGCTCTAGTGAAATTCATTGAAAGCTCGTGTAAACTGCTAGCTATACAGAAAACAGATCTTTAAGATATTATTAACTTAAAAGCGTACAAAATACAGTATTAGGTAAAAATGTACTCTCTGTACTGTCAAGTTGTATTCTCGAGTTATCAAAATAACATCGCTGATCTTTACGGGTTGGCGAAAATTTTGGCGATTTACTTACAGTATTTATAGTGATAGAAAATTGCCCTCCGTGAATAACGGCTCCGCTAAATAAAACAAGCTGTTGTAGACCAGTGCTGCTACTGCTAGACTGCTGTGAATGGGTCTCATCGTTATGTGAAACTACAACTGAAGTCGAAGATGTACTTCCACTGGCCATGCATGAAAGCATATTCGACATTTCCATGTGCTGTTTGGTAGTAATGTGGCTGTAGTTATCAATGCTTTTTAGGTTTTTGTGTCCAGACAATTGTGCGATGTGTGTCCGCGGCACATTACAATCGTTCATCATAGTTTTTCTATGATTTTCTATGATTCTTGATTTTGTATTCGACATTTCTTTGCCATTTCCTTCACCAAACTTCCCAGTTTATTGACGCCAACAGGATTGCATTTGAACCAGTTCTTTGCTTGGCTCAAGTTGGTTTTTCTGGAGGTGTTGTTTACGGCAATGTAAAATGGGGCGTCGGGTTTATTCATGTTCTCCGGTCTCTTTTGGGCAAATAACTTGTAAATAGCAACGGGATCCTTTTCGCTTTCATCTGTTGAAAACATGTTTGGAGTAACCGGCCTGACATCTCCACAATTCTCGCCGGTTCTTGTATTGGTTTGACGCTCGTTGAAATCTAGGAATTATATTCCGTCAACTGTCCTCAAGAGTTTTACATCCCCCAACGCATGTTATGATGCTCCTGAATTCCACGTAGACCAAAATGCATCGTGTTATTTAGCCATAAGGAATTTATAACGGCTTCGGGGCTTGATATCCCAAGAAGGCCTTTTTCATACAGTAGATTTAGCTCCTCTTCTGTCATTGGGCTGTTGCCCTGTCCTTGTTTGTTCAGCTGTTTTTGCTCAGACTGTAGGGGTTTTCCTTGTTTTTTTTCGAATGCCAAGTCATTGATAATACTTGCAGAATATGGCTTTCTCTTAAGATACCGTTCAATACTTGCAAGGAATGCTCTTAGAGATGTGGGTTCATATTCTTCCCCTTTTTGTGCGAACGGACATCACAAATTCGCTCAAAATTTCATTCATCTCAGCTGCATGGTGGAATTTCTTCAATATTTCTGCTCTCCTTTTTGGCTTGTAGAAAACTTTGAAGAAGTCTAGCGTCTCTATCGGTCTTCTCACGGGTGTTTTTGTTTTCCTGTTCTTCGATGAACTCTTCAACAGAGCCAGCAATGAGAGCAAACCTCGGACATTCTGCCATTCGCGAATGTTGATTTGAAAACTGAAATCCGGTGATTTAATGTAGTTGAAAGTACGATTTTTCTCACCAGTGAGTTTTCATCGTTCTCGCTTCTGATTGGACGTACGATGTTTTCTCACCAGTGAGTTTTCATCGTTCTCGCATCGCCATAAATAAGTGACATTCAGCAATGGCCAGCGGCTGCACTTTTGAATCCAGCGACCGGAGTTCGACTCCTACACTGGACACAATTTTTTTTTTACTTCTTTTTCTCCTTTCTCAGTTTTATTTATACTTTTCCTCTATGTTTACGCTATTAGAGCCGCCTTCAATACTAAAAACATTGTTGTTTACTGCCGGCTCCGACACGGTCATGAATGGAGATACCGCTGACCACAATTGGTATCGCAGACTCTTCTCTGTAGGTCCGGTTAGGGCCTATTTTAGAAAAGGAACAATTCATTTGAATAACTGCTGGTCAGTTACAAATACACTGCAGTTTCACAAGGAGATAACAAGCTGTCCATATGTATGTTTTCATGGCGTTTTAGACGCTCGTGGCCAGAGATATGATGGTCTCAAGACAGTCAATTTTACGGGATTTAGCGTACAAAGATGGAGGATTCTGATGGCTCAGTTCTAGATCCTTTATTCAACTGCAAAATATATATATGAAATAACTTTGCAGCCACTTTGGAGGATGCTTAATGCGAAGATCGTGTCTTCGTTCGAGAGGTGAGGAGTAGACATTTTGCCAAACAGCGTAAATTCCCACTCAATATCCAAACTATAAACTTGTAGTATGGTGTTTTTTCGCTTATTCGCACTGTAGCTTCTGTAAATTAATTGAAACTTCAATGCCTGTACTTCGTTCGTAAAATATAAATACGAATTTCACGAGCAGATTGCTAACTATTAGACAGCTGTATGTACTATAGATTGTAGAATCATACCCTGCATAGACATTTTGAATTTTGTATGTAGGGAAGTGAGAAATTGTAATTTAGCGATTTCACCCCTTAGTTCGCTTGTAATGTTATCAACTCCATTCAGTCACGTCTGAGCCGGAACTTGGTTATTGCGCAACCGCTCGTGTCACTTATTTCTGGCGATGTTCCCCCTGGTGAGCATGCGCTGTACAAAGGCGATTTCGAAGAAGATGCGCCTAGCTGGATTGCCGGCAGAAGCATTGGCTATTTCGAATGTTGCGATACAGATCGCAAAAAAGGCGCAGGTCTACAAGTGACTGAAGAGCAGAGTACCGGCGACTGTTGTACCGACGGTATGATCGACTGTTAACAGAGGTTTTATTGAAACCGCTAGAAGCACGGCTAATAACGCCACTTGCAGTAACAACTGTAAGGATTTCGAAGTTCTATTAAACGACTCGAAGCTCGAGTACCGTGTTGTCATACACACAATACACCAAGGCTAAATAATTCTTGTTTATTATCACATTTAGCTCCCAGAGGTGATACGGTTGCGGTCGACTGAAAATCAGTACAATAAAATACAGCTTACTCTTTTGATTACACAACAATAAGTGAGCCTAAAACGTTCGTATCGTATGCTCTTTAAATCAGTAGAGGTCAAGTTATACAAAACAATACGCAATGATATACAATATAATATGTAAAGGTTGCTCTTACCAACGTTTGCGGGTCGGCGAGTCGAGTCAATTTCACATAAACAATTCTACGGTTCTCTGTTCCCTTCACGTGTTTCTCTATAACTGAAACATGACGCTAGCCGCGTCTTAGCTAACAATCAGCTGTCAATCAGATTCTATTTTAATGTGATAAGTAATCTATAAATTCGAGCCGTAGCAGTTACATGGCTCCCCTAAATTGAAATATCGATTTACAATAATCCTTCCGTTTGCTAACCGAGTAGTCTTGTTGATCACGTTAATCATTTACAGTTTGTAATTCCGCCATCCGCTGTTTGAAAACCTCGTTGAAGGTCTAGTCGATTGGCGGTCACCTCGTGCTCCCGCATCTGCTATTACTGCGTTGTTAAAGGCTCCTCGTCGGGCATACCCGGTCTCTCGTCACTTTGTTTCTTTGGGAAGTAGTAGTACCAGCTTCTGTACTGGTCTTTCCAAGGTGGACAGAGGTTCGTTCCTCTTTCCGTTGGAAGACAGGTGAGAGTTGCCGACAAGCAACTTCACCTTGCGCACTAGCCCGTCGTCCTCACGGATGACGTCAGCAACACGGGCTAACTTCCACTGATTTCGCGGGATATTTTCGTCTTTGATGATGACGATATCGTCGATATCTAGGTTGCGTCTCGGACGCATCCACTTCTGTAGTTCTTGCAACGAATGAAGAAATTCCTTTCTCCACCTGCACCAGAACTCGTTGGTTAGGTGTTGTACCCGTCTCCACCATTTCCTTGAGTACTGGTCGGCGGACTGGAAAACTCCTGGTGGGGGTAGGACTACTTTAGTCTTCATAGTGAGGAAGTGATTTGGAGTCAGCGCCTCAACGGAGTCTGGTGATGTGAGACTCTCCGCTGTTAGAGGACGGCTGTTTACTACTGCCTCCGCTTCACACATGAAGGTCCGTAGGGCTTCGTCGTTGAGTTGTTGGCCATTCTTCTCCAGGAGAGCTGAGAGGACGTTCCGCACGGTTCTAATTTGTCGCTCCCAGACACCACCCATGTGACTGGCGGAAGGAACGTTCAGCTTGACTTCAATCCAGTCACAATTCAACTTCAACATCTCTGCCTTCACTTTATCCCGATCCATCTCGGTCAGTGCTTCTTTAAGCTCCCGCTTGGCACCTACAAAATTCGTACCTTGGTCGCTGCGTAGTTGCCGTACGAGTCCTCGTCTGCATAGGAAGCGGCGTAGAGCGTTGATATACGAGTCCGTTTCCAGTGTGTTGGCTACTTCTAGGTGCACCACTCTCGAGGAAAAGCACGTAAAGAGGACGCCGTACCTCTTCAATTCTTTGCGCCCTTCTTTCACGTACCACGGACCGAAGTAGTCTACACCACAGTAGGTGAATGGTGGTGTAGGCGCTAACCTGTCTTCAGGAAGGTCAGCCATCTTCTGCTCTTGAACTGCTGACCGGAGCTTCCTGCACGTGGTACAATTCTGGATCAGCTTAGAGACGACTTCGCTACAGCCGATGACCCAATAACCGGAGGAGCGGACTTCATTTAGGGTAAATCCTCTTCCTTGATGCTTGGTTGCTTCATGAAAGCTTTTGGCAACAAGCCATGAAGTGTGTCCCTTCTTCGGTAGTGCGACGGGGTGTTTCACTTCGTAGGCGATGCTGGCCTGACGAATTCTTCCTCCTACTCTTACGACGCCATGTTGATCTAGGAAGGGATCAAGACGGTGTAGGACGCTTGTTTTCTTGGTCGCTTTCTGTCGATTTCTGGTTTCTTCTTGGGAGCTATCACCGTTTGCCAAGCGATAAGTCTTAAGAGCCTTTATTTCGCCACTGAAAGCTTCTTCTTGTACCGCCTTGATGATGATAAGCTCTGCATTCTTCAGTTCTTCGACTGTAATGGATTCGTACATCGACTTCCCTTCGGACTGGGCTGATTCGTTGTCCTGGATTCTGCTCTGTAGTATATGCGTACATATCTGATGCACGTTGCTACCGCTTTCTTTGCACGAAACCAGTCGGAAAAGTACTCCAACCTCTCGAGTAGTGTTGCTGGTTGCTCTTTCACAGCTGTAGCCAAGACCGAGGCCTTCTTAACTTCTTTGTCATCTGGAGATAGCTTCGCTGGTTCGCTGGTTTCACCGAAGTCTTGCCAGCTACTACATCGTTCCCAGAGAAATGGTGGACCTATCACCCACCTCGAACTCCGAAGGAGGTTTGTCGGACTGAGACCTCGAGATGCGTCGTCAGCAGGATTACTCTTGCTTTCCACGTACTTCCACTGATCTGGGGCGGTGTGATCTCTTATCTGTTGCACGCGGTTAGCAACGTACGTATGGAAGCGACGCGCATCATTGTTGATGTACGCTTGCACAACTTTACTGTCTGTCCAGAAAACTTCGTCTATCTTGTCATACTTAAGCTCTCGGCACAGCATGTCGCTCACTCTTACTGAAACTAAGGCAGCGGTAAGTTCCAGTCTTGGTATGGTGATAGGCTTCAGGAGGGTTACACGAGCCTTCCCGATCACCAGTGAGCAGTGGATTTGGTCGTTATTATCTACTAGTCGAAGGTAACTGCATTGGCCGTAGCCTTCTGTGCTGGCATCGGAGAAGTGGTGCAGCTCTATGGTCTTAAGCTCTTGCATCCCTTTGGGTCTGAAGCACCTCGGTACTTCCATCTGCTCCAGGAGAGGGAGTTCGCTTTGCCACATTTCCCATTGTGCCTGTAGTGACTCGGGTATCGGGTCGTCCCAGTCAACGCCTTCCTTGCATAGCAGCTGTAATATCATCTTCCCTCGAAGCAAGAAGGGTGCAGCCAGACCCAGCGGGTCGTAGATTGAACTGACTGTCGAGAGGATGCCACGCCTAGTCAGCGGTTTATCTTTGAGTGAAATTCGGAATCTGAGTGAGTCACTCTCGATACACCACTCCATTCCTAGTACACGTTCTGGGGGCAGCGGTTCATGATCCAAGTATAGGTTCTCGATACCCTTTGCTCGGTCTTCAACGGGAATTGCCTCTATCACTTCTTTCCGATTTGAAGTAAACTTGTGGAGTCGAAATCCTCCCCTCTTGCACATTTTCGTGCCCTTCTCTATCAGGGCTACGGCTTCGGGTACGGTTCTGACTGATTTCAGACCATCGTCTACATAGAAATTCGTCTTAATGAAATCCGCTGCTTCTACGCCTAGTTCGTCTGCATATTCGTCTGCTGTGGTCCGCAGGCCTAGGTTGGCACAGCCTGGAAAAGACGTCGCACCAAAGAGATGCACTCTCATTCTGTACTCCGTCGGCTCTTTGGTACAGTTACCGTCGTCCCACCAGAGGAACCGTAGCAGATCGCGATGCTCTTCGTTGACTCTGACCTGGTGAAACATACCCTGGATATCGCATGCGAATGCTACTGGTTCTTGACGGAAACGGCAAAGCACGCCGATTAGAGTGTTAGTCAAATCGGGTCCTTGCAGGAGGTGTTGGTTTAAGGAGGTTCCCTGGTATTGAGCGGAGCAGTCGAAGACGACTCTAATTTTGTCTGGCTTCTTTGGGTGGTATATCCCGTGGTGAGGGATATACCACGCCTTCTCACACTGGTTTGGTGTCTTCTCCGCGTAGCCTTTCTCAAGCATGTCCTCCATAAACGCCACGTAGTCTGCCTTGTACTTTGGACTCTTGTCAAAGCGCCTTTTTAACTGGCTGAGGCGGATTTCCGCGAGTTTCCCGTTGCACGGGAGGTCAAGGGTTTCGTCTCGTAGTGGCAAGGGCATTTCGTAGTGATTATCTTCGGTTCTATGAATGCCATTTGTGGTTATCCGCATGAACTTTAAGTCGTCTTGTGACAGGTGCTTGTTGGAATGCTGCGTTTCCGAGAAGTCCTGTTCAAACATTTTCTTGACTGTCAGTGGGGTCATGACTTCCTTGTATGTGTTGAGCTGTGCGAACCGACTTGTTGCTGTCTCATCCTTGCCGATTTCCCTGGTGGCTATGCGATGACATCCGGCGTAGCCGACATCACCAACCCCATTGTCTTCTTCTTTCCTTACAGCGCCAATAACGCCCCACCCCAGCGTAGTGCGAATCGCGTATGGCTCCGTTGACTTTCCTAGAATTACGTCCCTTGGTTTGATGGCGCGGACGCAATTATTGCCGATTAAGAGACCAACCTGTAAATCTTCGCGGTATGGTGGAATCTTATCTGCGATTGAACTAAGGTGTTTCCATTTGCGAGCGGTTTCAGGTCGGGGAATTTGATCACGTCGTGCGGGAATTTGTTCCCTGGAATACGATTTCGGAAGGGGTATATCAACCTCGTTTTCATAACGGGACACACTGACTAACCCTTCAATCTTTTGTGTTTTCACGTTTTCTATTGCGTGCATAGTTCCTAGTTCCAGGTTTATTTCGGGACCGGTTAGACCGAGTTCGGAGCATGCTTCGTCGGTAATAAAGCAGGTATCGCTCTGATCATCTAGTACCGCATATACTTGTACTCGGTGTTCGGGCTTATCCTGGTGCCACAGCCATACTGGTACGATCAGGGAGCTGGTAGTCGAGCCACAATCGCTAGCATGACAAACACTGACGCAACTATTCGTTGCCTTCGCAGTTTCCTCGGTTTTCGCCTTTGGTTTCTCAGGATTGTCCGCGTAGTGGAGAACGGTAGCATGCGCTTTCTTACAGACCTCGCAAAGACCATGCAAAGCAGATGCCCTTTGCTTTGCAGAACGCCACTCGATCCTTCACCGGCTTTGCTAAGAATACTTTACAACGTTCGAGACTATGCGAATCGTTGCAAAGAATACACGAAGAATTTGCTGGGTCTTCTGGTCGATCACGGTTTCCAGCTGTACCTGCGAGAAAGGTCGTCCCTCGATTACGTCTCCTGTCAGGTCTGTTGTTGTTATTGTTCCTTGGGCTGTCACTGGTGCCCTTACTTTTCTCCTGCTCTAAGCCTTTCCTGGTCGTCGTCAAAGCTTCGTACGAAAATACCGGATGATTTGCGTCTAGCGATGCTTCCTGCGCGAATTCTACGAAGTCGTTAAACGTATAGTCTCCGCGTTTAGCTTCGACCTTCTTCGCACTACCCCTCCACTTGTTGCAGTAGTGATTTGGGAGCCTAGCAGCTAATTCCCGGATGGCGGAGAAGCTGTCGAACTCTTTTAGGTACTTTACCGACTTCATAGTTTCTTGCGTCATGATAAGAAAGTCGCTATACTCTTGCAATTCGGCGCTTGAAATGCAGATCGGCCAGGCCTTGAGCTTCTCGCGGTACGCTTCGTAAATCTTGAAAGGGGCTCCAAAACGTTCTTTCAATACCTTCCTCGCGCGCTTGTAGGCGTCTTCCGTCCTTAGTCCTAGCAGTCCACTTATCATCTTCCCTGCGGTTCCGTCCGTGTATTCCCCGAGGTAGTACAACTTGTGGCTTGGTTTGATCGCCTCTTCTATCAATGCGTCAAACGCACTCTCCCATTCGGGTACTCGAGGATGTTTCCGTCGAAGACGGGGGGCTTCGGCACAGGCAGTGTCATTCTTTTCAGTAGCTCGACTTGCTGTCGTTGTATTTCTGTGGTTTCTCTTTGAATCTGCTGGAAATCTGGTAGCAAGGTCGAGTTTCGGTGCGGGCTCACTTGGGTCAGCGGAACGGCGTTCATTGGCGTCACTGAACTAAGAGCGGATGTTTCTCGCGGAAAGAAAGGAGGTATGTTTACGTCGAGACGAGTGGGTAGAGACGGGTGTCTGTTTTCAAGGGAGGTCGACATTTTCGGTCTCGCGGTTGGGGTCGCATCCGTCTGGAATACGAGTCTAGGAGTGGTCATTTCGTCGGCCGATTTAGGGAGAGTAGGTTTCTGGTCACTAATGTAGTCTTCGTTCGTCTGGAAAGTTGTAGGCACTACGATTGGCTCCCTAGGTTATTCGAGAATCTTCTGTATGGCTTCTGCGGCGCTTAATTCTCCTTGGAGTTTTTCTTCTTCATCAAGCCTTTCTAACTCTCTCTGTTGTCGCTTTAGTTCGTCCTGACGTCTATCGATTTCTTGTCGTTTCTTTAAACTTTCCATTTTTGCCTTTAACGCTGCGGATTCAATAGCGGCATGCTTTGAGGATGAGATAGAAGTGCTACGGGCGGACCCTATCGATTTCGCAGATCGTGATTTAGATTTCTTTGAAAGGAGTTCGCTTCTTTCGAATTCCTGGTCCTTGATCCTCATTTTAATGCGGCTAAACATTCAAGAAAGGCATTGTACACGAATGTGTACTCAACGTACTCTGCGGTTTCCGTTTCTTGATCTTCTTCGAGACCTAATTTTATTTGCAAATCCGTGACGTTTTCATGCAAAACCTTTAAACTGTTCATGTCCGTTTCTAGGCCGTCTTTGGCTGCAGTCAGTTTGACTAAGTCTGCGCATTCCCTTAGTAGCATATCAGCGGTCTCCATTCTATATCGCAGAGCGTTTATGGCTTTGTCTTTCTTTTTTGTAGCGATTTCTAGGTCAAAACACAAACCCTTCTTTGTTCGTGATCTGCTCCGGCATTCCGATCGTGCTTCGCATTCTTTTGAAACAGCACCTCTTTGTTCTGTATCTTCGCTCTCAGGACATACATTTTCTGGCAATTCTAGTTCTACGTTATCTGTAGATCGTTCCGAAGTCATGGTTGTCAATCTTTAGTTCTTAGATGTCTCTTAGGGATTTCAAGTTCTTCAAAACAATTCACACAACACTTCACGCGGGCTTCACGCTACCCATTCGTTGTCGACTGTAAGGATTTCGAAATTCTATTAAACGACTCGAAGCTCGAGTACCGTGTTGTCATACACACAATACACCAAGGCTAAATAATTCTTGTTTATTATCACATTTAGCTTCCAGAGGTGATACGGTTGCGGTCGACTGAAAATCAGTACAATAAAATACAGCTTACTCTTTTGATTACACAACAATAAGTGAGACTAAAACGTTCGTATCGTATGCTCTTTAAATCAGACGTTTGCGGGTCGGCGAGTCGAGTCAATTTCACATAAACAATTCTACGGTTCTCTGTTCCCTTCACGTGTTTCTCTATAACTGAAACATGACGCTAGCCGCGTCTTAGCTAACAATCAGCTGTCAATCAGATTCTATTTTAATGTGATAAGTAATCTATAAATTCGAGCCGTAGCAGTTACAACAACCTTCGTCTCCTATATACGGCACTGGGTGCTATGTAGAACGCCATTCTTCTGTTTCTGTTTTGGACAATCATTTTCCACAGAAAGGCCATTCTTAGATTCGACCGAGCGCTGTATTTTGCCATATCACTAGCCGCGGACGAAAAGTGAAATGCGCCAGGATACGTGTTAGTTCTCGTGATTTAATTAGGCGCGAGTGAATTAAGATCGACATAAGGTTCGACGTTTGCTGCCACGTCGGCCTTAAGTCGATATTCTATACCGAACCTATTTTTTTATAGGATCGGCGCGACTTAAGTTCGACGTTTGCCGTAGGTCTAAGTGTCTACTAAGATACATCTTAGGAAATAGATAGTATTCATGAAAACGTCTGATATTAAGACATGTCTAAACTTTTCTCTTCAACTTAGGACATTAAAATCGACCCATTCACATAGTAAGACGTGTCGTAACTACAACGTAATGGCGGCCATTTTGTTGGTCGGTTTGAGCCTCGTGAAGGTGTGTTTAATTTGAGATCGATCGAATCCTTTATATCTCGAAAATAAAATAATTTTAATTATCCTATAAATCTTATATTTCAGCCAATCAGAGCTCAGCTTTTCTATGAAATACAGAGCGGTATTTCATGGTTAGATCAAGACCAATCAAAATGCAAGAAATTTCGCGCCCTTTCTATATCAGCCAATAAAAATACATAATTAGTCTTCAGACGCATCCGTCACTCGAAATTTTAGTTTTCTGGCGAGAAAATTCGCAGTCTATCGGCCGGTAAGTTTTCGTGATAAATCTTCCTGTAAATTTGTTATTTATAGGATAATATGGCTATTTCATGGTTTTTATTGTGGAATACTGGCGAAAATTTCACGTGAAATATTCACCCGTATTCCACAGAAAACCATGAAATAACCAGTAAGTAGTGTCACTTTCCTCGGGCAGAAATATTAAATATTTCTAATGCAGACAAATCTTTCATGAACTCTTATCGTATGCCACACCCGAAATCCATTGTCACAACTGAAGCAATAAATCCTGTATCCTACTATGAGCCGGAAATTGTGGGATAATAAATACTCATTAGTATGCGATAAGTGGTTATCACCCACTGTTGATTGCATAGTAATGATCATACTACAGTTAAGCAAGGCTCGGAGTTGTACTCTAAAGCTGACAGCCATGTAAGTTCAATGACCCGCTATCAGACCTCCAATATGAGACTTTCACTCACTCCCTGTTTGAGAACGCGGACCATCTCTTCATTATTCAACATTGGAGTAATCTTCCATGACACTATGTCTACTTATCACGACTGTTTATCGTATAGTAATAAGGACTACAGTTCAGCAAGGTTCTACTCTCAAGCTGACAGTCATGTAAGTTCAATGACCCGATATGAGACCTCCAATGTGAGGCTTTCACTCTCTACGTTAGACTTTCTCAAAGGCCTTTATTTTTTTTCTCGCTACGGTTAATTGTTTTAAAGGACTTTTCCCACTTGTTTCGCGCCAAATTTACCGGTCCATTTTTTGACCGGTGACGTAGCAGCAGCCTAGGCAATAGAAAGCATGGATATCTCTCCGTTTGAGAACGTGGGACGTCTCTTCATGATCATTATCGGACACATTTTTAAAAACCAACTGCGCATGTTAGTGACGTATCTTTTGCGTCGAAATAACTAATAAACGTTATCTATACAATAGACCTTTCCCACGCGGCGGCCATCTTGGAATAAACCTATTGTTAATGCTTACCCAGCCTCGGTTAAACACGTTTGAGACTGAGGCTGGGTAAGCATTAAAAATAGGTTTATTCCAAGATGGACGCCGCGTGGGAAAGGTCTAAACACCACAATCCTAGAATATTCTTTCATGAATATATTTCAAACTTAACTAACCCTCCTGTAAGTTTATTTAAACACAATAGGACATTTCATTATGGCGTCATTTTAGTATAACTACCAGAATCCTTTTCAAATTCTCTCATTCAGATTTTTAAACTCCCCAGTTGAGAATTCCAAGACAATGGTCCAAATTAGAGGAACAAAAGGATTCGCGCAAAGAGTTCTGGTAGTTGTAGTATGTGACGTCATCATGTAAATGTGATATTGTTTGAATGGTTCATTATTGTTTTCAGAGACTGGCTCATCAATCAACAAAAGACAACATCACCATTGTTAAACGTAACGAAAACAATAATTTCTGAAGCTACAAATGTTTTGATTACTGAAAGAACTTTAGATGCCTGCTCCTAAAACTTCTGCAATAAACTTTAAAATTTCATTTCTTTCTGGGTTAAACGGTATAAGATAAATTAGTTAATAGTTGGCAGTCTGTCATTTTCTATTTCATTATTAATATTTTAAGGTATTGTATATATTATAGATTAATGACCTTGTATTAGTATTATCTTATATTTCTGATTATAGCTAGTTACATCTCTATTGTTCAACTATTTCGTGCTTATATACTTTATCTCAAAGTATATATATAGTATAATAATATTTTAATGAAGTTGTGAATTGATCTCGTTTTTACCTTATACAGTTTTGAAATTTAGCTTTTTATATATAATATTTGTATTGTCAGTTATTGAGGGCCACAAGTTTGTTAGCTTTGCTATTTAGTGCTACCCTCTTTAAATAAAGACTTTATTATTATAATCAATGTCTACCGTGATATGGGACGTTACAATATATACTGGTTTGAATGCTGTGCCAATGACTTATAGAGGTTTTAATTTCCTAAATCCTAATTACATGACGTCAGGGGAGGCATCAATTATTATACAAAAATGTTACAATTAAACAATTTTTTCAAATTATCACTGTTATAGCCATGGTTGAAATAAAATGATGTTAGAAATTTGTTTTCCTATATCAGAAGAAACGCCCATTCACAACCACTAAGAAATGATAGCAAATATATATATATATATATATACATATTACTATTCACTTGATTTAGAATTGACATCTAAAATAAATAAAATCGTCATGATGAAATTCTATTGATTATTATTTGTTCGTACGCTATATTAAACAAACTCTGATTGGCTTACATTTGCTAATCGACAACTGTGATTTATTCACCGAGGGTTCCGCCCGAGGGCTCATACCCCCAAGTGTGAAAGGCCGGTATTTTCTCGTGCTACGCAATATATAACAATATCTCTTTTCATAAATCATTAGAATCATTGGTTGCATAAAATTAATGTTCACAAGGCTTCGTATTGATTTTTTTGTCTCGATTCTTTCAACAACGTAGCTTATAGTGTAGTGGATAGGAACATTGAAAATGATTACCCTATTGTTTTTGGTTTACTTCTTATCTATCGAATAGGAAACAGGTTGTCTCGATTGGCCCTAACAAATATTACATGTGGTGTCTCACACGTTCTGTTCTGGGACCATTGTTGTTCCTTTTATGTATAAATGACTTTAATAATAATTCTAGTATATTAGATGTTCACTTGTTCACATTAATACTGAGCTTACATCTGTAAATGATTGGCTACGTGCAAACAAATTATCCCTAAATCTAGACAAACGTAATTGTGATATTTCATCCCCATCAAAAGAAATTAAGTTATAATATTAGTTTGCATATTAATCAAAATTATCTGAAGCAAGAAAGATGTATAAAGTATATTGGTGTTTTAGTGGATGCCAACCTAAACTGGAAAGACCATACTTCTCATGTTTCGAAAACCATTTCTTGAGGTATTGTAATTCTTTGTAAAGTAAGAAATTATGTCAATTCCAAAATAATAACCCAACTTTACTACTCTATAATCTATCCCTTCTTAACATATGGTCTCCTTGTTTGGGGTAGCACATATGAATCTTCCCTGAAACCTCTAATAATCTTACATAAGAAGGCTATGCGAATTATGATTTTTTTCTAGGTATGATAACCACTCAAGCCCTATATTTAAGTATTTTAGTATAATCAAACTTAAGGATCTAGTCTTTCTTCATACTGCTTTGTTTATGTATCAGTTCCACAATAAATCTTTACCATCCACAGTCTCCGATTTTGTTAACTACGTGTCTAGTAAACATTCTTATTTGATAGGTATTGAGATTTACTCACTGAAAAAGCTGTGCATATTAATGATGTAAAGATTATAAACAGCTAATAAGAAGCGCGAACGATGTTTCTTCACTAGTGTGAAAACATCATACGTCCAATCACAAGCGCGAACGACGAAATTTCACTAGTGAAAAATTATCGTATCTGAATTTACGTCCAACCAACAAATGCGCGGGCTTTGAGGTTTCATTCAAACATCGCTGAACAGAGTGAAAGGTTTGTGTCTTTAGCCAGGACGGTCGACCGCTTTATTGAAGAACAAGAGAACCAGAATACTCGAAGAAAAACCGAAAGAGACGTAAACCTCCTTACAAGTTTTGTCAAGACAAAACATGAAACAAGAAACATCGAGGAAATTCCACTGGTCGAGCTAAACGAAGTTTTAAGCGAGTTTGTCATTTCTGCTCGTACGGAAGAAGGGCTGGTTATGAACCAACTCCCCTACTGAAGCATGCTAGCTAGCTTCGAAAGATATCGAAAGAGAAAGTCCTATCCTGCCAGTATAGTGAATGACTTGTTCTTCGAAAAAACTACAGTCCAAGCAAAAACTGCTTAAAAAACAAGGACAAGGAAATAAGCCACAACCATCCGTCGCTTTGACCGAAGATGAAATTAAATTACTTTACGAAAAGGTTTTCTTGGAACTTCTAACCCAGAGTCCGTTTTGAAAACACTTCAAGGGCACCCAACTAGTACTTTTTGAAATTCGTTTGAAACCAGTTGCATGCAGCTCATCTAGCCATTTTAAGGCTCCTACTATGTCTTTTGACGTATTCTAGAAAGCTTTTAGCTGTTCGGATTTTCTAGGTGGAAATCGCGTCAACCGAAAATACTATGGCAAAATATTCCCGGCCTACGAATTTGTTAGTAGTCTAGAACATAAACAAGAATTTTCTAGCCCAAGTAACTTCATGTTGCAAAGTTTTGTGGAGGTACGAATTTTTAAGGGGTTCTTTTTTCCTTTAGGCAATTCTTTTAGGTGACCTCCATTTGCTAAAGGTTTATTCTTACGGATTTTAGATGTCAGAATTTCTTAGAGAATGAAAATGTGTTCTCGAAACCTTTAGGTGGCCGCTTCACTAAATGATTTGTGATAATATTGTTGTTGTTTTTCATTCCAACCAATGTTTTTTCCCGGATCGTTCTGACTCTATTGATCAGACGAAAACGTATACGAATATTTTAGGGGGAAGCTCTTACTCTAATGATCAGACAAATACGCACGAATATTTTAGGGGAAACCTTTTATGCACTAGTCAATTGAAACCCCGGCCTTCCGACCCCCGGGACATAGTGGGGCATTAACGGGGACATGGCCGTGGAATAACGCACATTTAACGCTGCATTTTGCCGGTGGACCGGGGAAAGTAACGATTTGCAAAATTTGCGGGGATTTTAGCGGTGGTTGTAACGCCAGCCACGACAGAGCGGGACTGGGCCCGAGCATCAACAACGTGTATCAAACATGGCGGAAGCTATGAACACGCAAAAATCGTAGCTAATTTAAACAAGTTCTGGGTGTTTCCATCAGAGGCAGTGTTTATACTGAGTTAAGTCACGAGTAGTAGATCAGGAAGTGTTTATTATTAAACACTTTGTTATTTGCAACAACAAAGCCGGTTTTGTTAAAGTTTGCGTCACGACAAAATATCAGATTATGTAATGATTCGTGTAACTAGTACGACACCGAACGGCATTCAGATGGCAAGGTGTTAATTTTGTATTGTGAAAATTCTTGATCTGATTGGTTGAAACATGAAAATCGCCTTAAAGGTGAGGAAGACGTTTAATTTCCTCCAATTTTTCAAACTATTAAAACTACGATTTGCACTGCGGTTCCAAATGTCGTTTGTAAAGCAAATCGTATGTTCGGAACCTTATCAATCGTGCCTGTTTCGTAGCTATTGTTTTTGGCTGTTCCTATTGGTTGGAAGATAATTTGTTCATAAAAATGGAATGAAACTAAGACTTCATACTACTTTTATTTCAGAATAATCATTATTATCACCCATTGTTTTCGTAGTCTAAAACACAGACAAATCACATGTGAGGGAGGCTCAATGCCACATAACAATGGATTTTGTCTTACTTTTTACACGGATCATTACTTAAATATATTTAAACGCAGCTGCATGACATTTCCTTTATATTCCTTTGTCGCATTGTTTTTTTTTTGTTGACAGACAACGGTTTCTGATAAACAAGACAATGGTCGAGACTGTAAAAGTGCGGAAAGCATGTATAGTAATAGAAAATGTACAGGGGCGGATCCAGGATTTTGTGAAAGGGGGGTTTGCAAAAGGATTTTTTTTAAATCTAGAGATTTAAAATTTAATTTACAGTGATTTACAGGAATCATAGTGGGTGTTGCAACCCCCGAAACCCCTCCCCTGGATCCGCTAATGATGGGCTTCAAAAAATGTATTTTTTTTTAATAATGGAGCAACAGATTGAAGCTTGTGTATATTCAATTTATCGATGCCTCCTCCCAATTGAAAATTCTGAAGCACATACCGAGGCCATAGGGGCGGGTATTGTAACAGCCAACTGTCCCCGATGGGCGGGGAAAAGGTCAAAATGTAACACTGTATAAATGTTACATTCCCCGTTATGTCCCGGGGGTCGGTGGGCCGAGGTTTCAATTGACTAGTGCATTAGTCTCCCTTTTGTTCTATAATTTTCTAGGGATTGAAAACAAATTTTCTAGCCAGTATTTCAGAAAACAATTTTCTAGGGACAATTTTTTCAAATCCGAAAGTTTGAGGCTAACTTACTCTCCCGAGCAGCTTTTTAACCGAAAACTTCTTTGGGTGCCCTTGAGACTTTGGCTAAACAAGGAACATCATGACATGAGGTGGGGAGATGTGAGCCTAAAGAAAACATCTGACGGATCAGAGTACTTAAAGTAGAATGAACGACAAACGAAGACAAGAACAGGTGCGAATTACAAAGATGTGAGAGTCATCATGTTTCCGACTAATGGTAGCGAATAGATCCAATTGCTGTCTACAAGCTTTTTTTCTGAAAAAAGACCAGAACAAATGAATAATGCAGATGCACCGTTTTACATAGCTGTCAACAACATAAAAATGCAAGCCCTTGGAAAACTAAAAGTTGGTTTAAATTAATGCAATCCTCTTGGTATCAACAAACTTGGTAGTCTCATGTAAGAAATGGCAAAGAAATGTGGCATAGAAAACCCAAGGCTTCGTAATCGCAGTGCAAGAAAAACAATGATTCAAACTCTCAGTAAGAAAGATGTTCAACTCAGATTGCACAATTGTTAGGCCACAAGAATCTGAAAAGCATCGAAAAGTATAGCCATGTTTCCACAAAACAACAAAAGGAAATGTCAAATATGCTCGCCGGCATATAGCCAGCAGTAGTACGCCTTCGGCACCGACAGCAAATGTTTCGCTTGCCAAGGAATCTCAACCACAGATGAATAACAGCAACGGCCAACAAGCTATATATAGCTTTATTCAGTGGGGCTGTAATCCAACGGAGGACCGTTTTCTGTAACTATTAATACCGTAAACCAGTCCGGCGTCAACCCTTCAATCTCCCGCCGCTACAGATCAAGTCAGGCGATGGATCACTGTATCAAGCGATTCTGATGATGATTAGAGACTCAGTCAGATAAGTTATTTTGGATTTATATATTTTGTGATCAGCTTTTTGAATTTAATTGCTATATGAACGTACAAACTTTTCCCTAAATTACTTGAACAGAGTTTACAAAATTACAGCTTTTTAGCGAATTTTGGTTGTGTTCCTTTTCATTCTTTGTATTTGTGTTAATGAAATATTGTTCTAAGTGAAAGACTGGGTACAGTTTTTAAAAAGAGTGTTCACTATAATTATAAGTTAGGCAATAATTTTCTGAAAGGAATATTAAAACTGCTTTTTGATTTTATTCAAGCTTATGCTAATTTTTCAGTTTCGCTTTGTGAACACTTTAGTGGCTTCCTAAAATCAGCAAGACGCACGACTTGGTGTTGCATATTGTACTCCTAAAATTTGCTTTATATCTCAGTATACATGTACCTATAAAATAAACAAATAACAGCATGGAAAAGGCTTTGTGCGATTTTTATTCACTCGTAAAGGCGTATCAGAAAAGTCGCTCGTTCATTTTCTGATACGCCTCTACTACTCATGAATAAAAATCGTACGCGCGCATTTTCCATGAAGTAATCTCTATTTTTTTTTTTTTTTATTTAAACAATATTTGGGCTTTACGTTTGCCCCAAGAGCTCTAAGCTCATCGCGGGGGCTCACGTGAATTAATTTATACAATGTTGACCACGAAGAAGCACAGAACAAACACAACGAGAAAGGAAATATAAATAAATAGAAACTAAGATAACAAATTACATCTCTTAATTAAAACGTCCAGATTGGCATATGAAAGTCCTTACGGCAATAAAAATAACAGCATTAGCTTTGAAATTCAAAATTGTTAAACTTCGTTCTCGGGCTTGTATTTGTTTTAAGAACATCAAATTTCCGCGGGCAACTATCAGCCGATAGTTCCTCGATGGACACAGTCTATTTGTATAATAGCCCATGAGGCGCAGCCAAATAGGCTATTGAACTCGTATCCCATGAGGGCGAGAGGTCTAATTGTTTTAGTATAAACTAACTAGTCGGACAGTAGAAAATAATAGAAAGAAACAAATTGAAGCTGAAAAATTATTTTTTTCGTGAAAATGCGTTCGGTTTTTCTCTCCCATGGGCTATCAGAAATAGACCTATAGTAGGGTAGCCAATCAGAATGCAGGATTTGTAATAGTCCACTAGTTGGTTTATACTAATAAACAATAGTATTATTGTGATTCTCTTTAGCCTGATTGGCTTCTCTAAATATGTATTGCCAAATTTCTATGTTTATTTCTGTTTTCTATTTAATAGTGTTTAGTGAGCAGTAATATGTATAAGTATCTGACCTGATCTGGTCACTTGGTTCGTTTCCAGTTATTCCAGGTGACCCCATACAAAACATGTAATTACTATCATTGATGTAATTTATTTTTCTTACTGTATGAAATAAAATGTTGATGTTGCAATATTTCGGTTTCAGACAGTTCTATTTCTTCAATTTCCTATGACGTCACTCCAAATGTGTTGCAACATTTCTATATATATTTCGATCTTGTCGCTACCAGCTCTTATCTAAAATCTTGTTTCCGTTCTTTTAACTGATCAAAGTTTTTCTTCTTATCGTTCTCTATCCATTCCAGTGCTTTCTCCGGGCTTTTCTGCCATATTTTTTTTACGATTTAAGGTTTTTCGAATCTTTCCAGACTATGTTTACGATTTCCAAAGTCTTATCCTGTTCAGTTTATACGGTTTACAATGACAAATCCAACTTCTATTTACTCTTAACGGCGTCTCTAGTCATTCCAGTGTGTCTTTGTGGTTTCCTAAGTCATTTCCAGTTCGGATCAGATACGGTTTATCGAGTTAAATTCAGTAATTACGGCTTTTCGTGTCAAATTCGGTGTTTACGATATTCCTTCTTCGATTTTCTAAAACGGTTTCCAGTTCAGTTCTTCAGGATATGTACATATTTCCTTTGACGGTTTTCATTTATACGGTATTCTTTAACCCTTTCATGCCCACATTCAGAATTTTCCGTATTTTACTGGTTACTTGATTTGGGAGTTTCAGTCTGACAAAGTTTAAAGAGCTAGGCCCTGAGATTCCCACAAACCATAATGTATAGACAAGTGATCCTAATGAACTGCATTGGGCATGTTAACAAAGAATAATTTCATAATTTGCATAAGTTAACTACAGGTTACATTATTTAATTTCAGAAAAAAGACTAAAATAGCACTCCTCAGATTTTACATTTTCTCTCAAAAATGCATATTTCACATAACATTTAGAGTTTCATGTTTGCACTAACTTCACTTTCTGTCTCCCAACACCTAAACTTGCCCAGAACCAAGCCATTCTGTCCACAAGCACTTCACAGCAAGCTAAATTCATCCATAATGACCGCAAAGCATGCCGGGAAATCCTACCAAACAGCAACATGGCACTTCCCCCATCTTCATTCTTCAAAATATGTACTAAGTCTAAAGCCATTTCGACCTAATACCTTCATATTGGAATCAATGGCAAGTAAATATTGTCCAATATTCCAAAAAAGCTATGATAGGTGGTTCCAGACCCCCATTTATAAAGCCCACGCTAAAGTGAAGGAAGAAGTCCTGGCCCATTCTACGAGTGTGAAATGAAGCTCGTTCTCCATCACAATAACAGTCCACAGACTCTGTTCTTCGAGAAAGTGCTGATTCAAGTTCTCATCAGACTTAATGATGTCCTCCAGCACTCTATAAATGGTGAAAAAGGCTTTAAAAAGCCTTAAATTCTCTGTATTCCTCCAAACAAACTTCCCGCCAGCTCCGTTAAGTAATCCACAACTGCTTTCAAAATGGCCGTCTAAAACCTTTGAGCCCCCAGTATTATAGGTCAGTTGAAAATTCCATGGTAACAATGACTATAGTTTACTTAGGGGGGAGGGTTCTTTTAGGTCTAGAAATAGCTAAAAATTGGTTCCAAAATCTCGGGCCTGAAAGGGTTAAATAGACGGTTTTCCTTTAGACGATCCAGTACACATTTTTTACACATTTTTATTTTTCTATTCTAATAGTGTAATTTACAATCTGACTGGCCCGCAGGTAGCTTAAAGCTAATCTAGGCGGGCCGAGTCTTTTATAACTAAATATACTAATTACAGTTTAAAAGAATAAGTTACGTTTTACAAGTAATGGAGGGAGAAAAAAAAGAGAGAAGAAAAAGGAATTATAAATTATAAAGAGACAAAAGACAAGGTGGTGACTTATGTTAATAGAACTATAAACGTTAATTTATAGAAATAACAACTGTGAAATCAGCAAATTTTATTTGAATGATTTTACTTTTGAAATAATCATGGATGTATCAATATATGTATCTTCTAATTTGAGGATATTAAATAGTATTTTTTTAAGTTAACATGGTATCTCATTCCATAGTTTTGCTCCAATTCTAGAGAAAGCTTTTTTTGTATTTCAAGTCTAGAGCTTTTAATATAGAAATTGTTGGATGTAGAGGAACGTGTATTATAAGAATGGATACTGGAGGTGTTCACGAACAAATTTAAAATACTTATTGGTGCTGAGTTATTTCTGACATCATACATCAAGTTAGATAGTGACTCATAGTATAAATAGACGATCCAGTTTCTGTTTCTAAGACGGTTTTCCAAAACGTTTACTGGTTTATCGCTCGATCAAAGCGTCTCCAACCCACATGCATAGCGGTGAAGGTCAGCATAAATAACATAAATAAAATAAACGAACATAAATAAAAATACAAAGTAACAGACTGCATTTTAAGACTCCGGCGGCTGCCTAGTATCGCCAGAGAAAGTAGGTTGGACAAAAATAAACTAAGTTGGAAAAAAATAATCTAAGTTGAACCAAATAAACTAGGTTAGACCAAAATAAACTAGGTTGGATAAAAATAAACTAGATTGGACAAAAATAACTTGAAGTATTGTGACGCTAGCAGTTTCAAAACCTTTTTCCGGTGATTGTGCACTTCGTTTCTTCCATTCACTACTGTTTTGTGCTTACCTTGGGTTTTGAATCTACCAGAATACCAACGAAACATATACATCTTTGTAAAATTTTCTTTGACTAGTCGTGTACACGAACAAAGTTTCACCGGATATGACAAATTATTTTTGTCACAAAAAAACTGGCACGCCAGCTTTTCAGCAAATGCATTTGTCATGAAAATGTGCTCGTGTGGACTAGGCTTTGAAGTGCCTAAAAGCCCTAACCATAAATCATTTATTTGGGCGGACTAAAGTGTTTTAAATCTTGTTCAACCATTTTTGGTAGATTTACGGTCGTAGTATTGCTATAAAAAAAGTATTACAAATCCTTGCAATGACGTCATTTAAGGGACGATATGCAAATGAGTTGAAAATGAATTGAGTTATAACATTGAATTTCTTCATTTATACAGTTGTTTTTCAGATGTCAGACATTCAATACTTACAATCTTAGAGAATGATCGTTTAATAACTGGAGCTGACATAAAAACAGAGCAAAAGGAACTATATATAGGTTATCCCTTAAATGACGTCATTGAAATTTGATTCCTTAATAAACGAAATTGGCAGACTACAATTATTATTTTTCCTATGTCGGTCATGTTGTTTTCCAGTTTGACATTTAAATCAAAGATAACTGGCTAGGGCTTATAGGCACTTTAAGTATACCCCCTTTTTTTTGCTCTGACGAAGGGCTAGCACTCGAAACGTCAGCTGCTACTCGCTTCCCAGGCGGTTAACATACCTCAATCGACTTTAGTTGATTATACCAGTCCTTAAAAAATAACATCACTATGTATTTCTTAGTGTTCAAGGAGTATGTTTTCGCATAATAAAAAATGCAGATAAGTATTTACAATAGTTTTGAGCGAAAATAAAAAAAATAGTGGTGATACAAGCCCCTTAATGCAGCTAAGGGTTGCTATCATATTAGTTAAACTATCGTTGAAACGTTCCTCTTATGTAGTCTACTAATACAGAAAATAGTCTAATCAAATTTAGCTTAATTTCTCTGCATCTTCTCGATACCTTTTAAGGCTGGATTGGAGTGTATAGGGTGATGAATGTTTCATCAAAATGTTATAATATTACACAAATTCGAGCATTAAGCCTGCTTTTCACTAGCGACGCAAGCACAAGCACAAGAGATATGCGTCAAGTGAAAACGAACCGTGCAATAAGCGCAAGACTCGCTGGTCACTTGTCTCTTTGTGTAGCGGCCAATAATCCAATATGGCAGCCATCGTGCTCGAACAGCTAGTATTGCTTGTAGTAATTCTCCTCAGGCTTGTAGTAATTCTCCTCGTCCTTGCGTTGTCTTCCGTTTTCAGTAGCACAACGCGAACGCAAGCATAAGCACAAGGAAAAGGAAAACTTTTGATCCTTGTGCATGCGTCAGTGCTTGTGCTTGCGTCGAGCTCGTTTTCACTGTGAAATAAGGACTCTTGTGCTTGCGTCGCTAGTAAAAACCATCCTTTACGGGCACTGCAGAATAGGCTATTTTACCAGCATAACTTCAGATATCTTTAGCCTTTCGTATCAGATCGTTATAAAAAAAAAATCACCATTTAACTAATTACACATTTGTTAATTCTTAAACTTATGACGGGTGATTATAATTACAACGTAAAAATTACATACTTTGAAAATAATATCAAAGAATGACAACGTAAGACGCGGAGTTAAAATCTATGAGTAACGTTTCTTGACAAAAACCATAAAACTGCACACGTGTGTTTCAGAAAACTCACACAAAACGCTGCCGAGCGACGGAAACCATCGCGGAAAGCAGCTAAAGGGTCACGTTGACTACCAAATAAAATGTTTCCAACTATTTTTGCTTACGACATTAAGTTGGAATCTTCTTCCTGAATATAAATACCGACGTGCTATCAATCATGGCTTTGGTCTTTTCCATCAGACAGAAACGAAACTCAGGGTTTTGCAAAAAATGTTTCGTTCGTTATTTTAATTTCGACATCTCATGGACTTGAAAAACCGGTTTCAATACGTCATAGTTCCAAAATTAACATAGAATCGAGGTTAGTGATTTTACTCATATACATCAACCACGCTCGAGCCTTAGGTAGTTGAACGAGAGAACCAGTCAAAGCGTGTATCTTAAAAAATTCAAAGGTTACTAAGTATTCTTTAAATAGAAACAATTGTACTTTTTTGGGCAGAATGGCTTCATCTGATTCGAGTTATGCACGGCTTTCGAGAGAGACCACACTATTCTCTGATGGTTCACTTTCTCGTATTTCTGAAGTTGAAGAAGCTGCTAAATTGAACAAGACGTGGACTGATAACATCGGTAGTGCAACATTTGGAAATTCGAATTTTTACTCCATGAAATCTGTTCATAGTGTCCAGAATTCTACGACATCGAAGGAAACCATCACTTGCACTAGATCAAGCAAAATATCCCCGAGCAGTTACTCAACAACAAACACCACTCAGGATACCAACAATGACAAGGACAGCAAAGACAAAAATGGTCTTAAATGTTCGTCTTCTACCCTCCCAACGTTGTTTGGAGCTTCATTTGAAGACGAAGGAAACACTTTTTTCAAATCTGCCAGGTCACGATTTTCATCGTCAAATTGTAAAGATTCTTCTGGCTGGAATTTTGACTTTGAGGAAGGCGCTTCCTTGTTTCCGGATTTCTTTCCAAAGAACAATGCGGCAACAAAACTAAGTTTTGAAACGACATGGAAATCGCTCTATCCAGCGAAAGAATTCGCGGTGGCAAAACAAGCATTGAAAAACTATTCTTTGGAAGAGGAAGAAAAGAAGGAAGAGAATGATTCAGATGCGAGAGAAATTATAAAATCCTGGCTGCAATTTTTTGGGCAGAAAGATATTGTCCACTGATGAGCGATTAATGTTTCATGTTTAATGGTTCCCCTTTTTTTCAGACAAAACTAAACTGTTGTATAAAAGATGACAACCGAACGAGCTATGAAAACCTCTTCTTGAAAAATCCAAGAGAAATCATTGACTTGATAGCGATTAACTAATGAGGTGAAGCTTTCTTGATAATGGGCAGAAGTAATGGGACATCGTGCTGTAAATTCAACTAGTAGCTTATTACAAAAGATTGTTACTCCAAAAAAATGGAAATAAGCTTTTACTAATTTAGAATCAGAAGTTGATCAGGATTAGTGAGTTGCTAATATAAATGTTCTCAGTTTTCTGATCACTGTATATCATCGTTAATCATTTCCACATAGCCATAATGACATTTCATGACAAAGTTAGTGTCAGGTATATGTGAAATATTATCAAAAAGTAGACACAAAAGGATATTACATTTAAATTCATGTACATTTGTACAGTGTGTATTTTTGTGACAAAAGCAAACAGAAGTGGTAAGAGAAAGTAGCTAGGCTACGTTTGCACTCTTAGACGATAAAGGCTTAATTCATATTTTTGGCAAGTTGTTTAATATTAAAAGCCTTATTTAAAAAAATATTAACTGCTTCTTAATTATTTCCTAATTGTCTTAAATAAAAATATGTTACCCTTGCAATAAGAGTGTTTATTATGCAAGAGGAAAAGTCGAACATTATTAAAGGGAAACTGAACCCTAAAATCAACCCAACGACTATACAAAGAAGTATTCGAAATAAATAAGTTCTGATATTTTAGTTCTCTGCATGTGTTGCGCGTTTATGAAGAGAAAATTAGTTATTAAATTCGAAAAATAACCGATTGTCCGCTGATAAATCTAGCTTTTGTGGTGACAAAATGCAGTGCAAATTTTCCCATATTGTACGTCACACAAGGAAAGGAAAAGCAATCCAGAAAAGAGAAAACACAATCTTATGGTCCCTGGTTAGAAGCCCTAGCTAAGTTCAGCTTTTCGATGTCGAGCACAGCATGGCAAAACTAATTTATACCCCGTACCTGACGTCACAAATTACAAGACTTGAGCCGTCTGTAATAGTGGAGGTTGTGAGGAAGGATTTCAGATTTCCTCTTCATAGACGCGCAACACAGAAAAATAAAATAGCAGGACTTATTTCTTTGGAATACATCTTTATCTAGACGTTTAGTTTCGTTTAGTTTCGTTAATTCCCTTTTAAGTAATATTCTTACGAAATTGAGTATATTGAACGAGAACGAGACAAAAGGAAAACATCTTGAAACTATGTTTTGAAATAAACAAGCGTTTAGAAGAAAGATGTAATAAAAGTTTAATTGGAGTTGGGAATGGGAACTATGATGTCCCTTGGAGAATTGTATAACAACGCATGAAGTAGAATATTTTTCATTGATATTACACAAACTTTTTGTGTCATGTTTGTCCCTATTTGTGTATTTCAACGCATTGAGGGCTCGTACGTAACTTTACATTGAAGTTTCCGGGTATCGAATCCACTCCATTGATTGAATTCTTAATGTTTCAATGAGATGACTGTCTTTATTCAAATACTACATTTCGTCTTTCTACACATATATTATCATTAAAAACGATAATCAAAAGTGTTGGCCTTACGATTAAGTCACCTGTTTATATCAGCGCACGCCATAGTAACCATCTCGGCTTTGTAAGAATGCGACCGTGGGGGCAGTTCTTCTAATAACATGATTTATCTTAAAGTGTCTTATGGAGAGAACATCTTTTAGTTTTTTCGTGTCGAAGTGAGGCGTAATTGCCAAAATCACCGTTAACGATATGCTAATTACATGCGTGACGACAAGGCCACTCTGAGTAAGACATATTTAGAATGAAAATTAGACAACAAACGTACTGTATTTTGTAGTTTTTAAGGAGACGACTATAGATATGCCAACCACTTGACGTCCAACGTATAAATTGTCGCATGATTTGGGAAATTATGCCTGACTTCAAACGAATAAAACATTATGTTCGCGCTGTTCAAATTGATTTTTAATTGTACCAAATGACTAAGGGAAGACTAAAATATTATACAATCAAATAAAAATGGGGTCGGGTTTTTCACTTCTTAGGCACTTTAAGATATTTATAGAAAAAGAGGCGTCGCCATACATCAAAACCGAGATGTTAACCAAAATAAGGTACAAAGGGAATTTAAGACATTATTTATTATTAGAGATCTTACACAAGACAAGTTCCGGTATAAAAGGAGCGTTGCCATGCCACTGACAGCTCCAGTTGTCACTCAGCCGTGTTAGAGTGCGGAGCTCCGCGCCCAAGAGACCGAAGTCAGGCTGATGGCCTCAAATTCAATAAAATTGCTGGAGCTTTCTCGCCCTATCGATTGACTACATTTACGTTCAGTTCTACATTCTTTTGCACTGATATTGATTCCAGTTCTATAACCAATAATAATATATGCACTTCTGTAATAGCTAAATACATACTTATTTTACAATAGATATATTTACAATAAAATATAAGTAAATATATAACATACATATACTGGGGTGACTGTTTTACAATATATACAGATACTTTACGATAGATACATTTGACGACAATAATATTATTAGAAAGTATATAAAAAGATATGTATATTTGTAAATATATATGTTTTCACAGTAGATAAATGTATTTTACAATATTTATCTATCCTTTACAAAAATAATAGATAAAGTGTACAAGTGCAGAAAAGTTGATCAGGAGTAACTATACCTTTTCTAAGCCAACTCCCCAGTAGATTAAATATACTTAGTATAATTTCATCGGTGAATATAGAGATTTCCGTGTTCTGATTGGTCTAGAATTACGTCATATGTCGCTATATTCACCTGCAGTGGGCCTGGAGGTGAATATGACATACAAGGCATTTACCAAAATGGCCGCTCGCATATTTACCGATGTTTCTCACGAAGGAATAAATAATATGAAGAAAAAGCTTTTCCAAAATCCAACAAAAAAACAACTAAATAAGTATGGCTAAACTTCAAGCTTTTTTTAAATCCATAAGCCTTCACAAACAAAATTTACTAACGAGTTTCGGGTTGAGTTTATTCTGTCCTCATGAATCACAAACTATCACAAGGAAATAACGTCTTCTTAGAGCAATAAATAACACAACGCGACTTTTTTTTACAAATTTGGGAACGGCTCAACTCAAACAAAGCGTACCGGCTTACTCGAGTTATTTTCCTCGTGGTTCTTGATAGAAAAACAACAAGTTCTAGTTTCATTCATGGAGCCGGTTGCTGTTATGCTCTTCTCTCGCCACTCTCCGTGTGTCTTTAAGCTTTATCTCATACCGAAAACATTTGTCTCTTGATTTACCATTGTTTTTGATTTCGTGACTCTGTAAGTTCTGTAAGTTCCGGTATAAAAGAGTAGGCCCCCCGTCTTTTATCGCATGGCGAACTAAAGATTTGATATTCCAATGACAGAGCAATGAAGAACGTAGGCGAGTGAATTAGCCTCTCCTATAAAAATGAGAAATTTTGAGGGTTTAAAATTAAACAAGCCATCACAAAATGAACGATGGGAAGATAGTTGTTTATTAAAGACTTTAGGTGGTATTTTATTAATGTTTACGAACTCTGTAGCCCTTACTCTAAAGTTTAGCATCTGTTTGATTTGAATTTCGCGCGATAAGCAATCATTAGTACGGTGACCGGTAGGGAGAAAACACAAACATTTAGGACAGGAAACTCACACAAAGCGGTTAATAAGAGATACGCAAACATAATAAAAAGACTTTATAATTAGCATGCAAACTTAAAGTGCAAGTAGCGCCATAAAACAACATGAATTCTTTTTTGCCCCAAATTCTATTTCTGATATACTTCAGTTGTCTAACCTATTTTTCTTTGAGAGTCAGGAGCAGTAATTAAACTAGAATAAACGCTACCAGAATTGCGGGATTGATTCATCTTGTGATGTCACAAAAAAAGACCTATAGGATTTTATTTTAGTAGTTTTCTCTAGAGAGGGAGTTGATTCTTCTTATGACGTCACAGGATCCACGAAAAGTAACCAAAGTTAGGGATTAAATGCCAGAAATGTTACAACATTTGCATATTACAATATAATGTTTGTTAATTTTTGACATGATACTTGCACTTTAAAAATGTAAATACAAACTTTAAAAAATACAAGCAAACATAAGAAAGTATCAGCAAATTTATAAAATATAGATACAAACTATATAGAATGGCTGCAAACTTTAAAATGAGAATGCAAACTTAAAAAAACACATGCAAACTTTAAAAACAGGACGCAAATATAAACATGCAAAACACACACGAACTTAATAAAACAATACAAGCAAACATAAGAAAGTATCAGCAAACTTTATAAAATAGATACAAACTATGTAGAATGGCTGCAAACTTTAAAATGAGAATGCAAACTTTAAAAAAACATGCAAACTTTAAAAGCATGACGCAAATATAAACATGCAAAACACACACGAACTTAATAAAACAATACAAGCAAACATAAGAAAGTATCAGCAAACTTTATAAAATAGATACAAACTATGTAGAATGGCTGCAAACTTTAAAATGAGAATGCAAACTTTAAAAAAACATGCAAACTTTAAAAGCATGACGCAAATATAAACATGCAAAACACACACGAACTTAATAAAACGCACGCAAACTTAATAAAATGCACGCAAACTTTAGAAAGTGGATGCAAACACACAAGAGCAAAACGCGTGCAAACTTAATGAAACGTACGCAAACTTAATAAAATGCACACAAACTTAATAAAACGCACGCAAACTTAATAAAATGCACGCAAACTTTAGAAAGTGGATGCAAACACACAAGAGCAAAACGCGTGCAAACTTAATGAAACGTACGCAAACTTAATAAAATGCACACAAACTTAATAAAACGCACACAAAACTTAATAAAATGCACGCAAACTTTAGAAAGTGGATGCAAACACACAAGTGCAAAACGCGTGCAAACTTAATGAAACGTACGCAAACTTGATAAAATGCACACAAACTTAATAAAACGCACACAAAACTTAATAAAATGCACGCAAACCTAATAAAATGCACGCAAACTTTAGAAAGTGGGTGCAAACACAAGTGCAAAACGCGTGCAAACTTAATAAAACGCACACAAAACTTAATAAAATGCACGCAAACCTCATCGCCAGAAATTAGAGACATGGTTATTGCGCAACACATATTGATCCCTGTTCACTGTGTGAAATGGGTCGTGAAAATTTACAGAGAAATGTATGGGATCCAAAACATTTTCCTTATTTCTCATGAAATACGGTACAATCGTAAACATGTGCGATCGAGGCATTATTTCTACAGATATTATCAATTCAATTCAAAGCAATTCAAAGCCAAGTAGTACACTTTGATGATTCCTTTCTTTGATTTTAGAGGAAGCATAAAAATTCGCATTTATTTACAGTGGACATTAAACGATTTCCAGTAAAAACATGCAGATAACAGTTTATAAAATGTATCTGCTGCAAATCTACAACCTTAGCAAAAAATGTGCGCACGAAGAGTTGAACACATAAATAAGACCTACCGTATACTTCCCTTCTGATGTCCCAAAGTCCATTTTCAATTATGCATTTTCCTTCTTGAAAATTCAGCTTTTCGACAAGAAACCTCAGACTCCATATTTGCACGCTAAAACCCGTAATATTGCTCGTCTTGAGACTGCCATAACTCTGACCACAAGTGACCAAATCCAATAAACATGGCAGCTTTGGAAACCTCGTTCTGTACTCTAGAAACTGCAGTGTGTTTGTTTAAACAGCTAGCGGTTATTCAAGCTAATTTGTCCTTTTGGAAAGTAGGTCCTAAACGGACCAAAAGAGATGAGTCTGCGATAAAATTCTGGTGAGCGGTGTTACCCAATTACGTGTTGGTACTTTATGTATCCTGCGTTATAGTGTCCCAATGTACCATATATGCTATGCCTACCATCTATATACTATCAGGCCTCAATGTCTCGAATTTCTGGCGATGTAATAAAATGCACGCAAACTTTAGAAAGTGGATACAAACACAAGTGCAAAACGCGTGCAAACTTAATAAAACGCACGCAAACTTAGTAAAATGCACGCAAACTTTAGAAAGTGGATGCAAACACAAGTGCAAAACCCGTGCAAACTTAATAAAACGCACGCAAACTTAATATAATGCACGCAAACTTTAGAAAGAGGATGCAAACACAAGTGAAAACGCGTGCAAACTTAATAAAACGCACGCAAACCTAATAAAATGCACGCAAAGAAAAATGGAGGCTAGGTTACTAATCCCAGTGAGCACGCGGTTATTCTGGAAGCCATTTTGTCGATAGAGGTACATGTAGGTTGTCTTTTTATTATCATATGAAAGGTATGGCGCGTTTGGTGTGGTTAGGATGACACGAAGAGTGCAAGAAATATTGATGTTTATCAGTAGGTTTAGTATAGAGATTTGTAGCGGTATGACCGTTGCAAGTACGTCATTCTACAACCACTTGTTCTTGTTCTTGGTCGGGAGTACTCTCATTGGTTATTTCATCGGATTTAAGTCTTTCTTACTTCGATTGGGAACGTGCTCTGCTTTAAGTAAGTTGGCTTTTATGAACCCACATTTCTGGACACTACTGTTGAGCTTTACTTCTGGTAGTGTCTTCTTTCAAGCTTATTTCACTTTCTCTGCTTGTATTCGATGAGTTAATTGCGATATTCGCCGTGTTTGTTTGTATTCTGTACGATGCGTGTCCCCTGTAACGATCCCAAGCGCCTTTGCGAGACCACTCTCGCCCCAATCCCTTACTCTTTTCCAAAGTGGCGAATTGTCTTTTCCTTAAAACGTGATAAGCCTGTTCATCCTACCTTGACATTTAATGGTAAATATATAGAAGATCACGAACATCTTGGATTAACCTTACAAAGCAATATGTCTTGGCGGAGTCACATTTTGAGCATTCTTGAAAGAGCATCTAAACGGTTGAATATGTTAAAGTCTTTGAAGTACAAGGTTGATAGGTCAACCTTAGCTTGCTTATATAAAAGCTTAATTCGTCCCTTAATGGAATATGGAGATATAATCTGGAGTAATTGTAGTGATGTAGATGCTAATCTAATAGAGAGTGTCCAGTATGAGGCTGCCAGGGTTGTAACCGGAGCAATTAAGGGTACAAGTGCTACAAGCCTGAGAGAAGAGCTTACTTGGGAGAGTTTAAGTGTAAGGAGGAAAATGCATAAGTTAATACATTTTTATAAAATTGTAAATGGACAAGTTCTCACATACTTACTAGAGCTATTACCCAATACTGTGGGTGAACGTGCACATTTTAACCTAAGATCAAGTGAAGATTTTTCACTTATTCCTTGTAGAACTGTTAAGTTTCAGCAGTCTTTCCTGCCTTCCACAATCACGTCTTGGAATTCACTAAGTTTGGATGTAAGGAATTCAATTTCGCTTTCTTCTTTTAAATTTAATTTGCGATCTGTGATTTTTCCTTTTAATTAGAATAAGTTACTTGATTATTCCTATTCGAGACTAGCATCAATTTTTCATACTCGCCTCAGGCTTGGTTTTTGTGCCCTGAATAGTTATCTTTTCAAAATCAATTGTTGTGTCTCTCCCAGATGTGAATGTGGACTAGCTAAAGAAACACCTAAGCATTATTTTATATTTTGTCCCCGTTACGCTGCCCAACGAACTGGGCGAGAAATTACTGAAATTACAGTTACTGGGCGAGAAATGGTCACAGAGCAGCGACAAGGAAAAAATGGAGTTTATTCTGAACGGCGTTAAAGATTTTGATTTTGATATAAATTGTCGTTTTTTTTTAAAAGTTCAAAGCTTTATTCTATCTACAAATCGTTTCTCTGTGACTTATGTTTAATTATTTTATTTTATTATCAATTGTGGTTTTTTTTGTGTGTGTCTGTTCGCGTAAAAAAATGTACAATATCTAGTGTGAACCCCCTAGATAAGTCATTTAATTGTACTTTTGGGGTAAACACTTCATTATATGTTTCAAATTAAAAAAAAGATCAAAGTTTGGAAACACTATGGAAAAGGAACTGTGATGAAGTTTATGAGAAAAAATATATATACTGTATATGTAATGTAAGAGAAGTTATAGGGTTATTATACTAAAAAAGGGATGAGGAGAACAATAACTACCTTATAATAACTAACAATGTACGAACAGCAGAAGCGTAAAAAATGTTTATTAACATTATGTAACTAGCGAAAAATAGACGGTATAGAGTTATACTTGAGAAGGGAGAAGAAAAATATTGTATTGTCTTTTGAAATTGTAAGTGGTTAGTTGTTTTAAGTTAGTTGGAACAGATTCCCAAAGTTTTGAAGCTGTGTATTTAATGGTAAATTTCCCAAAGATTGTTAGGATCTTTGGTCGATAAAAGTTATTTTTGGCTGAGTGTCTAGTATTGTAGTTGTGGCCATTTGATATTGGTATAAGGTAGTCATGAAATACGGAAGGGGTGTTAGAGGGGTTATTTAACAATTTATTGGCAAAAGTAGCAATTTTTAATGTTACAATGTTATCAAAATTAAGTATGTCAAGGATTTTAAAATAGCTGCTTGCTGATTCCATATTATTTGCGAAAAAATACTGCGAATGCATTTGTTTTGCTTAGGACGGAGTTTGGTTAAATTAGTTGTATATAATAATAATAGGCCATATTTATATAGCGCCATATCACCACAGTCTCATGGCGCTTTACATTTTACTGACATATCCCGTCAGTGAATATTTCGGACTGCTATTACGGCGCCAATGGCAGCCACGCAGTTTACAATGTTGAGTGTGTGGTTAGTGCAATGGCCAGGCTGCTGTACCGGGTGACAATCCCCTTCTCTTTTTCGGGTAGTACAACAGGTTCTTTCACCAGCTCATAACACCATATAATATAGTATAGGTATGAGTAGATAAGGGTATAATAACTCTGCTTGAGCATGTGTATATCTAGATAATATCGCGGTTTATAAAAAAATCCTATGTTTTTGGCTATTTTATTGTTGACATGAGCAATTTGGCTTTTCCAGTTAAGATGTTCATCAAGGTATATGCCAAGGTATTTTATAGAACATTTACGTTCAATATTTCGAATGTTAACATTGATCTGCTTTTTCCTAGGCGAAGTTATCAACATAACATTAGTTTTCTTCATATTAACAGATAATTTATTTACAGCACAGTAATCGAGGACTTTTTTGAGTTCATTATTCATAACAGTTCAAGTTCCTTGGCGTCTTTACTTGCATAAAAGATGTTGGCATCATCTGCAAACATGCGAAAGGAGAGTACTGATGAATAATTAACCATATCATTTATGTAAACTAAAAATAGAAGTGGTCCTAGTGTTGATCTTTGGGGAATTCCACAGGATATTTCAAGTAGACTAGATTGATCATTACCAATTTGCACGAACTGTAGTCTTTTGGCGAGGTAACTTTTAAACCACTCAAACGGTTTACCCCGTATTCCGTATTTATATAATTTGGCTAGAAGTTGTTTTATGGTTAACTGTATCAAAAGCTTTGGAGAGATCAAGGAAGAGACCGCATGTGATTAACTTGTTATCAATTGTTTTTAAGTTTTTAAATTGTCAGTTATTTCTAAAATAGCTTGTTCAGTTGAGTGCCCTTTTCTGAAGCCACACTCGAATTTAGTTAATATATTATGTTTTTCTATAAAAAAAAATGAGCTGATCATAAATAATTATTTGTAATGTCTTATTAAAGGGTGATAGTGTTGCTATTGGCATGTAGTTGTTAGGGTATGTTACTGTTCCATTCTTATAGACTGGTGTTACTCTGGATATCTTAAATGCATTAGGGACTATGCCTGTAGAAATTGACTGGTTGAAAATAGAGGCAAACGGTACCGACAATGAACTACGAGCCATTTTTATCATTTTGTTTGGAATACCTAAGGAAGATTTGTTCACATTTAATTCGCAGAATAGTTGACAAACATCTTCCTCAGAGACAGGTGATAAGTAAAAAATTGATAATGGGGAATTATTTAAATATTTAGTTGGATCATCATTGGTATTTTCAATTAAATTAGCTAAACTGGGACCTACATTCACAAAGTGTTGATTAAACTGCTCTGCAATGTCAGATTGTTTGGTGTATATCTTATTATTACGTATAATCCTTGAGGGATAAGACTGACCTTTGCTTTTCCGTTTAATTAGTGTTCCTATAAGTTTCCAAGTATCTTTTAAATTGTCTTTATGCAGCTGAAACTGTTGTTTATAATATTCATTTTTTGTTTTAGTTTTTATCTTGTTAAGTAGATTTGAATATGTTTTGTATGTAGAGATCTTTACTGGATCCTTACTTAAAAAGTGTGAACGGTATAGTTTTTGTTTCACTTTAATTGATTTAAGGAGTCCTTTTGAAAGCCAGGGCTTAGTCAATTGCTTCAGTTTGCTTAGTGAAGCTTGTTTCTTTGGAGCATGTTTGTCAATAATTTGAGTAATGGTGTTAATACATTTATCAGTCATCAGGGCATGGAGATCTTGATTAGTACTGACCATATTTGCCCAGTTTACTGAATTCATGTATTTTGTCTGATAATTAAGTGTGTCTGTAAGAACGATCCACTCGATTACAAGGCACGTTTCAGGACTAATCTTGCAAACAGACTATTTCTGCTATGGCAACGGACTTATGGCAGAAATTACCAACTGATATAAAAAAACTAGGCAATTTCAGTTTACCGAAAATGGTTAAACACTTTCTACTATTGGAATTGAAATTCTCATTGACTTTCGTGTCTTCTTAATCATCTTTCTTATGGCATTTTCGTTTTTCTTTCCGATTTCACAAATGGTGGATATTGTTGTAAGTATTGATACTATTGTAAGTATTTGTATGTATTCGTATGTTTTTCGATGCTTGCATAACAAATTTCACATAAGATGACTAGTAACTCGAAAACCTCACGGTTTATTTAGACTCTAGGCATTTCCCAAATATTTATACTTTGTTTATCAGGAGCCCATTGCCAGGAGCGTCCATCTTCCCCATTGGTTCTGCTTCCAGCACAAGAGTAGAAGTGGCTATAGTTAGAATTGCATTTCGCGCGAAATAAACAAAGGCCATGTTGTCTTAGCCAATCAGATAGCTATACGTCACTCCTCATTATTATTCATTATCATTCTTCTCACTTTCAACGCGGGAATTCGAATTCTAAGTACAGTCACATCTACTCCTGTGCTGGGGGACCAGCCCATGACATAGGAACGTTCCTGGTAATGGGCTCCTGGTTTATTTAAAACCTCCCTTAAGCATATCTCTTTACACTAAGTTTATATACACATCGACATTGTAAACAACTGCGAAGTGTGAAATAAAAGTAAAGTAAAGTAAAAGATCTTGCACCCAAAAATATATTTTGTTTATATCTCTACCATGAATGGTACTGATATATCCTTACTACTAAAATGGAATTAGAATAATTAAAAAGTTTATTTTAATCCCGGCCCGTTTCCTATAATCGGCCTTCAAAAAACTAATTAATAATTCATGAGAAAAAAAAGAATATTTAATGAGTATTATTAAATCTGATATAATATAGATACGGTCTCATTTACATAAATTTTGCTTCGATTTTCTCGGCTGCAGTAGGTCGTATCGCCAAAATAACTGACTTATATATGACTCTATTCATCTAAACGTTTGATAAGTCAGATACAGAATTCGTGTCCGTGCTTTATGGGATTTACAAACTCTCACTTTTAGCTCGAGTTTGTAAATCCCATAAAGCACGGGCACGACACTTATAAGTTTGAACAGTTTCCAGTTGTTTGAAAAAAATCGTTCGACTAGATTTCGAGTAATGGCTCAAAATGTAAAACAAGTTCTGTTGACTTATGTCACAATTTCGTCATTAGTATGTGTGTGCGGCTCAAGATTTTGATATTATCAGTTGTATCAATAAACTGTGTACTGTTTGTATTTTTTTAGCACAATCAGGCAAAAATCTCAAAAGTTATGACATTTTGTTTAAATTCGGAAAGTGGCGTCGGAGTTTCGATCGAGACACCTTAACGTCTGACTGTCGATAGCCTAGCTGTTCGATGTATTGTGAATCGTGAAAGTTTACACGTTAAACATATTGTATATTATTTTAGGAAAAGCATTTTTTTATTCGAGTTCCGAATGGTTCCTTTAAAGAACAAGTTTACAGGAAACAGGAAACAAAAACTAATGGTAATTCTTCATCGGATGGGATCATATTTGATTACATTAACACGTTAAGAAAAACAAAGTATAACGTGTAGTTCTGCACGATTTATTGTTATGAAGAAATCTAATAATCTATTAATTATAATGGTTTAGTCTTGCCCATGAACCTGGCATTTAAAACAATAACCATTGTGTAAACAGCTAGACCGCCCACAACCTCTCTGACGCCTCTGTTGTGTACGCATGCACGCCAACACGCTAACATTAAAGACGGTGTTTATAGGAAAATTTGGAACACTACGAATTCTGCACGATATATCAGTTTGTGAGCTCATGTAGATATCCTAGAGCAACAGCAATTGAATTTCGCAAAACATAATTATGTCTTCGTTACTCCACTTCCATTACATATGAAATCACAGCCTACAAATACTTAAACTTTACAACATACCGGATGGGTGGGCTTCACACAAAATTACAAAGCATATATATTGTGTTCATGGGATATCTATATATTCAGGACAGTTAACTTTAGGGAAGATATTAGACAAACGTTTCCCATACAAACACTGTATATTTTGGCGTGTTCGTTGGGTTACACAATATCGTCTTCTTCCTTTTATTTAAAGTGACCTTTGAACTGGAGAAAAGTATGCATACGAAAATAAGCACATAGGAACGTGCACATAAACACGCACGGTCAGACACCCAGTTAGCGGGCTAGCGGCGCAATGTATCATCTGTCCGGCACCATTAAAAAATATGTATACATGAGATTTTACTCAATGATATTTATCTCGATTCAGTAACCTGGATGTAATTAAAATGAGATTTGTCGTTATGCTGTTCTTCAAATAATTTAGATTTTAAAATACACAGCCAGACTGGATGAAACGCGCATATTAAGCCTTTGTGTGTGAAATTTTTCAGCGTCTAGCTAGCAGAACTGAGGAGGAAAAATGCTCCCAAACAAATCATTCCCTGCATCATTTTCAGGGTAAGACCGCATTTTATGTCACATATTCTGGATATTCTAATAAAGAACTGATGTACAATAGAAAAGTTCATGAGAACAAAATATCGTCATTATTTTCACTTTTTATTTCGCGGGCGAGTGGGCGGTAACCTACGATTTGCAGCAATTTGATTGGTTCCGGGAGCAGGCGCCTTTTTTTCCTGTCTCACACCAGTGCGCGCTCTCTCTTTTCACAGAGAAAATAATAAATTTAATTTAGCACGGGGCCTCGTATTGAAACCTTTGTGCGTGACAAGTAAAGCATATCGCGGAAGTGGGCTATTCATTGGCGTCCGGAGTTTGTTCAATAATGGATATTTTATTTGCAGGAATGCAATCACGTGGTTCTACTGGGTGGCAATCTTTTTTTTAAATTATTGTACTTAATAATATATTTACACGCACTTGTACTTGATTGTAATAAAAGCTATTTTTCACCAGCTCCAATCGAGTGTCGATCTTTATAAACCAGCGTTTTTCAAGATAGCTTGCTCTCCAGCATCCATGGCAACGCCTTTCCCCTTGAGATCACGAGCTCAATTCATTCGTTAACGAAGCATTATATCAGCACGTGACTGTATTATATCAGCACGTGACTGTATTATGTCAGCACGTGACTGCATTATGGCAGCACGTGACTGCATTATCTCAGCACGTGACCGTTTCCTGCAAAAGGCCTATTCGTCTCTCAAGTTGAAATAGCATAAAGAACAAATATTACGTTATTTATCGCCTTAGGGTCGGGCCATATAGAGAAAAACTGTGCCCTGTGCCCTCGGTTAGTACATTTGATGTCCCCGGGCACAGATTCCCCTTACACGGGTCTCTCAGCCGGTAAATAAACCCCTTATAAATCCCCCGTAGAGTGTGCTCGGTCACGACTAGTATAAACGGCTGGTAATCGAGACTACGACATACAAAAATAAATAAGTACATTTTCCATAATTCGTGAGGTTTAATTGCATGCCGAAGTTTACAATGTTTTAATTTCGAAATGAGTACTGACCAAATTGGTGCGTTTCATAGTAAATATTTACGTCACTCAATGCCGTTACAATCTGTTAACGAAGATTCATATAGGAGTCATTTCTACTTTAAACAATTTAGGTAGCCTGCTTTGAATAAAGAATTCTCATGGACAGCTCCATGTGACATTGAATAGCCAGGCATATACCGTCAACTATTCTTTTACGGAAATGAAGTTTCGCTGATCTCGGAACAACTGACTTGGGAAGCCAACTTATTTACAATAGGCAATATTCGTATTCTCACGGACGAGCTGGAACGAGCACTCAATGGAGGCTCATGCGGGGGAATCTTTTCTAATGCTAAATAGTTTTTAGCGAATTCCCCCGCACGAGCCTCCATTGAGTGTTCGTTCCAGCTCGTCCGTGAGAATACGAATATTGCCTATTGTAAGAAGGCATTTATATTTAAGGAATTATGGGATGTTTTAAGTGTTCTCTTCTCTTATGTAAATATCATATTCCTCACAGGCAAAAGTATTGGAAAATTAAGGCATTAGAAACAAGGTTCAAACGTTGAACAGTGTGAGAAAAAGTAAAACCGGCAGGAATAAAACTAAGGGCTATCAAACCTCGATCTAGATGATCTTCCTCTCACTCATCCGCCATTACTACTGAAACGAGTTTTACTCTGGAAAAAAAATGGTATGGTAATTTTGCAGTAAATGCTTGATTATGGCTAGTTCCATGTATCTGTTTTCAAGTACAACTTGATTATCATAAATGCAGGACATCCTGAGAGATTATTGATATATTTATTAAACAAATCTCATATCTTAAGCTTGCAGATGGCACAATATTTTTTTCGATCCAACTAAAGAAACGCTATTTACAAATTCTATAAATCTAGATAGTTCTTGGGTCACGTTCTGTTGAATAGTTAAATCCTGAACTAAATCGATTTCGAACTACAAAATCCAAACAGGCTTTTAAAACGTCCAATATTATTTACATATTATCTAAGATAGTTCAAACGTCAAGAATAACTAGTGTTTGTTTAAAAAAAAAATTATATTATCGAAGGGCCATCGATCACTCTCAAAGTCGTAAATCCACACGCGACAACACAACGGCTAATTTCCTAATGTTTCCTAAATCTTAGGGTTTTTTCCCAAAAAAATACTAAATTTTCATCCAGTAATTAACAAAATTGTACATGTCTTGATAAATGGCGAAATGTAAAACCCTTTTATTATTATTCAGACCTATCTTTTCTCTCTTGACTGACGTAAAACTATATACGTGCATTTCTTACAAAACGATTATAAATCCTGTATTACGTCCTTGTAGGACAAAATTGCCTCAATAAGAAGTCCGTTATTCTCCTGAGCAAAGGAGATAAATATATCAGTATTGTTCAGTTTGTTTCTTTACCAGGTTCTGGTATAGTTTGTGAATGTAGTTTCTATAGCCAGATTTAGTAGTATTCGTTCGAGGCTTGTATACTCGGAATATTTAAAGCCGCCGAGCCAATGTTTTTCATTTTCGTTTGTTCTGTTACTCAAATGTCATTTTTCTAGTTTCCTTCAGGTGTATATGCTGTCAGTTTTTATCATCCGAAGAACTGTAACCACGCTTGAACTTCAGGGCCGTAACTTTCGTTCATTTCGCGCAGTTCAGCCTGACGACAGCTCAACTTTAGGGACTTTGTCTGATGTATTTCAATATACGTCTTCATACCAAGTTTCGTTAGCTTATCTCCTTCACTCTTGTTGAGAAAATCTTGAGAGAAGAATCCTCCAAACGCCTCAAAGCTTTCTTGTCTCTTTTTACTCATCTTTGAAGAATGTTTCCCTTCGTAAGCTTTTGAAACTGCTTTTGGCGCACCGACGTTCTTTGCAGAGATATTCTCCCCAAGAGTCGAACCATGAACTGAACAATTCCCCTTCAATTTGTTCGGTTTCCTTTCTAAGAAACATCCATTCCGTTCCTTTTTGTCAGTTGTCGCCTCGAGCTCAACTGTCGGCGGCAGTGGCTGATCCGCCGTCTCAATAGCGTCATCGCTTTCACAATCTTCATCGCATGATTCTTTTATAGTTGATAATTGTTTAAACTTGATGGCTACCGGCAAACACGGTCTTCTGTTAACATTCAACGGACAGGAACGAGAATCAATTGAGCGAAGTTGAACTTGGTTAGTAAAACGGCACATCTTCGTTTTAGTTCAACTCGCAAACCAGTGACTTAAATGATGAGAAAATATACTGTCTTGTGAATTTTACTAAACGCTGAACCTTTGCGTGCTACCTCGACAAACCACAAACTAGACTACTTCTTTATCATCTTTGTTTAAGTAGTCATTTACACTCTATAAATAATTCATGATTTTCAACATTTTATTAATACCCACGTACATGGCGTCAACTCATACCTAATAAGAGATATACACCTACTGTTTGCTAATCAGTTCTATGCGATTTCGTAAACATTATAGTAGTCATTGTTTGCAGTATAGGAACAATTAGTGAAGCGAATGCGTATTTTCACCTGTTGACAAGTCGCATCACGTTTTATTCACAATAGAGGATAACAAATTGCCTTTACGTCAACCAAGCAACCGCTCCGGTCGAAAGTAAAGTGCTAACATTAGGCTATTTTAATCCACCAAAGCAATCGGCGAACATAAAATGCAATTAATAGAATTACAGGTGGTGTTCGGATACATCACATGAAACGAAATCTATTGTAAAGAGGGAACGGTCGGCTCAAGAAAGAGTTTAAATATAGAGATAGCTAGCGGCCGTCGATGCAGTGTGGATTGGCAGTCGCGGCGAATTAATTTTTTCCTTAATCTCAAATTTCCAAACCACATCAGGTGTTATATATAAGGCCACGTTACATGAAAACATCTCTAAGACGAACGAACTGTCCAAGCACAATTTATGTTAGGCCAAGTAAAAAAAAAATAGTTTCTCGTCCGACCTTTTTCAAAAAAGGAGGCGGGCGGTTCTTACTATTTACTATTTTTACTATTTTTACTATTTTTACTATTTTTACTATTTCTTATTTTTGGTAGGTTTAAAGAATCCATAGCTCACAAAATCTCTATAGAAGGTCCAGAAACAAATATAGTCAATATACAAACTTTTGCTGCACACAAAAGAGCATTAACTGATTTAGTTTACAAGTTTTAAATATAAAAGGAAAACTGTTTGAAAAGAAATAATCAATGTTCAAATTCTTGAAACTCCAATTCACGAGCATTCACCACAAAGGAGACAAGAAAGTGAATCACGCATTCGAATCAAGTACAGTACGAGTTCAAATTATTTTATTGCACAATAGTAAATAAGAATTACAATTTCTCACATTACATGAGCCAGACAGATAGACAGATTGTGTTACAAATGTGTTGAATAGATAGTGTTTCATTTTTTAGTTCAGACGAGCAGTATTTTTTTCCAAGGACAAAACGCAGTATAAAGGTTTATATTAAAATAGCAAATAGTAAAAAATAGGAAGCAGCTGCCAAAAAGGAAGCGGGCGGGGACGAGAAACTTTTTTTTTTTTACTTGGCCTTAATACAATACTGTGCCTGTAGAACACGAGTGCATTTTATTGAGAAATTTAGTTCTGATACATTGACGTTTATACACATTGTATTCAATTTAATATTTGGTGTGTTGGGGGTGAAAGAGCAGTCTATCGTCTTCATTTTGAAAGAGCTACTAAAAAGTCTAACTGAATAGTCGGATGAGCTCTCGATCAAATATCATATTCTGACTGAGATATTTTTTCACAGTCGCGTTAAAGTTAAATAACCGTATATGGCGCTATTGTCTTGGAAAAAATAATTAAGTATAAGTAATCAATTGTCAAAAGGACAGTATGAAATATCCACGAACTTCATGATAAGATCAACATCAAATAGATCTAATAAGTTTGAGCAGAGTTGATAAATTGTGCTGTCAGATTGGCCTCAAAGCCAAACAAAAAAGTATTGGATGAAAAATCCGAAAAGACTGCGATATTATCGGTTGATGTATGTATGCTCACGTACAGGCTTGAGTTGTAATCCTAGATAATCAATTCGAGCATTTGCTTGCGTTACCAAGGCAACCGTTAAAGTGGTCTGAGAAACGGAATCAAAGTTTGCCATTACTTCCATTTCGCAACATTTCGTTTACTTAATTGTTCATATCTTTGATATACTCAATTTCTATTTTCTATTACAGAAGAATATTATTGAATCAGTGTTAGGTAAAGGGAATCTTCTCCTAGTGGAGATTAACGACTTTAACTAATCGCTTGTAACTTATTGGTTTCGATTTGAACGTATTTCACACCAATATAATATTTGACATCAAAATTGAAAAGTAAGCATTCGGAAAAGTGCTGCTGAATTGTTGGAGGTTCTAGATTGCAAAAAGCTGAAGTTTGGTTTCCGTACAAACCTGACGTGAGAGCATTTCTCACCAAGGCGCTTACAACATACATTTTTCCAACTGCATCAAGTCCTATTTTCAAGTTGTTCTTGTAATACAAAAAATTAAATGTTGTGACTATATCGCCAAAAGCCATTCAACTGACACCCTCACATAACTCATTGATCGATGCTTCCATGTCGGCTGTTAAACTCCAGTATCCCTGTATGGCGCCGTAAGTGGACTCTCAGGAGATATGCTGGGTCGCCGTAGATACACATCGTTTCTCAGGAGATAGCCAAAAGGCTAGAATCTTTCAACATGCCAGCGTTGTGCCTTTTCCCTTCTAAAACAAAGCAAACTAAACCTGTTTCGGTTTGAATTATGTATTCATGCATACTTTAACTGAATACGAACAATTTGTACTGACTGATGGGACGTCAGAGGTAACTTTAGGTTGGATATTTAAGAAGATCGGTTTTCGAGATGCAATTCAGTTTTTACATAGAAGTACAAAAGCAAAACTGAGCTGTACGTAATTTTTCCCGGTACTACACAGGTAACCCATTTTAGTTTTTGGGAACCCTGTGGTATAAAAAGAACTCCACAATGAAATGCGTTTGTTCAGAAATAATTTGTTCAATATTAAATTAATTCTATCTAGCAAGTAAATACGTCAAAAAACTATTTCGAATTAATGAAAATGGCGGGAAGTACCCATGCTCGAGGGTCCAGCACCTAGACAGGTATCCCAAATGAGACTATATCAGCAAACAAAGCCCAGTCCCTCTCGATTAATCGAAAACAAGATGGCGGAGGAACAACATAGAAAGACGGGAACGAAAAGCATTCAAAATCAAGCTCTAATTGTCGTCAGTTTACTGTGCTATTTATTCCAATGTTTGGAACAATTCTGCGGTACTCAAACGATGTTTTATTGGCCTCAAAACCCCATGGAATTGTTGCAGACCCAGGCAAGGTTGCTGCTATTCTGAGGATGCCAGCACCAACCTGGCTACCGAACGTTTGGAAATGCGAGAAATTCGACAGATTCCTGTGCGGTCTTAAGGAATTTAAACTACTCACCGATCACAAGCCACTCGTACCCGGCTTATGAATGTCAAAGATCTTGACAATACACCACTAAGATGTCAGCAACTGCTCATGAGGCTCATGCAGTATAGAGCCATCGCCGAGTATGCTCCAGGTAAAATCCTAGTGGTTGCTGATGCTTGTCAAGGAGTCCAGTAGAAAGTCAAAAGTCGTTGGTATTAGAGGAGGATGTTGCGCTCCATGTATAGATGGTAGAGTACAACCTTCCAATGTCAACTCACAGAAAAGAGGAGTTACGGTCGTGTACGAGAGATAACGAAATTCTACAGGTAGCTATTGTTTTCACCCTGACAGGATGGCGAAAGTATGCAAAAGATGTGCCAGACAACCTAAAGCAATACTTCAATGTCAAGGAACTTTTATCTGTTAGTAACGGTATACCTACATACGCAAACCGTTTATATATAGTCGCCCCTACTAGAATGCGACCAGAAATCCTCGTTAGGGTTCACCAGGGACCTCGAGGCATTGAGAGAGCAAGAGTGTATGTCTGGCGGCCTGGCATCACACAGGACGTGAAAAAGGCAGTTGCCATGTGTGACCACTGTCAGACACAGAAGCCCACTCAGCTGCTGACAGAGATCCACTAATGACTACTCCCCATGGCAACAGGTCCTTGGCAGAGGATTGCCGCTGACTTTTGTGAGTCTAATGGACATAACTATTTGATTGTTGTCGATTGTTATTCTAGATGGATCGAGATTCTACATGTCAAACGTCTGCCGCTTGTATTAAGAAGCAGCTCAAGGACATATTTGCACGCTACGGTATTCCAGCGGAAGTTGTGTCAGACAATGGTCCACATTTTGCATCTGCTGAGTTCCAGTCCTTTGCTAAAGAGTATGGGTTCAAGACCATTACTGTGAGTCCTCGCTCACCAAATGTTAATGGAGAAGTCGAGCGAGCTGTAGAGACAGCTAAGCAGATCTTATGTCAGAATGATTTCCTGGCTTGGTCTCGTGATATACAGAGACACAGTGATAGCTGCAACAGGAAACAGCCCTTCTCAGCTTATGCTAGGTCGAGACATACGCACAACTCTCCCGAATTTACCAGCTGCACTAAAGCCGAACCCAAATCCAAATCCTTGTAAGGGTAAAGGATCAACAGACAAAGGAGTCTTACGAGCATCAGTATAACCGTCGTCATGATGTTCGACAACTTCCTCTTTGCGTCCAGGAGATGCTGTGAAGGTTAAGCCAGACACTGAGAAGAAATGGACCTCGGAAGGGGTTATTACTGGTAATGCAGGAAGCCCAAGGTCCTATATTAATAGTGAACACTAACACTGGTACTTACAGAACGAATAGGCGTCACCTTCAGACCACTGGTACAACCAGAACTGAACAAGATAACACAGAAACAGAACGAGACACCCCCAGCATCACCGGAAGTGAAGCCTGATGCATGGCCTCTCCCTCTTTGCAGATCAAACAGAAACATTAAGCAACCAGAAAGGCTGATTGAACATATTTGAGCTCTGTTTACAACAGTACTGATTAATTCAGCTGTATGAGTCAGAATTCTTAACATTTAAAGAAGTCCAAGAGATAATTCATATGAACTGTTTGGTTCTGATAGAGTAACTTTATTGACAATATTAAGGTTTACAACATTTGAGCCTTGTATTGTTATAATAGCTGGCTAGGCTACGTTGTCAGAATTTCCCCAAAAGGGGGTGGGAGATGTCAGTAACGCAATACTTGTAAGCACGCTTGGGTCACATGACCAGCGCCATGTTTAATAAATTAAGTTAGTTATTTCTCACCATCATGTGCTCGGTTGTGTTGTCGCTATGGTCGGCCTAAAACGCCTCTTAAACCGCTAAACACGACAGATGTGGTATTAAAAAAGTGTGAATTAACATGTCATAATTTGTTTATTGCATTTTTAGGATCGATATAACATTTACAACACAATAAAGGCTCACCTCAACCCTTTGTTTACACACGCTAAGTATGAATTATTTTAAGCAAGAATTGTTGTGGAGATAATTCTTTAGGTTGGTTGTTATTTTTGGATTAAAAAAGTCTTAAATAACGCCAAGTCTTGGTTAGTCTTTCTGTGTTTTTGTTTTCATTTTGTTGAAGAAACAATGTAATTTCTTCTTCAGAAACGACTACAAACCTCGAACTAGTTGAAGCCGCTATTTCAGAAAACAGCAAAGCGAGCGCAGACCGCACGCCAAGCCTGTCTTGGTGGGAAGCTGGCGTCAACATTCAGCAAAAATTTATACAAGCAATTTGATTGGTCTAAGTAATTTATGACGGTAAATTTGATTGGGCAATACAACCCGTGAAGTGATAGGCATATCAATTCACTGTTGATTTTAGTCACGGCTTTATCACACTGATATCGACCCTAATATAATATGTACTAAATGGAAAATACCCCACTCAATACCCGTATGAGTTCTATGCGTGGTTTATTTCTCAGAAAAACACTATCATCCGTATAATAAACATTACGATAAAAGAGCAATGTGATTTTATGTCAAGGAAGTTATCACATGATAGTATGCAGGATAGAGTAGGGATAGCTATTGTAATTATGTTACCAATCAGAGGAAGGGGGCGTTCCCATCTATAGGTGGTTAAGATCATGTTCTGCCATACAGGCGGCCCTTCCTACTCTGGCCAGCTCAGTTTGCGGCAACATCATTTCTAGGTACCTAAGGCGAAAAATTTCCCGCCACCTCCCCTGCACCTGCCTGCAGACTATCTTATATAATTGTTATTTTTCATATTTTTGTGTGTTAAGTTGTTTAGTATTGGCGGGTCTTCTCCCACCTTTGCTGAAACAATAGTTAATTGTATAGGACATTATTGTCGTTGACATATGTTTAAATAAAACCGTTACAGTAGTGGCCAGATTTATTCCAAACTGAGACTGGATATAATTCTCTTAATTGTTCAATATTTCAGCAAACTAGTGCGACGCCATGCAGAGCTCTCGATCTCTTTATAACTAGCAAATGAAGCGGCATAAAAATAAATGGTTATAGCTCATAACCACCGGCTACAATGTGGTTCGCATGTATATCTCTTGTTTTCCTAATATCGTATTTTACTGAATATGAAAAGCTGGACTCCAACAAATTTCAAGCACAAACATTGTCAAAACAGAAGATGAATGTAATTACTTCGAGTATATCATTCAACGCCTACGCCTATTATTTTATCTATGCAAATTACTAAACATTTCAAGAGAGCAAAAGTTTGAATGTGTTCTAAAATCGCTTGCTAATTCTCGTGTTTATATGCTTCTGCAATGTAGTTTCCCAATTCCACTCTCTTAGACCGGCGAAAAATAGGTTGAAATCCTAAAAATAGAAGAATCAAAACAATGTGCAGGTGTTGGACTTCCCAACAAACCAAATAAACTAAATTCCGTTTTCTTATTTTTCTGAGTAATTCTATGTTTTCTTTAGTCCCATCAAAATTCATTTTAAGATATGTGAATATGTGTACTTTACGTAGTGTTTGTTGAAGTGATTTGAAACATTTTGTGCTTGTTCGAAGGCCCTTTCAAAGTAATATTTATATTTTGAAATGTTATCGAATACAAAGAGGTCTAACTTGCTGTGAATTAGTAATGTGCTATGCTTTTTGAAAAAAAATATTGTTATCAGTTTCAGGTTGAGAGAAAAATAGTTAGAGACTATTTCAAAGTGGCTGTCACTTAGAAGAACTCCTACAGACCTTATCTTAAAGCCTTTAGAGAGAAACACTGGCGATTGGTAGGAAATGAAATATATCAAGTTGTCATAGTAACGTGGCTGATGTTATGGTGGTACGTGATCGGAACCTCATTATGTATGAATGATCTCGTGTATTGATACCAGACATAAAAGCTTGAGAGTCAGTTCGTCTTCATTTAATTAGGCCAACGACAAGGCGAGATTTTCCCAACAGCCAGAACACTCAATTGCTGACTGAAAAAGTTGTGTCTTGGAAACACTCTCATGGAACTTTAGTATCAGTTGAGTATTCTTGAAGCGGAGAGAATACTGTAAAAATAATTGAAGTTGTCCAGTCTAATTTGAAAGTTGATCTGGAGGACAGAGGCAACCTTACACGAAGGACTCTAATTGTGAAGGAGAAATACCACGAAATCAAATTCACCTGTTTACAGAACTATTAATTATCGGACTCCGATTGTTACTCAGAGAAAAGAGAGGCAAAGATTACTCTTCCCTGTCTTTTCAAAACAAGATATGCATAAACCGGTTGTGGAGGCGTTAAGTCGATCAGAAATGAAATCGAAGGAAACGCTTTGTAGAACTGTCTCCGGTTCATCGACTTGCAGTACCAACAGTACGGACTACTCGTATACGACGTGCCCTGGATTATTTACTGATCAGTACACAGATATAGTGAACATTGGATCAGGCGATCTACACATTGCACGGAACGTTTTCCCGGATTTCTTTAACAGACCAAGACATGAGTGTTCTGAAAAAACGAGAACAAACATTAAACAGAGTCTGCTTAGAGGCCACAGCCGAGGACCAAGCGACAGTAACACTCCCAAGGGTAAAATGATCGTCGAATGGTACATGAAGGAATATGGCTTCCAATAGTCAGAATACTCAGTAATGTTTTGACATTTGCATGGATTCTGTTGGAACGATTTAATGGCAAAGCTACGTTGAGTACTAAATTGGGTCCTTGTTTTGTAAACTGTTAGACTGGTCATTTGTTGTAAACAATTGAAGGTTGGAAACGCATGGAATTTATTATTAACTATTCCAGCCAAAACACACGAAAGTGAGAATAAAAATGAAACAGTGACGCTGACAAGTCTTGGAAACGAAAGTAATCCAAAAGTAAAATTGTAGTGCATCCGTTTGCACTCGATATAAGCTAGGCGATATATCACAAAACCTCATAAACGAGATAAGAAATTGACTGAGCCACATGCAGCACTTAAAGAAGCCAAAACTTTAATAGCAGAATCTTTTCGTGCTCTTTTTGATTCATCACAATTATAGTAATAGCTATGGAGTCTTTGCCAAAGAATGTTGCCATTAATGAAAACTTCATGAAGAGCTGTTATTAAGTTTGTGTCGCTGTGAAACTAATGTGTCCAATCAGTTCCATCACACTTAGAGCAATAGATGGGTTGCACATGACGTCACGGCGGCCATGTTGGTGTACCTTTAACAATAGATTCTTCGTTAACTTCTTTTGTTAGGTACACCAACATGGCCGCCGTGCCCTTTGTCATTTGAATCTCTGGGGATTGACTACAACCATCTATAGTGTTTCACAAAGAAATCAGCAACCGACTGTTTAGTTGAAAACATATTAAAAAAGCACTAAATCGGCAGTACGTGCATGGCAGGTATTTACACTCTACAAGGAACGTTGTCTGATTGGCTACAGGCAGCACAAACAAATCTTAACGATTAGCGATGGAACTTTAAACTATGAACAATATGTTTTTATTTTAGATATCAATTCTACATCAAGCGAATAGTAGAATGGTACAATATATACTGGTTTGAATGCTGTGCCACTAATGACTTATAGAGGTTATATTTTCCTAAATGCTAATTACATGGGAGGCATCAATTATTATACAAGACATGTTGTTACAACTAAACATTTTTTTCAAATTATCAGTGTTATACCTATGGTTGAAATAAAATGATGTTAGAAATTTGTTAATTAGCAGTAACGCACATTTAGAATCACTAAGAAATGATTGCAAATCCCTCCCCTGACGTCATGTAATTAGCATTTTGGATATTAAAACCTCCTTAACTTAGCAGCACAGCATTCAAAGCAACAATGTTTTTACCATTCTACTATTCACTTGATTTGGAATTGATATCTAAAATAAAATAAATAAGGTTCGTGGGCACTTTCATAATCGCATACCAGCCTATTAAAACTCGAATGTCCAACTAAACAGACGATAAATGCAGACTGTTCTCGCGACTCACTGACTTCATTATCTGTTTCATGTTTCAAGTTCTCTAAGTCAGTTTTTCAAAATGATAAGAAATATCGGGCTTAGATGGGCACTGTGCATGAACATCTCACTTTCCTTATAATAAAATCTCTTCTTTAAAAAGGTATAGAAAATCATACACAACCTCGCAATTTTCTCTTGCGTGTCTACAGTATATTACTAACACTTTCTAATCCAGTTATTCAACACAAATGACAACAGATCCACCAAAGACGCCAGTTTCATTATAGCGGTATATGTGTAGATATATATCCATTTAATGTTTTTATTTAGGATTGCCACCTGACAGGTGTAAAATGACAGCAGGGGTCCCTATATGTGGAATTCCTACGCGGCTGAATACAAAATTTCATCCATCGACCGCGTGACAACGACCTGTCACCAGACATTTTAAGTAATAGATACAGAATTCGTGTTCGTGCTTTATGGGATTTACCAACTCGAGTTGAAAGCGATAGTTTGTAAATCCCATAAAGCACGGACACGAATTCTGTATCGTACGATGTATAGTCTAGATGTATAGTCATGTTTTCAGTTATTTTGGCGATACAACTTATTTTGGCCGAGAAAATCGAAGCAAAAGTTTACGTATATCAGGACGAAATCTCTAGCAGATTTAAAGATCAATAATCGCTCAGTGATTTTCTTTGTTTTCGCTTCATGAATTATTAATGAATTTGATAAGACGCGCTTTGAGACTCCCATGGCCCATATAGGCTATGTATTTCTCTTCTGTAGTAAAATTGATTTGAGTACTATAGAACTCAGAACCGTTTTTCTTTCTATATTTACATTTTCAATTATCCGGCACCACATGTACCTGAATTCTCTCCTTTGTGGTGAAAGAGCTCTTCGTTCAATGGGTACTTTGTACTTTGACGTCACGAAATTGCGAAATCTCTCGCAACTTAATTTATTTATGATCACTATTGATAAATAATGAATACCAAAATGGTAGTGTTTCAATCAGAAAACGGCCATCCCTTCATGTAGGACGACACGAATTGCTACCAAATCGTATTCTATTGTATTGTATTGTGTTCCGTTCTAGTGTTGTATTGAATTGTATTGTGTTGTATTCTATTGTATTTTTGGTAAAAATTCGTGACGTCCTACATAAAGGGATTGCCCAGAAAACAGAGAAAAGCCTTTAGAGGACCCGGGTATAATAAATAGGGAATATTTCATAAAGATTAAAACATCATTTCCCAATAAACTGTATGGAAAGAAGGAATTAGTCTGCAAATTCGTCTTTTGAGAATAAGCTCTGAATATTAGACCGCCTATGAATGCACGCTTTTCTTGAATAACAGCTCACTTACTTATGGTATCAGAAAATCTCATAATGTGACGAGGTAATATCTAAAGCCAGCGTGTAGAAATGAAAGAGAAAAATACGGCAATAGCTATATAGCGATACTTACTGTCACGTCATCCATTGTCATTAATGTACCAACCAGAGATCCATTGGTTCCTGACACAAAGCGGCCTTTTGGAATCATGGTTGGACATTAGCATAACAATTGTAATGTTTATCAACACGAAGTATCGCTATAGGACTCATACCCTCTAATACAGTTATCTCTAACCATCTACCCCACCCCCCACGGTAATGATACTCTTTTCGGATAGTCGAACTAATAAGGGGCTTAATAAGTTAGTGTTGCAATGGTTTTCGGGAAAGGTCAGATTGTCACGACCAGTTAAACCGGTTTAGTGACGAAACCAGTCAGTGACGTATTGATTTCATGAACGTAAACAAGTTAATTATGCTCTCAGGATACACTTAGTAGAATTCGGCACAAGCGTTCGACATGTCTTTACGACTTCCCTTCATCCAGAAATGAATTTCCTTATTCTAAAAATTCCCCACTCATTTCCCAAGTCAAACAACTCTTACAAGAGGTTGAATTTTCCTGAAGATCTTCTGGTCACTTTTCGGATCGCGGTGTCGTTAACCTTTCAAGCTTATAAAGTTGCATAATAGTTCGGCACCCACAAAACCTATAGCTAGACATCTCACGAGTTTTATCGACTTATATATAAGCCATGTGCCTCGGGTAAGGTATGGTTTTTGAGATGCCGGACCTTTATAAATGGGGTCTCATATTTTGTATTATCATCCTTAAATAAAATATCCGATCCTTAAATAGGGTACGGTTTTTTTCTTTCCCCTAACTCTTGATTTGCAATATCGTGCATTTGCTCAACGCCCGCTAAACGTAACAATCTTCAATAAACGTCAATCATTGCATAGTAATTGGCAACGAATCAACCTCGCGAAAACGTGAGGATGACGAGGCGGCAGAGTATAGTCTGTACAGCAGTAAAAATCTCATTTCGACGAAGTCAGAGATGTAATGTAAGGGAACAATAGCGATGCGTTTGCGCATGCGTTAACTTTAAACTGGTTTAGTAAACTGGTTTTAACTGGACTCGCCGGCTGTGGAAAATCACTTCAGCATTTTGCAACGATACTTTCGCCGAGACATCCAATCAAGTACGAGAACGGCCTGTCAAATAATCAAACAAAAGTGAAACAGGAACATTGCGAATCAAAAGTATATTGATCTGATGGAAGAAGTCTAAAATTGAAAGATTTCAGGTTTGCTGTAAGCTTTCTACAAATGGGAGCCGACATCCTGGAGAGTTGTTGATAATCGGCTGGTTGAGACAAATGAATGCTGACACGGACTCGTTTGAACACAATTTGATTTTTTTATTTTGCAATTTTAACAATTTTCCGTCCAGAAAATGGGCGAGCAAAAAGAAATCCAGTTCAATGTTTTTTCCACCATTTTCTTTTCGTTTTATAATAATAATAATAGTTTATTTCACCACACTCGCAGTCAAGGACTGAATTACAGTGGTATTCAGCAGACACATAAGAACATTACGATAATGTACAAGGTTCCCACACTCGGGCGTCGACACCCCTATATTAAACTATTTAATTTAAAATCTAACAGTCACAAAGTCATCTAGAAGCGTTTGGGCACTTGGATGCCTGCGAAGATTTCTTGTCACAACAGTTCAATGTAATGAAATCGACAAGTTCACGCGGGTCACTGGTAATTGTTTTAAAAATTGATCATCGCTAATGTTTGAATTAGTTTGAGACTCAGTTGTAGTATTTTCTCTTTAGCAGTAGTTCAAATAAGGCAATATCGTATTTTACTTACATTTCCTAAATTGCCAAAGTGATTTTGCACATTACCTCTGCGATGCTGTAAAGGTGAATTTCGTCAGTTCTGTTTATAAGCGATTTGTTGAGATTAAAGTATCCCCAATACATGTACATCTAGCTAACACGCTGAGTGAACTGAAACAATTAATCAGGGCGTACATACAAGCTCGACCAAAAATGTCATTGGGAGAAAGTGCTCAAAACGGGCACCAACAAAACCTGAATCGGATGGGATCGGATCGCGGTCGGATCACATATATTATTTATGTTTTTTCTCCGCCAAAAAAAATTCACATCGACCAAGTCTGACAAGATGGCCGTTTATATTTCGGTATTTTGCTCGAGGGTTTATTATACCGAGTTAGGAATTTAAGTCAGGATTTCGAGTCAGGGTTTAGGGTTTAACTGTACTCCCACACTTTCGTGGAGACTTATATGCCATCACCCAGATCCGGCCGACCAACAAGAAGCAGTTCGTGACAAATCAAAGTGTGATAGGAACATGGCGAATAGATTTACAGCAGACTTTCGCATAAACTGATTTGAAGCTTCGATGATAAATTCGACAGGAATTTTTACAATGTAAGAGCTCCAGTTTAACTTTCTAAGCTTTCCTAAATGTTTATGTTTTCCTTCCCTCCACAAAGGAGAATCCAGGAGTGTTAACAATGCGACTGGTCGCTAGAGTAACAAAGGGAACCTGTTCAGGGAAGACGATAACGTGTATTATTATACGGCAAGAGCTGCTTCCCGTAAAAGCGCGCGTTCTGATTGGCTGTTTAGCGGTCGAGATTTCCCCGTGATGCCCACGGGCATTATGACTGAGATATGTTAATGCCCGGCAAACTTTGATAGCCCTAAAAACGGCTGAACTTTCATTATTTTAGAGAAAAACTGAGAGAAAGTGCAAAATGAGCAAGGAAGAATATTCCGAAAGTGAACTTTATTACCCTACAGAAATAGAAAGCAACGGTTTAGTGAACTGACAAAAACAACATCGCCAATGGCAACGGCAATGGCCGGTGGAGGCTCCGAACAGCCCAGCAAGAAATCAAGATGTTCGTAAATAAACAGAAAAGTTCCGTGAAGAAAATAGCTAGTGCCATAAAAACCTTTTGTCGGTTCCTGGAGTCGATAAACAAGGAAAACGTAATATTAGCAACCTTGCCTCCAGCTGACTTCGACCACCTCTTATCCAAGTTCTTCATCGGAAATTCCCAATAAAGTTAGCGGGGAAGTATACGACTTTAAGAGCCTGGGACACCGGCTTTCCTGTTTTCAAATAGTATCCAAAGATTCCTCTCTGATGAAAATTTCCCAAAGCCTGTCAATATCCTTTGGAATAAGGGCTTCGAAAAGACATGTCCATTTTTCTTTGCAAAGAGAAAATATCTTGTACAGTGAAACTGCCAAAACTCCACCGCGTCTCTCGTTGCCCACGGCAGTTCCTTTCCTTGTCCTTTCCCGGTACATCTGAGGAAAATTGCAGGTTGCAAACAATGGCAGTGTTTCACTTTGCCATTTACAGATTTTCCAGTGATAGCCTGGTACAAACTCAAGCAGACCCAGCTCACGATGTGTGGCTCTTACAATTCAAAATTTTACATTTAGGCCCTAAAAACCGCTATTTGAAAACCCGCAGATACTGATAACTGAGTCCCGAGACAACGGAACGTGCCGCGGATGGCAAATGCGCTCTGATTGGTTTGTCGTTGACACGTGGTGGAGGTTTTTGATACCACAAATATGTGGTTTATGAGGGCTAAAATGTAAAATTTTGGAATTCCACCCCGAAATAAAGGTAGACAGACATTCGAATTCGGTACGTCCTTTTGTGGAGTCTGGCGATGATTGAAGTGATTTTAGAGTGTTTTTTTGCCCTTCGAGTGATTTGATGTGATCAACGGACTGTGCAGCCTTGGCATTTCATTATAGAGAGAGATCTCAAAAATCAAAAACTCTCTAAATCCGAAGTGTAGATATAGCCAAGATTTTAGTTCACGCATTTGTTACGTCAAAGCTTGACAATTGTAATTCTTTACTCTACGGTATTCCTAAGAAATTGTCACAGCGCCTGCAATATTTCCTAAATTCAGCGGCTAGGCTTGTTACCTTGTCTCGCAAGTCAGACCACGTTACCCCACTTCTTATAGAATTGCACTGGCTGCCTATTGAGCAGCGCATAGAATTTAAGGTATTACTGTTTACTTATAAGGTGATGAATGCTACTGCTCCTCAGGACTTGTGTGATGGAGCCTTATGCTCCACAACGCAGCCTAAGATCTGCAACGAAGTAATGTTACAGGCGCCAATTTTTAATCTTAAATCGTACGGCTATAGAGCCTTTTCTGTATGTGCGCCAAAGCTATGGAACTCACTGCCTTTTCACGTTAAATCTAGTCCTTCAATAGAGCTATTTAAGAAGAGTCTTAAAACATACCTTTTTAAGAAAGTTTTTTATTGATTTTTCGGATATCGGCAATCTATTGTAATTTTTAATCATTTTTAGCTTAATTAACTTAGGAATTTTAAATATTACTGTATTTGTAACTTTTAAATTAGATGTAGTTTTTAATTAGGTGTAAAGCGCTATTGGACTTGTAGGAAAAAGCGCTATATAAATGTAATTATTATTATTATTAAATCCGATCCAAACTAGCCCAAAATAGCAGAGAATACGCAAGGACATAAGAAAAGGACACTCGAGGTACATTTATTGCAAAATGTTATTTCATTACCTTTATTTCACCACGATAAGAAATCAATACAAACTCTATTAGTGATAAGACAAGGAAAATTTCCGGAGAGAACAGTGACACTAGCGCGCTATCACGCAATCAATCGGCGGCTTGCGCGAGTGATCACGTAATCTACCGTAGGATTTGTAAGAGCTACAAGTCGTGAGCTTGGGCTGCCTGTGATACAAATAGCTTTTGTTCAAGTTCGCAAAATAGGTGGCCGGTGGCGAGTGTTGATCGAGGAATTATCGATGACGACTGACTTCAATGAGTTTCGTCCTTTCGCCCGCATGTTTTCTTTAGAATAACTTATTCCGTCTAAATTCATCAACAACAAAAATAGTGTTGCCTTCTGAAATTAAATTTAGTTCTAATCATACGGATAAATTCTTCAAAATAAAGTTGATTTGATCCTTCCATAACCTTCCATAACTGAGTTCATTTTGTGGTTTAATTGAGTCGTGAAACAAAACTCAAAAGGGCGGGAAAACTACAATCAAGACGCGCGTGCGCCAACCGGATATAAAATATTAATTTCCGGCTTTATATATTTGTTTTCCAACTAAAATAGTGCCATACAATAAACATCTTATTAACCTCGTCCGCTCGGTCTTTACCGGAAATATCAAGCCTCAATATTTTATGTACGCGTACTGTCAAGACGTCGGTCTGATATTTTCCCGTAAAGACCTCGCTCTCGGTTAATAAAACGCTTGCCAAACAATTTTCAGTTTTCCCAATTTACCAAATTTCCACAAGAAACGCCAATTTGTTTATGTCCCTTACCCTGGTTACCAGGAATTCTAAAAACATACAACATCACATTTCGTTTTGTGCATGCGTAACGTTTTTTATTGTCCTCTAAAAGCACGATTACAGAAAGCCAACAAGGTATTAAAATATTTCGGACCCCTGCTTCTCGTGAAATTCCACATATATAACTGAGCTACATTATGCGACACAAGCTGATAAAATATATTAACCGACAGAGTCGATAAATGGTTTATTCATTTCTAACTCCCTCCCACGGAGGAAATGAAAGCCCGCTGTACACGCGCGAGAAGCATGCTGGGCACAGCACTCCAAGCAGGCGGGCTGGGACACCCGGGGGGTACTCCTGTTTGTGACGTATTATGTATGTGTCGCCGGGGTGTGTCAGGGTTTTGAGCTCAGTTTGGGCAGTTGGGTCAGGTTTTGACCTGATTTGGGCAGATCAGGGTCAAGATTTGAGTATAATTTGGCTGCAGTCAGGGTCGGGGTTCAGTATTTTTTAGGCAGTTAGGGTTCATTTTTTTAGCTACTATGTTAAAAAAAGACATTCTGTTGCCGCATTTTGATCGCCTGCCCACATGCAAGCACTGAGGTTCCCATACATCGTGACGCCGCTAATTCGTACTTCAGTACTTATCTATGTACTTAATCTGCTGATTTGTTTACCCAATGCCACATCCCGACTTGAAATGTTCCGTATTTTGCATGCAATCCCGGTACGCGGTATACCGAAGGGGCAATCAGGTTTTTTTTCCCCAAAAGGGGGCAATCAGGGTTTTGGAGCTCGGATTGGGTCAGGGTCAGGGTCAGGGTTTGAGCCTCTTGGCCTCACATACATGTACATACCCATTTTTTTACGGGCTGGGACAACCTTTTCACAGGGTCTCAGCAGAGCTAGCTTGTCGGCACGCGTACCGGACCAGTTCAATGTTCGCGACGAATAAGGTGTGTCATATGTACCGAATAAGAGTGTTGTGCCCAAAATGCTGGCCTTATACGCCGGGCTAAAATCAATGCTAACTTTTAGAATAGTCAATTTCAGCTTGCCTCTTTATTGCCCCATTTCAGACCACGTGGCGTTCCCTTGAGTAATTCGCTTGTTCAGTATCCCAAAACAAAGCAATGAACCTCTGGAGAACTATCACGTGGTTTGAAATGGGGCAACAAGCAGGCAAGCTGAAAGGGTCTGGTAGTTTCTGTGGAATTACTTAAGGCAGCGGTCCGAAATTCGGATCCTCGGATTGAAGATTGCGATGATGAATAAAGTAGTTAGTTTGGTAGGAATTGCTTAAACCAGGGATCCGAAATTAGTAGGATTCATGATGATCATTCTTTATCTATGGCAGTTTATGTGGAATAAAGTACAACAACATACAGTTTTATATTCATTGATGAAGAAGGGGTGTTCAACATAATATACCCAAATCAGAGGACACGAATAGAGTGTCCGCAAAATGTAGAATTATTTTTGCCTTGTTAAACCGAACTTCCTAGCTGTCCGCTGTTTTTATAACCTTTAAGTTACAGAAAAGTTGCTGAAATATACTGTCCGATGACAAGAAGGAAAAGAGATGTACATTTATCTTTTGATCATAGCGCTTCAAACAGCTTTTCCAATCATTTTCTGCGGAAGTTTTAGAATCGTTGGTTGATGAAACAAGGAAATAAGACATTTGAGCGTAATTTGATTGATAAAACATACAAAACAGTAATTTCCAGCGGAATTTACAATTTTGGATAAAAGTTAGTATCCATGATTTCCTTTTCTTTGCGGAAGAATTAAACTGTTTGGGGCCCTTTCACAGCCTTCGATAATATTTTAGGTTCCATGTTTCTGTTATGAAATCGACACTTTATTGAATTCGGGTCACAGTAGAGTGAGTTCGCGGTAAATTCCGACATTTTGAAAGGGGTGCAAACATGGCGCGAAATACAGTGTTTGTATGGGAATCGATGGGATTCCGATCGCAAATAATATCCGTAAAATCGAATTTCTGAAATATTCTTCAAATACAAACTTAAGATACCTGGTAAAAGATTAACATTTCGAAATTTGAGGGATGTAGCTGTGCTGGGAAGCGTGCAATCGTGTTTTAAGTTTTCCATACATTGTCTGTAAAAACGAGTCAAATTCCGCGTGAATATTTAATCTTTTACCAGGTATCTTAAGTTTGTATCTGAAGAATATTTCAGAAATTCGATTTTTCGGATATTATTTGCGATCGGAATCCCATCGATTCCCAAACACTGTATTTCGCGCCATGTTTGCACCCCTTTCAAAATGTCGGAACTACAGGCTCACCCCATGACAATTTTCGCTTGAAATTCCGGAGGAAATGACCGTAATAAGGCAAAGATAAAGATAAATATTTGTATTTTATACTTAGGTGTCAAAGCAAAACATATAAAGTGATATATGAACGAAACGGGTAGTGATTTTTGTGGCGATCCGATCCGATCCAGGTTTTGTTGGTGGCCGCTCAAAAGTGCTAAACAATACAGCTCACACAATTCTAGCCAATGTGCTACAATTCATGACTAAATACAGAAAAAGAAAAAGGAAAAAAAACAATGAGCGAAAGAGCTCCATTAAGGGATGGAGCATTATATTTTTAGGGGAGAGAATTACAATTAAATTAAACAATTAAACAATGTTTTCAAATTATAAGTGTTATACCCATGGTTGAAATAAAATGATATTAGAAATTTGTTTTCCTATATTAGCAGAAACGCACATTGGCAACCACTAAGAAATGATAGCAAATCCCTCCCCTGACGTCATGTAATTAACATTTTGGATATTAAAACCTCCTTGCATTCAAAGCAAGATATATTGTACCATTCTACTATTCACTTTAAACACTTTAAATCCGTGAGCACCGGTACTCGGGCACAATTGTTCTTTATTTGAAACTCTGTGACGGTAAACAAAATATATTATTTCACTATTATTCACATAACCGTTGGTTAATTCTAGTCTAACCTAAGCAAATAACCCCCTACCAACCCCTACACAGTCCTTCGTATCATTTTAGCAGAATAACGCAGAGTGACATTTCTGTTGATATCTCCGGGCTTTCAGCTCACGCAAGAGCCTAACTAAATCCACATGAACGGTTATTCGTATACTCGATGGTATTCCATATTTAGCTTTGTTGTTGTCTAATTTGTAAGCATTCAGTCTGCGGTCTGAGTAAATGAGACAAATATAGACATCCTGGTACTTAATTCAGACATTTTCCTAGGCAGATGTTTCTTTTGTTTTGATAAATATATATATAAGGTAATACAACCTATTATCGGACAGTTTACTTTGATCGCTTCCAGTCGTATAACGAAGAAGGATATTGTCAATGTTTTTCTTCCTTCGTGATCTTTAATAGTTGGTACTACGTTTGCATAACCTGATTCCTTTCGAATTTCAATATTCTCCCTGACTTAAGATATCCGTTGTTGACAAACCCATTATCGGACACATCAACCTAATATCGAACAGTCAATACCTGTTATCGGACACTCGTGTTTCTGCGCTTTGTAACCATGGGAAAACCTTTAAAGCACGTTTGGATTAAAAGATTTTCACACTTGATAATCACCGAAATAGAGTGATATAATCAATATATTTTTGGGAATGAATGTTAACGTTTAAAAAGCTCAAAATTTACAAAGAATGTATGGCTGTCATAAACACTTGCCCCCATGGCCAGCCCATTTTACAGTTTTGAAAACTTAATTTATCCGTAAATATTTAAGATATCAGTCTTAAATTTTCTGTGATTACTAAGTTTAAAATTCTCTTTCAACTGATGTAGTCTGTTTGTTTGTAGCTTGAAATTTAATTTATGCTAATGAGGCAAAAATGTATGTCTGGATCGAGTTTCAGGGAATTTTCATTAACGTCTCTCTGTTAATAGGGGAGGAAAATGTGGCTGAATTCCCTGAAACTCGGTCCAGACATAAAGGACAACCACATCAAGACACACTGTAAGGTTCATGGATTTTTATTAAATTCTGTCGAAAATTGAGAACGGAAATTTCCCATGCAAACACTCTTAATTTCCATACACTGTTACTATCAGTGATCTTGGGCTGCCTGTGGTGTGTATATAAAATTATAACATGGTCATTAACGTGGATGAAAACTGATCGGAGTGATGAGTTTCGTTTATAACAATGATATATTTAAAGTTTGAGAACTTACTTCAGAAATGTGAGGCAGATTTGCAGAACAGCACTCCCTGCCTTTAAGACTGATACTATACACAGATGTAATTTAAGATAAATGTGTTTCAACTTTAACTACATAAATATAATGGTGTAATAAAGCCTGACAATAAGCCGATTTTCAGTCTCAAGAACGCAGTAAATGGCGTTTTAGAGAGTCAAATCTCAAACATTTTCCATGCGAGCCCTTCGCAACATTGGAAAACGGTCGCACTTTTTCTGGATCCGCAGCTGTGAGTAAGGTGCCGGTAATTTTTGTATTTCTCTGTAAGGGACCCCTGTGATTAACTCCGCATGTGCCGTAATTGTGCAAAAAAATCAAATGAACTCCAATCATGCAGAGAAAGTGTTTGAAGGACTTTGAATTCCGCACCTGGACCGAGGTGATTCGTTATTTGCGATCGCTGCTCCGATAAAAAAATGCCCTGGACATCGACAGGTTGAAGGTTTTCGCGTGTAAGGCTTTCAAAAATTTTCACTGATTTTCCCGCGTTCTCCGTGAGGGATGGGATAATCATTTATTTTACATGAAGTAGTAAATTCATGCGATAACTGGCCTTCGTGTTCGTGGTAATTTTGAGTCAGTCAACTGCCAGCGATCTAGCAGGATTAATTGAGCAGAGTTCTCAAGGTATGGAATTGTGTTCGCCATTGAAGTTTCCTCCCTTGCCCGTTTTTTTTTGGGGGGGGGGGGGAGGGGGAGGGGCGTACTCTACTAAAGTTGATCAGTCACAGTTTCTTCGAAACCCCCACCCCTCCCTGACACTACATATTGATGATATTTCGAGAAAAATTGCAAAATCTATTGGAGTACTCTATAAAGCAAGACACTATTTAGACATCAATTCCTTGAGAGATCTTTATTACAGCCTAATGTATCCTTCGTACTGTACATTGACATGGGGTCAGTAGTAACTACTAATCAAAACTGAAACCTATTCATATTCTCCAAAAGCGTGCAATTAGAACCATTTCATTTGCTGATCCAAGAACACCAAGTAAGCCTTTATTCGATAGATTGGGTGTATTAAATGTTTATGAGGTTGTACGTTTTCAGTAGGAGAATTAGTCTACAACATGTTAATCATCTAATCCCTGGTATATTTATTATATATTTTCTTCCAATCACTCATAGATATGATACCCGTTCAAAAACTAATAACAATCTGTCCCTCCCAAAACCAAAATTGAATTATGGTAAATTTAATGTTAAATTCGCTTCTGTAAAAGTTTGGAATGATCTCCCACAAGATATAAAGAGTAGTGCATCACTTCCTATTTGGAATTCAAAATTTAAGAAATATCTGTTTTCCTCCTAAGTATACCTCTTTTTCTCTACTTACCATAGTGCCTGATATTTTTTATTCTTCAATTATAATTAAATTAATTAAATATTACCTCTTTATCTTCTGCTATCTTTGACATAAAATCTTTTCCCACCTTCTTTTTTGTATAGGGGTGCAAGGGGCATTTGTTAACCGCTTTAGAGGTTGTTAGCCCTTGCATCCACCACCGATTTAAATTAATGTATTGTATCAGTATTGTGCAGTGTGTGTGTGGAAAAAATAAAACCTTTGAAACCTTTGAAACCTTTTGAACCTTTGATAATCCTGTTCAAGATAGTGAAAATTTATACCCTGTTAGACAACAACCCTGAAAACCATACCCTATCCAGCGGCACGTCCCCGTTTACGTTACGTTATCTAGGGAAAAGGATTGTAGAGAAGAGAAAGAAAACCTAAAACACATCGGCCGACTAGTTTGTAGGAACCCACATGACGTTTCACTCAGTCAGTTACTCAATCAAAACAAACCGTCTACCACGTACTGCTTAGGCGCAAAAATGGCACTTTCGCAAGCGTTCAGATTGATTCTTTACAAAAATTGTCTAACAAGAACCAAAACGATTCTGAAAACGTTTAAAGGATGTATTTGGTGAAAGTAAGTACAAATCAAAGAACGACCTTGGAGGCGGCACACAAGAGTTTTACGAACACTTCAAAAACCTGAGGTCAACATATCTCCCGAATCAGATTAAAACGAAGCCGTAAACGTAGTCCGACAACAAGATCCTCTCGGTTTTCCCTTTCCGTATGAGCGTTCAAAAAACCTGATAATATTCTCAATGAATTTCTAAAAGTAAGACAGTGAAGGCTTGTTGCGAGTACTGGCTAAACCACTGATTCTCAGCTAAAGTGCCCAATTGACATTTCAAAAGTCAAAAAAGTGAAGTTCTCGTAAATCCGTTAGTAATGATTGCAAATGTGAAGGCATATTCTAAACTTTATTTTCCAAAAATATGAGAGCCATATCTCCATTTCCACCGGAGATATCTAGAATTTTGTAAAGGTTATTCCGGTGTCACAGCGATTTCGCCCCCCCCCCCCCCCCCCAGTGAATTCGCCCCCCTGGGGCGAGATCGCTAGTGAAATGTACTCATAGTTTTTATAGAAATCGCCCCGCCTCAGAAAATAGAGGCAGTACATGTCAACGCAATGAATAAAAAGCTTTTTTTTTTATAAATCTGAAGTCTTTCTAAAGTAAAATTAAGACCTCTTTAACTACTATTTCTACTACTGACTACAAAAATATGCGAGTCGGTAACACTCCTTTTCTTCCGAAGGTCATTTCAAATTCTTTCCGAATTTGAGTTAATTACACCGCTAGAAACTTTCAAAACTTACCGCCGTTTTATCTTCTCATTAGAGTAATAAGCTGTTTATCCAGAAAGGTCTTCCTAGTTTGAACTGATCTAATTACCAAATTAACAAGTGCCGTTAGCTCAATTGAATATAGAACAAAGCACTCAAGTCGATAACACACTCCTTTTTTCGGCAAAGTTCTTTCAAAATAGATGGATCGACGCGAGCATTACTATTTTTAGTATTATACGACTTGGCGGACCGTATGGTTTTCATGCATGTAAAAATCATCAGGCTATTTGGCAGTTGTTTCCAAATATGAGCTCCACTCGCTACAAGCTAAGGTAAGTTTTAAAACTTCCCGCCGTTTTCGATCTTAATTAGTTCATTAGCTTGTTTATTCAGGAAGTTTTCAATCGAAAATAGAACAAAGCACGCGAGTCGGTCACACTTCCTTTATTCGGCAAAGTCTTTTCAAAGTAGGCGGATTTACGGGTTATCAAAACCTTTAAGTATCCACAATAATTACATCATCTACCTGTTGGCTTCAGGTAAGAAATACTAACAACTAATCATTCGAAGATTGACGAATATTGTAGGTGGATTGCAGAATCCTTGTCGAGTTTCTTGTTGCACAGCTCGCGCGAATGAAAATTGCAGCATTTACCGTAGCTTACCAACACGAATTTTGTCAAAGAAAAACGAAGCGTGAATTTAAAAATAGAATTGAATTGAATGCCTTACACATTACTGATAGTTTTTGCATCACTATTCTCCACGTCCAATACATTACAGTAATAATAATAAGGAAAACATATGGTACACCGGCATTATCAACAATTTATGTCTTTTTCAGCAATAAAGGGTATAAAAACATGAGAAAGCAGTCTTAATTTCTTATTCTTAAAATATTGCGAAAAGTTAAAGTGCATATGAAGCGAAAATTAAGTTGATCTAATGTTAAAGTGCTTTCGAAATGAGGAATAATGACATTTTCTATTTGTCAACATCCCATCTCGTTTCAGAGGTATTCAGGTTTTTGTAATATGCAAATGAGATGTCATATGACGTCATATTGTTTGCATAGCCTGGAGACAAATCACAAAATGAAACTTTGCACACATATGGCACTATGGAAAGTACACATTATTGTGCAAATTATGGTGTTTGCCATGGAAACTCGCATGGCCCCACGCACCTTTCACCTTGAACATAAAATTGCAATTTCTTTCCTTGTTACAAAAAATAAGTTGCTTAAACTACTCACATACAATGCCTACACTGTTACAAATCTTATTTTGGACCCACACCAAACAAATTGTCGGTTTGACAAAGGCGAAATTAGGAAGTTTGTGTTATTTGTAGTGGAAGCCTGGGGCCAGAGTGTTTCCATGGCAACACCATAATTTGCACAGTAATGTGTATTTTCCATAGTACCACATATGGGCAAAGTTGCAATAGTTTTTATCTAATATTTGTAGAGATATTCTTCATTTTGCGATTGTCTCCAAGGCTGTGCAAACAATATGACGTCATAGGTCATCTCATTTGCATATTACAAAAACCTGAATATCTCTGAAACGAGATGAGATGTTGACAAACGGAAATGTGTCATTATTCCTCATTTCGAAAGCATTTTAACATTAGCTCAACTTAATTTTCGCTTCATATGCACTTTAAGGGGTATCCAGATTCAATGCTGTACATCAGTTTCAATATAACAGCGTCATATTTTCAGAAATATCACAATTTCATCTTAATAACTTTGCCTTTAAATCCACTAGAAACGTGGTAACGTAAGTTACATAAAGATTTATGGTAACGTAAGTTACATGGCAGTTGATGAATATAATGCTAATTCAAGCCGTTTAACTGTAATTTACTAACGAAATGAGTTCAATAAGGCAATAACTACATTGTAGTTCAATTACCATAATGTGTAACATCGCTAGGTAGCATCCAAAGTAATTATTTCATTTAGTTTATTTGATTTAAAAAAATACTGTTTTTCTTTACCATTCGACAACACATACTGCTGCTTGGAACTGATTTAATAAGCGTGAGTGCGATTCCTGACAGTCACTGATAATATAGATTTATTACTACTGCTTAGCAAGTATAACAGAAGTATGCAACACAAGGATTACTTCTGTTTCTATCATAATAAAAGGGTCAAATATTCCTCCATTTTCATTTAATATTTTCTTACACTTGCTCACACTTTTGCAAAAAAATGCTTGACCTGCTTCTGCGTCTCCCTATATAACCTCTCGTATTTCTGCTTTTGTTTCCTTGTCTCAGACAGACTAGAAGTATAAGACAATCATGCAGAAAATGGAAATTATGGAAATAGAAAAAAAACTTACGTTATCTTTAAAAAGAGATGTAGACCAAATGCATAATTTATCTGAAAAAAAAGTATTTAAAGCGACGCTAAAACACTTTAAATAGAAAAATAAAGGGTTTGCTCGCACTTGAATTACTTTTGTGAATAGCTTTTTGTGAGAGTCACTATTTATAGATATGTAACTTACGTTACTTGCACCCAATAGACAATATGTGAGTTAAAGGTTCCAACATGTAGATCCATCTTAAAATACAAGTGTCTGTTGCTAAGTGAAGGTATTCATGCAGGGAATACCAAGTGCAGGATTTAGTTAGGTACTTTATATGCATACTTAATCAGCTTTTACAATTACCTATTTTTGCCTATATTAAATGTCTCCAGGAGAGTTAAAATGTTTCTCTGAGCACAAGTATAAACAGCCGAGCCTACACTGATACTGCTGAAAAGGAACAAGTAGTATTGCCAAATCGAACAAAAACTTTTAACGGAGGAGTCGTTCATCTGGCATGTGTCTAACGCTTAATTTAAAATCATCTTAATTTTTGTTAACGTAAGTTACATTTTCCAACTTCAAATAATGTTATGACACACAAATAATTTGATGTTCACAGTAATATTTATTAGTATACGTACTGTTAGTTACCTCTACACTTCGGGCTTGTTTTCTTCGGTTTTGGAATAAGCAGTTTGGAGAAACACGGTAACGTTATGTTACAGCTCCTAAAAGCGACGCCCAAGTGCAGCTATAAAGAAAATGCATTCCTGTGTCTATAAATATTGAATCCAGTCCCGACGCACTTTTATTTAAGAAAGTAGACTAAACAAGAAGCAGTGTGGTCTTAGTGAAAACCATTGCCAAGTAGTTAAACATAGATAGTTTCAACTGAAATGTAAGAAGTAACGTAAGTTACAAAATCAGTGGGACATACTCATACGATGCTCGTTCTCAGTGGGACAGAGGTTTCTTCCCAGTCTGTAAGTCTTTGCAAATCTACTTTCACCTACACAATTTGAAGCTCAAATATATGCGGAGGGAAGAGATATTTGATATTGTGTTCAAAGGATTCGTCGTGGGACACAGGGTTTTTCCCCTATCTGTAGGGATGGCAATACTAAACCATCCATTTATCAATAATTGTACCTCCTGGTCCGAGTATCTTCTTAATACTCTACAGACACCGGTGATTTGGCAAAGAGGCCAAATCCTTAAATTAATGTTACTAATGCAATGTTTTGCAGGTACAAAGTTAATTAGGGGACATAAAATTTATGAATTGGGCACTTTAGCTGCATGAGAATCAGTGAAACTCTTCAACAAGATACTCGATAAGGGCGAATTCCCTAATGCCTGGGCTGCCGGGTACATAATACCAATATTCAAAACAAGGCGCTATATGGAACGCTAACGAACTACCGAGGCATTATGCTATTATCCTGTTTAGGAAAACTGTTCACCTCTATTCTAAACAACCGTCTCTTACAATATGCCGAATCTAATTCTTCAACCTGAACAAGCAGGATTTCGCAAGGATTTCAGAACCAGTGACAACATTCTTATACTAAAAGCCTCAATTGACAAATACCTTTCTATTTTCATGTTCTTTAAATTTATTTAAAAAAAGCATTCGGTAAGATCAACAGAGAAAAACTCTTTGACAAACTGAACGCACTAGATATCAACCGGGAAACATTCAACATGTATAGTAACTAAAGTCGATTGAGGTTACGATAGGTAACTAGTTCCTGTAAAACATGTCCAGAAAAGTCGAATGAAAATGGGCAGAGTTTAATATTCTAATTATTGCTGTGCCATTCATTCTCCGATTTTATTACGTAGCTGATTGGTTCACACGGACACGTGATACGATTTTCTGAATTAATCAAAAATGGCGACTCGAGCTTGAGCGAGAAGGGAGATAAAATCAAAGTTGCCCTGACTCCCATAAACCATCACTTCTCCCTCGGTACTAGTCCCAATTCAAAAATAAACAACAAGGAACGCCTGCTAGATGATTTTACAAGATGGCCCACACTTGCAGTTTTGATACCTCTTCAAGCTCAAACACATTTTATTTAATTTGGGAATCAAAGAATATGAAGCGATTTTACTGCGAGTTTTCATTTCCTCTCAGCTTCATATCAACCCTGTGGCCACATACACAGACAGCAAACAATGCACTAACCAAGGAAAGGCATTTTATTCATAAATCTTTCGTTTTTCTAGCTCCTAGAATAAGGTCGTTGAATTCCCATATAAACGCTTATATTTTAAGTTATTAGATTAGAAATGAAAAGTCCGAAGACTATAGGAAAGGTGAAATAGAGCGTAAAATTCTAAAACAAAGCAGCTGGGCTGCTGTGTGTAGCCAAGAAAGAAAAAACGTGCTCGCGCTCCTTACTCTATATAATCGTCACTATGTACCTTAAATTGAAGCAGAATATCTCGCCAACCATCTTTGATCATTGATGATAGGACTGGGGACTCAAGGCAAGATCTATAAATAGCCGGAGTGCGTAGAAACATGCCATGTCACGTGATGGGCGTCTTTCACTCTCTTATGCATTGTTCAATGTAAAAATTCAGAAACGATAGATTTTGTTTTGTGTTCTTCATTTATTCTTATTTATTTTTATACTGCAGAATGCCCGTACGTTTCTCCCTTACAGGGCTGTGTCACGTGACATGCCTTTATCTTCGCCAGCGATTTTCATATAAACTCTGAATTTCTAACGAGACCTGGAACAACCATGGGGGCTGATCAAAGCCAGGTCCCGGCTAATCCACAGATCGAATTGGAATTTAGCGTGTTGGTTTTTGCGGAGGGAGGAAAACCGGAGAACCCGGAGAAAAACCCTCGGAGCAAGGACGAGATACCAACGAACTCAACTTACGTATGGCGCCGCGGCCGGGATTCGAACCTGGGCCACAGAGGTGAGAGGCGAAGCGCTTAACCACTGCGCCACCCGAGCTCCCTAAACTCCGAGCTCCGAGCTCCGAGCTCCGAGCTCCGAGCTCCGAGCTCCGAGCTCCGAGCTCCCTAAACTGACGAACGTAGCCTCCACATGTGGGATGGTTAAAGGAAGTATGCAAAAATGACTAATAAACTGTGTCAGAAGCACTGAGGGAGGAGACTTGAACTGTTCAGTTGTGAGCAAATCGAACATTGATTCCACACATGCGTAACACCATGACACATCACCTTTAATTGTGTGTAGCCAATTAACAGCCACCAATCGAACATTGATTGCACACATGCGCAACACCATGACACATCACCTTTAATTATGTGTAGCCAATTAACAGCCACCAATCGAACATTGATTCCACACATGCGCAACACCATGACACATCACCTTTAATTGTGTGTAGCCAATTAACAGCCACCAATCGAACATTGATTCCACACATGCGCAACACCATGACACATCACCTTTAATTGTGTGTAGCCAATTAACAGCCACCAATCGAACATTGATTCCACACATGCGCAACACCATGACACATCACCTTTACGGTGTGTAGCCAATTAACAGCCACCAATCGAACATTGATTCCACACATGCGTAACACCATGACACATCACCTTTAATTGTGTGTAGCCAATTAACAGCCACCAATCGAACATTGATTCCACACATGCGCAACACCATGACACATCACCTTTAATTGTGTGTAGCCAATTAACAGCCACCAATCGAACATTGATTCCACACATGCGCAACACCATGACACATCACCTTTACGGTGTGTAGCCAATTAACAGCCACCAATCGAACATTGATTCCACACATGCGTAACACCATGACACATCACCTTTAATTGTGTGTAGCCAATTAACAGCCACCAGTCGAACATTGATTCCACACATGCGCAACACCATGACACATCACCTTTAATTGTGTGTAGCCAATTAACAGCCACCAATCGAACATTGATTCCACACATGCGCAACACCATGACACATCACCTTTAATTGTGTGTAGCCAATTAACAGCCACCAATCGAACATTGATTCCACACATGCGCAACACCATGACACATCACCTTTACTGTGTGTAGCCAATTAACAGCCACCAGTCGAACATTGATTCCACACATGCGCAACACCATGACACATCACCTTTAATTGTGTGTAGCCAATTAACAGCCACCAATCGAACATTGATTCCACACATGCGCAACACCATGACACATCACCTTTACGGTGTGTAGCCAATTAACAGCCACCAATCGAACATTGATTCCACACATGCGTAACACCATGACACATCACCTTTAATTGTGTGTAGCCAATTAACAGCCACCAATCGAACATTGCTTCCACACATGCGCAACACCATGACACATCACCTTTACTGTGTGTAGCCAATTAACAGCCACCAGTCGAACATTGATTCCACACATGCACAACACCATGACACATCACCTTTAACTGTGTGTAGCCAATTAACAGCCACCAATCAAACATTGATTTCACACATGCGCAACACCATGACACATCACCTTTAACTGTGTGTAGCCAATTAACAGCCACCAATCAAACATTGATTTCACACATGCACAACACCATGACACATCACCTTTAACTGTGTGTAGCCAATTAACAGCCACCAATCAAACATTGATTTCACACATGCACAACACCATGACACATCACCTTTAACTGTGTGTAGCCAATTAACAGCCACCAATCAAACATTGATTCCACACATGCGCAACACCATGACACATCACCTTTACTGTGTGTAGCCAATTAACAGCCACCAATCGAACATTGATTCCACACATGCACAACACCATGACACATCACCTTTAACTGTGTGTAGCCAATTAACAGCCACCAATCAAACATTGATTTCACACATGCACAACACCATGACACATCACCTTTAACTGTGTGTAGCCAATTAACAGCCACCAGTCGAACATTGATTCCACACATGCACAACACCATGACACATCACCTTTAACTGTGTGTAGCCAATTAACAGCCACCAATCGAACATTGATTCCACACATGCGCAACACCATGACACATCACCTTTACTGTGTGTAGCCAATTAACAGCCACCAATCGAACATTGATTCCACACATGCGCAACACCATGACACATCACCTTTACGGTGTGTAGCCAATTAACAGCCACCAATCGAACATTGATTCCACACATGCGTAACACCATGACACATCCTCAAGCATGTTAAGGCATGGTTTGAACATGAAAACGAGGCTACAGCTATTTTCTTGAATAGAGTCACATGAATTTGCTCAAATCCTAGAACAATGGTGGTTATAACTAATCTAAGCGTTTTTAATCGTCCTAATATAAAATTTTGGTAAAATGTCTATCACGTGACCAACCACGTGATCACAAAAAGTTGAAAATTAAACTAAAAACGGGGTGGTGCATTTTATATTTTAAGTAACGATTTTGTGTTTATCTGATTACACTTGTGGTTGACTTTAAAGATCAGTCCGGAATGGTTGACCATGATAGACTGTTAAGGCGAAAATATAGAAAACAGGTCACGTGACCTATTCTTGGAACCGTTTTTCGCCATTTATATCCTCTTCAGTGATAAAAAGTCAACCATTCCGGACACAGTCTCATTTCCCATAACAAGCTTAACATTTCGAATCGAAAATCTGAAACAAAACAATAACTTCCGCCACCCCATTTTGATTTCTTTGTTTTATCAGCCTTAAGGTCACGTGACCTTCAAAACACCAAAATACCGATACTTAATGTTAAGACACACGATTACCGTATTATTCCAAAGTTATAGGGTATTTCATATATAAATAACAAAGATAACGAATTTTGAATGTTTTATCAGAACGGTTCAAAAACCATGCCTTAACATGCTTGAGTCACCTTTAATTGTGTGTAGCCAATTAACAGCCACCAATCGAACATTGATTTCACACATGCGCAACACCATGACACATCACCTTTACGGTGTGTAGCCAATTAACAGCCACCAATCGAACATTGATTTCACACATGCGCAACACCATGACACATCACCTTTACGGTGTGTACCCAATTAACAGCCACCAATCGAACATTGATTCCACACATGCGCAACACCATGACACATCACCTTTACGGTGTGTAGCCAATTAACAGCCACCAATCGAACATTGATTTCACACATGCGCAACACCATGACACATCACCTTTACGGTGTGTACCCAATTAACAGCCACCAATCGAACATTGATTCCACACATGCGCAACACCATGACACATCACCTTTACTGTGTGTAGCCAATTAACAGCCACCAATCGAACATTGATTCCACACATGCGCAACACCATGACACATCACCTTTACGGTGTGTAGCCAATTAACAGCCACCAATCGAACATTGATTTCACACATGCGCAACACCATGACACATCACCTTTACGGTGTGTACCCAATTAACAGCCACCAATCGAACATTGATTCCACACATGCGCAACACCATGACACATCACCTTTACTGTGTGTAGCCAATTAACAGCCACCAATCGAACATTGATTCCACACATGCGCAACACCATGACACATCACCTTTACGGTGTGTAGCCAATTAACAGCCACCAATCGAACATTGATTCCACACATGCGTAACACCATGACACATCACCTTTAATTGTGTGTAGCCAATTAACAGCCACCAATCGAACATTGATTCCACACATGCGCAACACCATGACACATCACCTTTACGGTGTGTAGCCAATTAACAGCCACCAATCGAACATTGATTTCACACATGCGCAACACCATGACACATCACCTTTACGGTGTGTAGCCAATTAACAGCCACCAATCGAACATTGATTTCACACATGCGCAACACCATGACACATCACCTTTACGGTGTGTAGCCAATTAACAGCCACCAATCGAACATTGATTCCACACATGCGCAACACCATGACACATCACCTTTACGGTGTGTAGCCAATTAACAGCCACCAATCGAACATTGATTCCACACATGCGTAACACCATGACACATCACCTTTAATTGTGTGTAGCCAATTAACAGCCACCAATCGAACATTGATTCCACACATGCGTAACACCATGACACATCACCTTTAATTGTGTGTAGCCAATTAACAGCCACCAATCGAACATTGATTTCACACATGCGTAACACCATGACACATCACCTTTACGGTGTGTAGCCAATTAACAGCCACCAATCGAACATTGATTCCACACATGCGTAACACCATGACACATCACCTTTAATTGTGTGTAGCCAATTAACAGCCACCAATCGAACATTGATTCCACACATGCGCAACACCATGACACATCACCTTTACGGTGTGTAGCCAATTAACAGCCACCAATCGAACATTGATTCCACACATGCGTAACACCATGACACATCACCTTTAATTGTGTGTAGCCAATTAACAGCCACCAATCGAACATTGATTCCACACATGCGCAACACCATGACACATCACCTTTACGGTGTGTAGCCAATTAACAGCCACCAATCGAACATTGATTCCACACATGCGTAACACCATGACACATCACCTTTAATTGTGTGTAGCCAATTAACAGCCACCAATCGAACATTGATTTCACACATGCGTAACACCATGACACATCACCTTTACGGTGTGTAGCCAATTAACAGCCACCAATCGAACATTGATTCCACACATGCGTAACACCATGACACATCACCTTTAATTGTGTGTAGCCAATTAACAGCCACCAATCGAACATTGATTCCACACATGCGCAACACCATGACACATCACCTTTACGGTGTGTAGCCAATTAACAGCCACCAATCGAACATTGATTTCACACATGCGCAACACCATGACACATCACCTTTACGGTGTGTACCCAATTAACAGCCACCAATCGAACATTGATTCCACACATGCGCAACACCATGACACATCACCTTTACTGTGTGTAGCCAATTAACAGCCACCAATCGAACATTGATTCCACACATGCGCAACACCATGACACATCACCTTTACGGTGTGTAGCCAATTAACAGCCACCAATCGAACATTGATTCCACACATGCGTAACACCATGACACATCACCTTTAATTGTGTGTAGCCAATTAACAGCCACCAATCGAACATTGATTCCACACATGCGCAACACCATGACACATCACCTTTACGGTGTGTAGCCAATTAACAGCCACCAATCGAACATTGATTTCACACATGCGCAACACCATGACACATCACCTTTACGGTGTGTAGCCAATTAACAGCCACCAATCGAACATTGATTTCACACATGCGCAACACCATGACACATCACCTTTACGGTGTGTAGCCAATTAACAGCCACCAATCGAACATTGATTCCACACATGCGCAACACCATGACACATCACCTTTACGGTGTGTAGCCAATTAACAGCCACCAATCGAACATTGATTCCACACATGCGTAACACCATGACACATCACCTTTAATTGTGTGTAGCCAATTAACAGCCACCAATCGAACATTGATTCCACACATGCGTAACACCATGACACATCACCTTTAATTGTGTGTAGCCAATTAACAGCCACCAATCGAACATTGATTTCACACATGCGTAACACCATGACACATCACCTTTACGGTGTGTAGCCAATTAACAGCCACCAATCGAACATTGATTCCACACATGCGTAACACCATGACACATCACCTTTAATTGTGTGTAGCCAATTAACAGCCACCAATCGAACATTGATTCCACACATGCGCAACACCATGACACATCACCTTTACGGTGTGTAGCCAATTAACAGCCACCAATCGAACATTGATTCCACACATGCGTAACACCATGACACATCACCTTTACGGTGTGTAGCCAATTAACAGCCACCAATCGAACATTGATTCCACACATGCGTAACACCATGACACATCACCTTTAATTGTGTGTAGCCAATTAACAGCCACCAATCGAACATTGATTCCACACATGCGCAACACCATGACACATCACCTTTACGGTGTGTAGCCAATTAACAGCCACCAATCGAACATTGATTCCACACATGCGTAACACCATGACACATCACCTTTAATTGTGTGTAGCCAATTAACAGCCACCAATCGAACATTGATTCCACACATGCGCAACACCATGACACATCACCTTTACGGTGTGTAGCCAATTAACAGCCACCAATCGAACATTGATTTCACACATGCGTAACACCATGACACATCACCTTTACGGTGTGTAGCCAATTAACAGCCACCAATCGAACATTGATTCCACACATGCGCAACACCATGACACAGCGTCCTTAATCAACAGTTGTCACAAGGTATTACGCATTCTCGTTCCCAGTGCCTCCTCAACTAACTGAAAAATCGGAGGCTCTGGTAAGACACGAAACCGGATGTCCTAGATTCTAGGACATTGAAACTGCGCATGCTCTTAGAACTCATTTCCGATTTGCTAACTAAAGCAATGGCGGACCTCGTGGAAGCTATCCAGTTCGCCCTTGGAAAACTTAAAATACAGTTTTCTTTAAAAACTAAACACTTGGAAGCTATTCGGGTAATTAGTATCTATAAGAAGGACTGTTTCTGTGTCCTTCCGACTGGTTATGGTAAATCGTTAATTTACCAAAGTTTACCGTTTGAGTTTAATGCTCTTCAAGGATCATCCAACTCAATCGTGGTCGTCATATCTCCTCTCAACGCAATTATCGAGGAGTGCACAGAACATGCTGATTTTCAGCTGCTGGATTAGACTGCAGGGGTGATGGTCGAGGAAGAATAGCCCTATGTACCTGTTGTAGGTTAGCAAGGGCTATAGCGCTCAGTGCACTCGGCGCGGAATGTGTTTCTCTTGGTCGTTTTGATGATGGATTACTAGGAGAGCTATAATTTGCTTTCGACCTCGTTTTAGCCTGGAATTTTGGATCGCCGCGGTTTGATGTCCATGCGATTGCTGAACCATCTCACGGAATTTTTCGGCAGTTTCAAGAGAGCGTTTGCACGGACAGCATATTTTCGTAGGGTAGGATTGTTCCCAGAAAATGAACGGATGGCTTAGATAAGAACCCAACGTTTAAAATCACTGGGTTATTCTTATCCGATATTACGGCGTTGCAGCAAATGCATGTATTTCGATCGAAAAGCTTTTCTGTTGCCTTTTTTGGCGTAATATCCGCCATTATTGGGTTATAGTCGATCGAAGGGAGATTTTAATTACCTTTCGGCTTTTGCCACCATACATTACATATATGAATGTTTATTAATTAATTAATTAATCTGTTTAATCATGTTCTTTTAAAAGGCACATCACTTCATTCTTTATTATTTTCACATATGAATGTTTATTCTTTTGATTATTTTACTTTTATTGAAAGAACACCTCAAAAAATGCCTTATTTTACTTGTTATGTTTACAACGGAAGTGATTTATCCACTAAGTGAACCGGAAGAAAAGCGCTGTGCGCAGCACCTGTTCAATTTTTTCTTCATCGCGCAGCCGATTTGGCTAGCCAATCAAATTAGAGCCTGTTTCGTGTCTTACCAGAGCCTCTGATTTTTCAGTTAGTTGAGGAGGCACTGGGAACGAGAATGGGTATTACGCGTGTGTTTTCATTTTATAATAATATAGATATAAAAATACCCAATTCTGATTGGCTGATCATAGACGTGTTAATCACTAACAACAGTGCAAACAGTTAATTCGGTGCAAAACTACAATCGTTGCCAAAAGTGTTGGCACGATTCACATTTTCTGTCATTCCAACAACTTCACATGATTAAAACACAGGTCCTTCCCCCTCTCCCCCGTTCAATGTTGCGTTGTCAGTTAGTGATTTGGTTTTATATTTTTAATTTGCGAAGGAGATGTCACACAAATCAAGACCCAACATTGAGTAGGGGGGGAGCGGGTGCGAAAATGGTATAAAATCTAACGAGAATAGGATATAGCCAAAATTGTCTTATCGTGCCAACACCTTTTGGCAACGATTGTAGTTAATTCGGTGCAAACTAGTTTCAAGTCAGTTCAAGGTTATTTATTTTCTGCACTATTATTTTAGAGAACGCAATTACACTAGATTTTCAAAAAGACAAAGAAGAGTAACAAAGAAAGAGTATATCGATTAAGTGTTCTTGCGTAGTGATCAAAGGAGCAAAAGCTTTCGAGTTGATCACTGCTGCGTTCTGATTTATTTGAATTCGTTTTGTTGACAAGTGTTATCAAACGAAATAAAAAATTAAATAATAAAAGCAATAGTGTATCGTCTTGGGGATTTTTTTGTCTGACACAACTTGGCTTATCAAAGGGGTCTGATAGGTTTCGACAAAAGACCATCTGTTGGTTTCGATCACGAAACATGAATATGAGCATGAATATGAGCATGAATATTTAAAACCGCCAAAGCAGAGCCGTTTCTTCCGAATCTATTGCTAAAAACTCTACCGGTTACCTGGACAACTTTTTTCTAAATTAATGGTTCAATGTCTAGAAAACGTTTTGGGATTTAATAGCCTAATTGAGTCCAATCTAGCATCTAATCACGAACTGGTGAATAATGGGAACGTATGGGTCAGTCTATATATAGCCACACAAAGCCAAAGCAAACAAACTAAATAAATATAATGCCTAACGCAAGGTACTGCAAAATATGTTATTTTCACGCTATTATTCCCACCAGAACATGAACCACCCAAAAGTAGAACTTAAGCGATACGTTTACCAAGGTTTAATTTTGAAAATCAATCCTCTAGAGAACCTGAAGATCAGAAAATGAATTACATTAAAAATGGTAAAAAGAAAATATATTTAAGGTTGATTAACAAAAAGAGATTTTTCTATATATATCTACATACGTGTTACCTTAGTATAAGTGTTACCTTACCTCTCTCTCTATATATTTATATATATATATACGTGTTACCTTCAGGTATACGTGTTATCTTACCTCTCTCTCTATATATATATACGTGTTACCTTAGTATACGTGTTACCTTACCTCTCTCTATATATATTTATATATATATATACGTGTTACCTTCAGGTATACGTGTTATCTTACCTCTCTCTCTATATATATATACGTGTTACCTTAGTATAAGTGTTACCTTACCTCTCTCTCTATATATTTTTATATATATATACGTGTTACCTTCAGGTATACGTGTTATCTTACCTCTCTCTCTATATATATATACGTGTTACCTTAGTATACGTGTTACCTTACCTCTCTCTATATATATTTATATATATATATACGTGTTACCTTCAGGTATACGTGTTATCTTACCTCTCTCTCTATATATATATACGTGTTACCTTAGTATAAGTGTTACCTTACCTCTCTCTATATATATTTTTATATATATATACGTGTTACCTTCAGGTATACGTGTTATCTTACCTCTCTCTCTATATATATATACGTGTTACCTTAGTATAAGTGTTACCTTACCTCTCTCTCTATATATTTTTATATATATATACGTGTTACCTTCAGGTATACGTGTTATCTTACCTCTCTCTCTATATATATATATGTGTTACCTTAGTATACGTGTTACCTTACCCCTCTCTATATATATATACGTGTTACCTTAGTACACGTGTTACCTTACCTCTCTCTCTATATATTTTTATATATATATACGTGTTACCTTCAGGTATACGTGTTATCTTACCTCTCTCTCTATATATATATATGTGTTACCTTAGTATACGTGTTACCTTACCCCTCTCTATATATATATACGTGTTACCTTAGTATAAGTGTTACCTTACCTCTCTCTCTATATATTTTTATATATATATACGTGTTACCTTCAGGTATGCGTGTTATCTTACCTCTCTCTCTATATATATATATGTGTTACCTTAGTATACGTGTTACCTTACCCCTCTCTATATATATATACGTGTTACCTTAGTACACGTGTTACCTTACCTCTCTCTCTATATATATATATATACGTGTTACCTTACCTCTCTCTCTATATATTTATATATATATATATATACGTGTTACCTTCAGGTATACGTGTTATCTTACCTCTCTCTCTATATATATATAAGTGTTACCTTAGTATAAGTGTTACCTTACCTCTCTCTCTCTATATTTTTATATATATATATACGTGTTACCTTCAGGTATACATGTTATCTTACCTCTCTCTCTATATATATATGTGTGTTACCTTAGTATACGTGTTACCTTACCCCTCTCTATATATATATACGTGTTACCTTAGTACACGTGTTACCTTACCTCTCTCTCTATATATATATATATACGTGTTACCTTAGTATACGTGTTACCTTACCCCTCTCTCTCTCTCTCTCTCTCTATATATATATATATACGTGTTACCTTAGTAGATTATTTCTAGGTTAGATCATGCTCTAAATATGTTCTTCAATATTCGCATTTTTTTGTCTTTCATATTTTGTAAATATATATCTTATTTTTATTTTATTATTTACTATATTTTTATACTTGAAGCAGCTTAACGTTGGAGAAAGGCGCACTTCAGATGGAAGACTATTCCACAATTTAGTTGATGAAAAAACAAAATATTTTTTGTGCCTTTCCGTACGAACAGAGGGCAGTGTGAGGTTGCTAGAGGTGCGAAGGCTATAACTCGATCTTTCACTAACCTGAACAGGACATAGATCATTTAAGTAGGGTGGTGCTAACTTAGATACAATTTTATACATCATACACAGTTTATGAACACTTCGTCTCTGTTATAATTCCACCCAATAAATATCTTGTAGTAGGCTGGCTCTATGAGTACCTTTCATTGCACCAGTAACAACCCTAGCACCTTCAATTTGCAAACTTTCTAGTAGATCACTATCGGTTACCAAACACCCATCCCAGACAACATCAGCATATTCTAATGATGAACGAACAAGGGATTTGAAAAGCACTTCAAGAGTAGATCTACGCAGTTTATAATTTAGAGGCTTTAGCATATTAAGCTTTTTAGAAGCTTTTTGGTGAATCTTCAGAATAATTTTATGAGGCCGCCACGAAAGATTAGTGGTTAAAGTTAAACTTAGATGGACATGTGATGTAATTTCCTCGATGGGAGCAATTGAGAAGCAAAGAGGTGGATGAAAAGATCTGACTCTTTTAGTGGATAAAATCATACTTTTTGTTTTAGCTGCATTCATAGTTACAAGTCACTGATTAGCCCAAACTGAAATAGATGTCAAATCGCCAGTAAGTTTTAATGCAGTAGCATTGGGCGAAGTAACTTCATCAAGTAGCAAGCAATCATCAGCAAACAGAAAGCAGTCTGAAAGAATATTATTTGGGATATCATTGATATAAATGAGAAATAAAAGTGGCCCAAGAACAGAAATTGAGGAACCCCAGCCTCGATATTACACCAATCAGAGTTCACACTATCAATAACTACTCTCTGATGACGATTAGTAAGGTAACTTGAAAACCAATTGAGCAAACTACTTTCAATACCAATACTCCGAAGTTTTGCCAACAATCCTTTATGCCATACTTTATCAAAAGCTTTAGATATATCAAGAAACACTGCCCTAATCTCGTGACCCTTCTCAAAGGCTTCATAAATTTTATGAACAATCTAAACGAGTTGCATAACAGTTGAATCACCTGGACGAAAACCTGACTGCAGCTGATAAAAAAAGCCAACTTGACCAGAAAATTATAAAGATGAATAAACACACCTTTTTCACATATTTTGGAAAGACATGCTAAAAGGAAAACAGGACGGTAGTTAGATTTAAGTTGCCGGTTGTCCTTTTTAAATAAAGGTAAAACATTTGCTAGTTTCCAGGAACTAGGAAATTGCCCGAGACTAAGAGATAGGTTAATCAAGCATGTAAAATATTTGAATAGACCTTCGCTACACAATTTAATCATCTTATTGCTTATACCATCAGGACCGCACGCCTTTGTGACATTAGCACTGGACATTAAATTGTATACAACTGCTTCGTCTGCAAAAATAGAGGACAAAGAATAGTGAGAAAAACGCCTAAGGAAAGGAACTTCTGCAGAAACCGGATTAGGTATACGAGCTTGACTCACGAAAAATTCATTAAAAATAACCGCTTTCTCCTTAGAGTCTGATATAAGTTTGTCATTTTCTGAGAGAGCTGGGATGGTGGAGTAATACTTACATGTATTACCATACAAAGACTTCACAACACCCACCATTTCTTAGCAGAAGTGGAAGGATCATGCGGTCAAGTGAAAGCAATCTTGATCTAAATCATACACGCTATATCAATAGCTATCTTGTAAGTAATTTCTAGTTTGAATTGTGAATGTTGTGTTGTAACGTACCATCACATAGGAAAAATTCTTACCTTCAAGTGAGCGTGTATTATCCTGAATATTCCTATGAACAACGAGGCTTATGCGGTTGATATAAAAAAGCTGAAGACTTCTAAGGGAGCGGTCATTAATTACTGGGGAGGGTCACACATTTTTGGGCGCCTGTTTTAACAATGAAACTTTTACAATATTTTTAGGCTACTTCAATCGACCATTCAGCTCCACCTTGGAAATGTCCCTTAACCAGCAATCAGCGCGTGCTGGATGCTGCTGATGGGCAACGTTCGAGACCTCGAACATTCTGCTTGATAACGAGGTTTTCAGGAGTAAAACAAAAGAAATGCTTTCCTCTTTTGTTAAAAAAAAAAAGACGTCATTTTTTGATGTTTTGGGGAGGGCCAAGATTTTTTGGGCTGATGTTTTGGGGAGGGCCAACATTTTTGGGTCGTCGTTTTAGATATTTTACCGGCCCTCCCTCCCCAGTAATTAATGACCGCTCCCTAAACGCCGAAGTGCAATGGAAATTAATGTGACAGTTAATCTGTTTTGTGCTAATTTCCAAATTGTGCGCGGAGCTGAATAGCCAATAATCCTCAAGAGAGGGGCGGCTGCATTGGGAAATAATAAAAGCATTATAGTCCGTGATCCACTATTGGTTAACGTTGACTGAATCCAAATTTTAATTAACTGTTACGTTAATTTCAGTTACACGGAGCGTTGTGTGCATGACCATATGCTCTTAGATTCGTAGAAACCAACTTGGTCTTCAAGGGAATCTTCGGGATTACACGCTCACTGAAGGTAAGTATCGAAGCTTTTGCCCAAAATGACAGTAAAACACAACATTCATTACTATAATTTAAGCTACAAATTACTTGCAATATAGCAGATAGCATGGAAGCTAAACGTGTAATATACCTTAGATCAATATTTCTTTCACTGTATATCGCGGCTGACCGCGGCGTGCGAGTTCCTTCATATCTGCATGTATTTCGACCGGTTAGTTTATCCAGAAAACCAAGCCAATTAATAAAGCCTGACTGAAAGCAATTAAAGCATGTTTGGAGTACCGATTCTGTGAAAGTCAATACTAAATACCTAATAGATTAAAGTTCAGGATGAAAATAGCAGCAAAGCCAGAGAATTTACTCAAGAGCACAAGAGGTGAGATCAACGAGAGAAGGACTTCTGGCACCCGGCACCCAGGGAAGTCGGTGAACTGAACACGTTCAAAAATTATTCAACGATTATCAAAGCCGAAATTGCCTGGTCATAGTATGAAGTGTCGAAAATGGTGCTTTTGATGGAAGATGCAAAGGGCCGGTCGGGCATCGGATGTATTAAAGAAAGTCTTGCGCTTGATCTAGCGAGATATTTCTATACCTAGCCCGGGTTATCGTTTTTCTTTTAAGTGTTCATAAACTCGTTAGAACCTATGAACCCTTAAATGTAGTCATGTCTGAATTTTCTTCCAACCGCCTCACAACTTTTCATCCTGTCACTCGTAATATCTATACAATGCTAACATATGAATTCTCTTTGGGGGAAATTGTTGTTGTATAGAGCCGACCTAGAGAATAAGGAGAAGACAAAACTAAATCGGAAACCTGTTATGAAAATGCTTTAAAACCATTCACGCCGCAGTGTATTTCGAACATTCAAACTAAGTCAAGTTCCAGGATCACGGGAGCAGCGGAAAACGACGATCAGTTTGTAAAATTTGATACAGTTACTTGAAATTTCCAATGCATTTTGAGCCTTGTTCAGTTCAGTTAAAGTACCAGATCAGTGTAAAAAGTCTTTGGAAATTTCTAATGCATTTCGAGCCTTGTTCAGTTCAGAGTTTATTGTAGCTCTCAGTTTTTAACCAGATCAGTGTAAAAAGTCTTTGGAAATTTCCAATGCATTTTGAGCCTTGTTCACTTCAGAGTTTAACGTAGCGCTTAGTTTTCAACCAGATCAGTGTAAAAAGTCTTTGGAAATTTCCAATGCATTTTGAGCCTTGTTCAGTTCAGAGTTTAACGTAGCGCTCAGTTTTTAACCAGATCAGTGTAAAATGTGTGTATGCAAAGGTTTGTGACAGTGTGTATAGAGTGTCAAAAATAGGTACTGTATTATACAAAGTATGCCAGTTTGAATAAAATATCATAATTATTAAAACGTTGTCGTTTTGGTAATAATCATGTATGATAGGTTCTCAGCGCACCGCGTTTGAATAAAATGGCAATATTGATAAATGACCACCCAAATTTTTACCAAATTTCGCCTACTTCAGAATATCTGACTTTAAAAAATTACGTGTTTACATTTGTTGTTGTTGTTCCTGTCCGACTGATTGGCACATGATACAGGGTACTTTATTTAATATAGTCTGTAGCTTAAAAGAACATTCAGAATACATGAATCGTTATGTCAAAATAAAACAAAACCTAATATGGAATATTGTTTGTGTTTGTTATGAGAACACAAACATAGTTACTATGCGTGAAATAGAATTCTATACCACATATGGAGAAATTGTTGGAGAATGAAAAATACGTTTCTATATTTAAGATGTGTATACAAACAAAAAAGGAGATGTTCGTGATTTTATTTGTTTTATTTTGTGCTAATCTTAGTAAGAAAATAATAAAGAAAGGCTGGAGTCATAAAAAAAGTACAAAAATTAAATAAATATAATTTATGAAATATTTTTGAAATATCATTCATAAATATATTTTGAGAAAATACAGTGGTTATCTCGGGAGAATTAGGGGATTTTTCTTCGCTCAAAGGAGAAGATAAATAATAGTTCAGTGACAAAGTTGTGTGAGCCAGACTTGCTATAACTTCATATTTAAAATCAAGTAACATACCTTATCAAACTCATTAATAATTCATGACGAAAAAACACAAAAGAAATGAACGTATAATGATTGTTTATAAATGTGATATAGATACGGTCTCATTTACATAAACTTTAACTTCGATTTTCTCGACCAAAATAAGTCGTATCGCCAAAATAACTGAAAACATGACTCTACATCTTGATAAGTCAGATACAGAATTCGTGTCCGTGCTTTATGCTTCGCTTTCAGCTCGAATTTATAAATCCGATAAAACCCAGCCACTCATTAATCGATTACTTAAAACGCTCAATACTAACTTGATCATGCGCTGAAACCAGTGGTTTTCTTTTCCTTTTTGATATGAATGAAAAACATTCTATATATTACTCCTGAGCCAAACGATAAAAATTTGTAAGATTCCGGAAACGTCGGAATAAAAAAGCATTTTACAAGGCATTGTAAAATATGAGGAAATGTAGTATATTTAAACAAACACTTCATTGATTAATTCTGAAACACTTTACAGTATTTCAATATCATAGACTAAGTAGCAGTTCTTTCCTGAGACCTTCTGTCTATCAGAGTTCGTTTTATTGTTCTACGGTTTTTCATTTTGGAAGCATATGAAATATCAAGGGAACGGGAAATCATCCGAAGAACTTTAGCCACGATTCTAGTTCTTTCTTTCCTTCTTTTAACGATGCAGGCGAAGACTCTCTTCTCAACTTGTCTCTTTCTAATTCCTCTAAAGGAATAGATGGTAGAAAGTCAGTGAATGTTTTCTTGCTGTTCGTTTCTCCGTTTGGTCTTGTATCAATTATCTTTGTATCGATTCCCTGAGATATACTCCTTCGCAAACTACGTGGGGATTCAGGATAAGCGATCTTAGGTAAAGTCAGATCTCCACACGACAGAGCTTGGCACGTGTCCAGCGAATCCTCTTCTTTTCTCCTGCTAGTTTTATTGTTTATGTGGCTCGGGATAGTGTCCGTCCTAACATGTTCATCAGAGTTTTCGTCAGTCACTTCTACTATCGTCTCTAAATACTGCGGTGTATTTACTTGTGGAAGGTGATAATAGGTTTTCATGTTTAACGTCGAACCCGGCTCACTATTCTCGCCTATTAATTGTTCAGCTTCTATCGGTCACAGATTCTTGCCGGGAAGCTCCCTAAAGCAGTTGCCGTGCTTTCTTTGAAGCTGTTCCACTTTAATTCAGCTTTTGAGCTTTCCGCTTAGGATTTCTTCCTTGCCAGCACAAAGGATATTTGAGTAGTCGGCTCAATAGTTAAACGTTGGCCGTCGATCCCCAATCTCAGTTTTGTGTGTTAAATTCAGAGACAATCTTAACACTGGCGAATCTATTCGCTTAATGGTTTGGGGGTTCCGTTTCATGTCTTAATATATCCCTGGTCTCCCTTGCGATCCAGCTGGAGCTACCTAATTTTTCTTATTATTTCGAAACAATATAGGACGTAACGGGTACACGCGGGAGTCTCTATGACGTCACACGCTGGCGATCAAGAGACCGAAACATTTCCGCGTTTTCTTTTCAACCCGGAATTTACAACATTTCCTTGATGTGGATGTTTCGCAAGAGTAGCGAGAAAGGAAAAAAGTGTGAATATTTCACAATCGTCAACGCTATTTTTACTCTAATGATTCAATACGCACGTCTCTGTTCTCCCAGGGCTAAATATCGCCATACTAAATATATTTACATTGATGCCCTTAGGAACACAGACTCCTCGATTACGTTTCTTAGTTCTGTACACGGATTGGTTCCTGGCTGTCAATAATGCCACGTTAAAGGCACACTACTTTAAAAGTTGACACTATTTGCAGTAGTCTGTGGCCGTTCTTTTGCGGGCTACATCTTTCTGTATATTTATGCACAACTGTTTAATCGTGCATTAACATTAATAGGCAGGTTAACGCGCATTCTGTGACGATAACTGAAAGGTCTGCCAATCAGACAAAATAAATCACCAACGTTCATGGGAAATTGACAATAAATTGCGAGTTCGACTTTAAAATATTTTAAGACGAGTAGATAAACTCCCCGCTTTCTGTCCGTTTAGATCTTCTCAAGTGACAATTTGGTGAAAGGTTTCTAGCATTAGCTGAATTTTAAAGATTTTTATTCAAGAAATTAAGTAGGTATCGTCATATTTCAATTTAGTGACGGAACAACCTGCATGAATACAGAGAACATACTGTCAATTTTAATTTAATGTAGATAGATGTGTCTTAGATTTAGCGCGGTATTTCATACGACCATATAAAACGACTTAGGTCATTAGGAAAACCATTTAAAAACAAAACAAAAATAGAACCATCGTCTGTGTTTTTGCGTCGCGTGAGATCAATATTCTACCTGGTGTGTATTTCAATATCAAAGAATCGCTACGATTTTCTTCGCCCACGTCATCGAAACAGCAATATAATACAATGTTTTGATTTAGTGAATAGAAGATGTGCACGCAATGCAACGATAGGAAATTCTCCAGAAGTGAGTCATCTACTTCTTTTATTCGGAATCAGTGATATACGTATTGATGACAGAAGATTTCCTCAAGAATATAACGTTACAGTATAATTTATTTCCCGAGAGTCTATGCATTTTAGATTTATCCACGCAGCTCTAGCATTAATACATCTTACGTACTCTGTTATTTGATTCGGAAGAGTATAAAGGCAATGTTAAAATGGAAAGGCAAATTATTACTCAGGCGCACATTGGTTTCGTCTTTTCACAACCTGTAGTATGGCCTTTAGCCTGCTATACCAGACGTACTATTTAAATCTGATAAATTCGAAGAAAAATATGTTTTCTTCGAATTTATGAGAGTACACACACACACACATATATATATATATATATATATACGTCTGGTATATAACAGGCTATATGACTTTCCGCAACATAAGATTAGGTTATTGATGACTTAGCATGTATTTTTTCTCTGATAACGAGTCGATGAGGGAACAAGGACTCCGATTACTTAAGGCGAGATTCAAAGAACTTTGGACGACAGTGCTCCAACAACAAAAGTACTATTTCATGATTACTTTTAACTTGGCCAATTCCATGACTTAATTTGACCTCACTAGTCTAGTTACGTTTTCCATATATTTTCTTTTCTTTTTAGCGTAATATACCGTAGAATCCCGGTTATAAGCCCTGACTTATACAACTTCGTAAGGGTTTTTGGGTGGTTTTGGTTTTGGCTTATAACCGGGAGGGCTTATAACCGGGGGGGGGGCTTATAACCGGGTTTCTACGTTATTTCCTAGCAATCCCTTGCCTATATTTTAGTCTTTTAATAGATTAATATGACTTTATGAGTGTACTCATGGAGATGACGTCATATCTCACTAATTAACGCGCGCTCTGTTTAGTTTGTGAGATGTAGGTCAAGGAAATAACTTTCCCACCTTGAGTCACCACCGATCGATCTTTATCAAAGAAAAATGCTGAGAATAGTATCTACAAACAATTTAAGATCCGAATGAAAACCCTTAGGGCCTGATTACCTTAGGCGTGCTGGTGGCCGTCCGGCAGTGTGGCCCGCCTTGACTGTGAAACATCAAAAATTAACTCTGCGCTTACATGATGGTTTTGGAGAGACCGGGCCAGCACGGTAAACCTAGCTAGCCCGCCTCATGTAATCGCGATTACCGAGCTAGCCCGGCTTTTAATTGGCGAGCAATTACAATTTTTTCACGCATTGTCCTTTGGCAGCCATTTTCAGTCGTAAACAACGACTTCCAGCCAAAAAAAAACGTTCTCGCCAATACCCCAGCCCGGGCTGGCTCCCTCCGTGTAATACCGGGCTTTATTACATGTTATAGCTCACCACAAAATTTTGGCGCGCGCTCATTAGCTAAAAGCGATCACGTGACGTGATAGTTGTCGTCCGCGGATGCAAACTATCAGGCGTTATAGTTCACCACAAAATTTTGGCGCGCGCTCATTGGCCAAAAGCGATCACGTGACGTGATAGTTGTCGTCCGCGGATGAAAACTATCAGGCGATAGTGCCCGCTGAGAGCGGAAGACGATTTCGTGATGAACAATAACGACAAATAGACTGTGTTTGTCTCGGAACTATCGGCTGATAGTTACCCTTGGAAATTTGATGTTCTTAAAACTAGCATATAAGCCCTCGAACTGCGTTCTCGGGCTTATATTTGTTTTAAGAACATCAAATTTCCGCGGGCAACTATCAGCCGATAGTTCCTCGACGGACACAGTCTATTTGTATAATAGTGTCCGCTGAGAGCGGAAGGCAATTTTGTGATGAACAATAACGAGAAATAGACTGTGTTTGTCTCGGAACTATCAGCTGATAGTTTGCCTTGGAAATTTGATGTTCTTAAAACTAGCATATAATGGAATTGCGTTCTCGGGCTTCCATTTGTTTTAAGAACATCAAATTTCCGCGGACAACTATCAGCCGATAGTTCAGTCGACGGACACAGACTATTTGTAAAGCAGTGCCCGCGGAGAGCGGAAGACAATTTTGTGATGAACAATAACGGCAAATAGAGTGTGTTTGTCTCGGAACTATCGGCTGATAGTTCTCTTGGAAATTTGATGTTCTTAAAACTAGCATATAATGGAACTCCGTTCTCGGGCTATATTTTTAAGAATATCAAATTTCCGAGGGCAACTATCAGCTGATAGTTCCTTGACGGACACAATATTTTTGTATAATAGTGCCCGCGGAGAGCGGAAGACAATTTTGTGATGAAAAATAACGGCAAATAGAGTGTATTTGTCTCGGAACTATCGGCTGATAGTTCTCTTGGAAATTTGATGTTTGTTCTTAAAACTAGCATATAATGGGACTGCGTTCTCGGGATATATTTTTAAGAATATCATATTTCCGAGGGCAACTATCAGCTGATAGTTCCTCGACGGATACCCTCTATATATATTTAGTATATACCACACCAGTGAATATGACTTTTCGCGCGCTCTGATTGGCTACTCAAACAGTGAATATGATTTCATATTCACCTCCGAGCGAAGCAGCAATCACTTCGCGCAAGTTTTTGTCCATTTGACAGAAAATAAAATAACTATTTGGTGCTGGCTATTCACCTGCAGTATGGTATATACTAAAACAATTATTCACCTCCACTTCGGTGAATAATTGTTAAATATAATAGCCAGTGGTATATCGTAAAAATAATATCACACTACGTCCAGTGGGGATATCAAACCAGTTTACATCAATATGTGTGTGATATTACTTTACAGACCCAAACTTACTTTGTCTGATATGTTTTTACAAGCTAATGTTTCTAAAATGTGAATACCATTAGTTTAAAATAGAGACAACGTAATTTTGAGCAAATTTGTTTGATTTTGACTTCGCCTTTGACAGGCTTTTCAATGAATTTTGGTGATTTTGGTGATCTTCAAAATTAGAAATGAAAATGTTCACCAACTGGTTTTCATGTAATAACAATACATTTCATGGACCCACTGCATAAATGGCGCCAAATTTAAATAGGTATTGTCTTGAAGACTTATACGCCTCGTGCTACGTTGCCGCACAAAAACCTTTTCACGTGAATGTGAGACTAAACATTCCTAAACAATGTTATTAAAATTGAACGCCATTTATATGATATGGCTGCTTGGAGATGCAGAATTTATCTTCTTGTGCTTAACTTGAACAAATTCGTATCATCGCGCCGCCCTATCCTCCCGCCCTATCAACACAGTTCGGTAAACCGGGCAATCTCGCCTCATTTAATCAGGCAAGCCCGAGTATCCCAGAAGAATAGACCTTACCAATTTTTTTCGCGCTTTAACACAGAAACAACTGAAGGAGATTGGGTAAATTCGGATGCAAGTAGAACGAATAAGAGTCATAAATAATGAATAATGACTCTGAAATAGAAGACTGATAACATTTGACTTGCATCAACTATTAAAGTACCGAATAGTTTTATAGTTCATTTTACGTGTAAACCATGCAGAAAGAGTTGGAGATAGCGTTTCAATCACAAATGTAAATATTACAACAATTCTTGAAAACATTTCAGTGAAAACTTCTGGAGTCATTTTGCCGAAGAACGTCGCCGAAGAAATGCAAGAGCTCACTAAAAATGCTAAACACAAAATCGAAAGTACACGGCTTTCCGGGCCGGACCGGGGATTTTTTTCATACAGCAAAACAAAATATGTCAAAGTTGTAAACTAGCTAGGTTTCTCGAAGAAAATATAATCCTTGCTTGTTATTTTAGAACTGAATATTCCCTTCCTTCAGTTTCATTATTTGAGCTTTTATGGAGATTCACTGACATTTCAGATATGATATTTTAGTCTTTCATTCTAAATTAAATATCGTGCTCTTCGTACTGAAGCACACGCATTAATAGCTCTTTTCACCGTCTTTTTCAACTATAAAGCTTATACATGTATGATTTCCTATGGGAAGTAGTAGTATCGATAAATTAAGCAGCTACCAAAATAAAATGAGCCCAATGAAGAAGAAGAAATGAGGGAAGACTGGAGAATCAGCAAAATAAGAACTTCACTTGAAAAATGAAGCGTTCATATCCAGACGTCATGCTGTGAGCTGAATTACACGTATTCGTAATCTACTCGAACTGTAAACAAATACATAAGTGAGTAAAATATACCACTAGTCATACCGGAGGAAGTATACTGCTGAAATAATATCAGATGGAATATACTTATCACTTCTGTGTATATCTAAATGTAAACTGGAGTTCTCGAAAGCTGTATGAGACCACGGAAACCGGAGGGGAGGGGGTGGGGGTACTTCGTGGTGAAAAGGACGGAAATGCTCGTCGGAAAAGCTGGAAAATACCCTAAATAATACTTCACCTAGAAAGTGCACTACCCTAAAAAATACCAAGTATGGATTGACATATGCCATTTATTATCAACCGTACACTTCAAATACATTTATTCTAACTAACATTCCAGTTGTGTTCAGGTTTGTCACGAGTGTAATATTGTTTTAAAAGCCTGCTTACCCCTAAAATAGAGCCTGTTTATCCCTAAAAATACCAGATTTTAGAACATTTGCTTTTTGCCTAAACGACCCCCTAAAAATACCGGATCGCTAATTTTAACCTCTAAAAATACAAAGAGCACCCCGACCACCAAATATGGGGAGTATCTCCCGGGCACGGAAATAATCCAAATCGTCGCTGTCGGTGTGTACTCTACTGGGCATGGGTTGTTGTTGGTGTGCGATATGAACATTTCAAAGAAATATCGAGAAGTAAAGTCACAGAACAAGGCATAAATACGATACTCTTTTTACAGACAACTTTCTCCATGATCCTCCGCGCGGTGAGAGTGGAACGTTTTTCAGCATACATGTATCAAAATCATTGCACACACTATTGGTGATCGATTTGAAGTAAATGCGATTATATTTGAGAGAGATAACAACTTCAGTGGCATTATAAGTTTATAATATGTCTGACTTACTTGTCGATACGGTAACTATACAAAGAAAAAATATGTACTTTCGTTTGGACTCTCGAAAATCTCTCTTGATGGAGCGACCGCCATAGCAAAGGTCAACGCAAGAGAAAGAGTAAGAAATAGAACATTGGAAGCGATATGCCATACAACGAACTTGAGAAACCTCAACGTTCTATATGTGGGCATTGTCCATGACATACTTTATGTTGTCTATTTAGTAGCTTACCGGAAGTATGGACTGATATTTAGCTCCGGTAGTTAACATTAATTAGCATACTGATGCCCGCGAGAACTTCTTGGTAGAGCTGAGAAAGAAGGCTCGCACTTCATGTTTTCACTCTGCTCAGTAACAGAATTACAAAGGCGAGACATAGCAAACCCAGCAGTTGTGCAGTATTTACTGGGACCCTGGGCCACAGAGTTAATGCCGTGTCCAGCATATATGCTGGAGGGAAACATGAGTGTGAAGCAGGAGCCGAAAGAGGACAATTACCGGGCTCGTGATGAATTTGGAGATGCAAGTGCAGACATTCTGGGGACGAGAAGGTAAAATTAGTGTGAATGATTGGGTCAGGGAAATTGATTATTTAGTCCGGACATGCCGGCTCGGGAATGACGACCAGGTGGCATTTGACCTAATTGAACGCTATGTTACCTCCCAGTCTGCGAAAGTGTTTAGAGGAGAGGATAATAAGAGTATAACCTATAAAGAAGTCCTTTAAATAATGCAGATAATGTTTGGGGTAATTGAATACCAAGGTAGAGATCCCCTTCAAGTATGCTACTGTCGCACACAAAGGGAGGGTGAATCACCAGCTGAGTATGCCATAGACTGGGTTGGCAGAGTTACTTGGAATAGCCGAGAGGGAGGGGAATTATGAGCAGTATCCTAATCGGGATCGGAGAGAATACTTACTGATGTATATTTGTGTCGGGTCTCGGGGATTAAAGGATAGTCATGCAACGACGACCACTAGTAGCAATGAAACTTTGAACAAACTTTGTCGTTTGAACAAATTCAAGATGAACTGCTAAAACTAGAATATGACAGGAAAAAGCAGGAGTCCAACGAGTCACTAGCCAACCACAAATCCAAGGAGTGAGGCGGTCCCACAAGTCCAGTGTTGAAGATCCAATCTTGAAAGCACTTAAAGAGATGAAATAGAGCTGAAAGAATACCTTAGTAAAGTGGAAAGTAAGTGCGAGGTCCAGGCCAATGAGATAAGGGCACTTAAAGAAACGGTTATTGCCAGAGTCCCCACCCAAATACAAGGCATATTGGTGCATTGGAGAGAAGGATATGTTATAGATGTGGGAAAGGTGGCCTTATCTCGTATAATTACTGAAAGGGATGGAATCACAGGGTATCATAAAGCTACAAGTTCGTGTGCATCACCGATAGTGATAGCCCGCAAGAAGGATGGTTGGAGAGAAGGGTCTGTTATAGATGTGGGAAAGGTGGCCTTATCTCATATAGTTACTGAAAGGGATGGAATCACAGGGTATCATAAAGCCGAGTACAAGTTCGTATGCATCTCCGATAGTGATAGCCCGCAAAGTTGGAATGATGCGGGTATGTATAGACTATCAAGGGAGGCTTGATGCCCTCGGTGGGGCATTTTTTCTACTCTGGACCTGACATCAGGGTACTGGAAAATTGAAGTAGATCGGAAAGACCAGGAAAAGACAGCATTTGGCACTCCAATGGGCCTTTATGAGTGTAGTGAAATGCCAATGGGGCTAGTCAACGCCCCGGCTACTTTCCAATGTCGTATGCTAACGACTCTAGGGCACATAAACATAGAGAAACTACTTATCTATTTGGATGACATCATTGTGTTCTCCAGAACATCCGAGGAACAGCTTGAACGATTGTAACTGGCGTTTGATGGCCTTCGTGCGCATGGATTAAAGCTCAAACCAAAGAAATGTCACCTGTTCCAGGAGGAAGTACACTACAGTATTTCGGCCATGTTGTGTGGCGAGTAGAGGAATTGCCACCGACCCAGAAACAGTCAGGCAAGTAAGAGACTGGAAAACACCAAAGGACAGGGCTGAACTGTTGAGATTTTTTAGGATTCGCCGGCTACTGCAGTAGATTCGTTAGAAACTACACGAAGATAGCAACACCACTCCACAAGTTAGCTTCCTCAGGGTATTGGTCAAAGAAGAAAAGACGTGGGAAACGACCACCTCAACCTACCAAACCCTTTATGTGGTCAGACGAGTGTGATGCTGCATTCATGTCACTGAAAGAGAGACTTGTGAGTCCACCGCTACTAGGATATCCATACGTTACGATACACTTTCCTTTACTGAACAGAAAGATGCAAGCACTGGACGACTCAGAGCAGTAGTGAGGCAGATTCAGGACGGAAAGGAAAGGGTAATTGTATATGGCCGGAGGAGGCTGACGGCTGCAGAGGCAAGGTATCCAGTACACAAGTTGGAATTTCTGGTACTAAAGTGGGCGGTGACAAATAAGTTTAAAGAATATGTGTATGGAAATAAGTTCACATCATTTAACGACAGCAAACCCTTGTGTTACGTTATGGCAAGTGCCAAATTAGAACGCATGCCGTCAGCGTTGGGTAGCAGAACTGTCTTCGTATCGCTTCAAAATATGTTATCGACCAGAAAAAAACAATGTTAATGCGGATGCATTATCAAGGATAATTTTTTTTGCATTCTATTAGTTTCTCGTAATTTGTTACCTTCCGTTATTTACCTTACCTAAATCACTTTATTATTTCATCACTTCCAGCAGATTTATAAAGGCGAGAGACAGCAAACCCAGCAGTTGTGCAGTATTTACTGGGACCCTGGGCCACATATACTGTACATCACAATTCTGGAAATGTATCGTCCAATTTGAATCCAAAGGTACGAACTCAGGTCAAGCATGCGTATTCAAACTAAACCCAGTTTTTCTTTGCTTGGTGGTTCCTAAACCAGTAACGCCATGTAAAATTGCACTCCAACAAGTTATGAATTATTTTATTCGCAAAAATGGTAAAATGGCTCCCAAAATCGTGTGTTTACGAGTCAGTTATGTGAGCTATACCGGAAGTCAGTTCACCGGTAATCGATATATAGGCTTTAGTACGCAATGACTTTGATATGAAAATTACCGAAACAAACTCCAAGTGAGCAGCGTGAATAGGTATATTACTAGGAACGAAAACGCATGTTCACTCGTTTGCTGTCACTATATATCAGACACGTTTTGCTGTTCACAAAGCAAGAATTACAGCAGTTTTTGGAAAAAAACGTGCATTCTTCGTCAATAATTTCTCTGGTTCTGTTATGCAATTTCCCGTGTGCGACGACGGAAAAAAGACAGACAACTACAACAATAATAACTTTATTACCATAACATATGAAACATAGATTCAAAAACTCATGCATAATTAATGACCATTTTGTCCAATCAGATGAAGCAAATCACGAACGTGCATGCTCCTTTATACCCGATAAAATGAAAGGATCTTTATACGATTTTCACTGTACGAGTGTGGCCCTATATAAAACTTCATGGTTGAGGCCTTTTGCCTTTGTTCAACGGCCTAACATTATGTGACCCAAATCTTCGCTCGGTTTTCCAACTGTGCATGTCAGTGATACACAACGTAGCTATAAACAAGTCTTCGCTTTTCATCTAAAGTTCTTAAAATTATTATCTGACTTTAGGTACGCTAGCTTGGATCCACAGCTCCCTTCATAATAAAAGACAGAAATGCTTTCATTTTTGGTTTTCTACGGATGGTCTTCTACATCACTCCAACAGAGCTGTTTACCAGGCGAGCATCTGGTTATCCCTCGACCCGGATGTGTTTGGTTGGAAGATGAACGATGGACGCTGGCGGCCGCTTTGGACCGAACTTCCTGAAGCATCCAAAGCTTGTTCTGAACCTCCTGAAGTGCAGGTGCAAGAAGGGGTGTTTCAGTTCACGTTGCAAGTGTTACAAGGCCAACCTTCCATGCACAGAGCTATGCACCTGTTCCGGCCGGAGGCTGCCAAAACTCGAGTTCTTAAAGTTTAGCAAAAATCGCATCAGCATGATTAACGTGAACTCTATCTCCAATCACTTAAAATCTTGAGCGTGCGATATACATTCTTTCTGACTATTATATTTACTGTTGTATTTCTATATTATTGATTACTACAGTTATAGATTCCCAGGACTAGTCAAAGTATAACGGAGATTTTTAGATAGCTTTTTTCCAACGTCGAATGGACAATTGCAGTACACAGCGACGACAGCTTAGTTACTGAGGTAGCCCGATGCGAATTGCTCGCTCTAATATGAGACATTTCCCTAATACTCATTTCACAAGCATAATATTTCTTTTATATCCACGCATGCATTATTTTTAGCCGCACAGGCATAATATTGTTTTCTCTTAGCCACACAGGCATTCTTCAAACCGCACAGGCACAATTGTTTTTTAAGCCACGCAGACATTCTTATAAACGCCATGCACAATTCATTTTGGCTACTCAGGCATTCTCTTAGCCACACAGGCATTCCTTTAGCCCCATAGGCAGTTTTTTAGACGCACAAAAGTCAAAAGATAATTAACCTAACCAAACAGGCATTCGCATGTTGGCATTATTGCACTGAGCTATAAAATATAATGATAATTAACATGTATATAATTATACTAAAGTGATTTCACTAAACCCGTGAAACAAAATCTAATAGTCAGTATCTGGTACGCTGCTGAATAAAACAAGGATCAAGGGCACCCAACGAGTACTTTTTGAAATTCGTTTGAAACCAGTTGTCTGCAGCTTATCTAGCCATTTTAAGGCGCCTACTATGTCTTTTGACGTATTCTAGAAAGCTATTAGCTGTTCGGATTTTCTAGGTGGAAATCGCGTCAACCGAAAATACTATGGCAAAATATTCCCGGCCTACGAATTTGTTAGCAGTCGAGAACAGAAACAACAATTTTCTAGCCCAAGTAACTTCATGTTGCAAAGTTTTGTGGAGGTACGAATTTTTTAGGGATTCTTTTTTCCTTTAGGCAATTCTTAGGGAATGAAAATGTGTTGTTCTGACTCTATTGATTAGACGAATTGGGACGTACGAATATTTTAGGGGAAACCTTTTAGTCTCCCTTTTCTTCTATAATTTTCTAGGGATTGAAAACAAATTTTCTAGCCAGTATTTCAGAAAACAATTTTCTAGGGACAATTTTTTCAAATCCGAAAGTTTTAGGCTAACTTACTCTCCCGAACAGGTTTTTAACGGAAAACTTCGTTGGGTGCCCTTGAAGGATTATTGTCTCCTACTGTGTACTAATTGTTTCACGGGTTTTCTGCAATCACTCTAGCCAAAACTAAACTACATAAGGCGTTATACAGATTACACAAACTACCTTTCCAATCGATAATGAATGTTCTACTAACAGGCAGGCAGTTTGAGACTATGCATACGACCACAAGATAGAAAACCACGTGGCAATCGCAAAGAAGCCTTAATACAATACAATACTTTCGTAAATATCTCCATAAAGAAATGTCATTTCAATAGGCAATGAATAAAACAGGATTATTTTATCATTCTAACTGAGTAGATAAATTTACTTTCGGAATTGACGGAAAGAAAACAAACATACAACGTGAAGCCGTCTTGCGATTTCAATTGAATCAGTATTGCACATGACTTGCAAACGTTTCTCTTGGAGCCATGTATTCAATTAGCCGGCTTATCTCATAGACAGTTTACTTTCTTTGATAGTTTCTTTCATTCGAAAATAACTAACCGGATTTCAGTGGTTTGCATTGGAATTGAAATCTTGAATCCGGCCTCCATGCTCACTCCGAATCCGTTGCAAATATTTTCCAAATTTAAAATTCCTGGATTTTGGACACTGCATCCACTGAATTCTCTCCTCATTTTTGCTTCTTATTGACGACAGAATAAGGTCTCGGAAATAAAAGCTACTTCTTCCGTAAGACTACTATAGTGTTTTAGAAGCTTTCCAAATGTTCGTCTCAAAATATATATTCTGTCATACAGGAGAGACAGCTTCGGGTAGAAGAGCACAGAATGCGTCATCAGAATGGAATTTATGAATATATAATGCTTTATATATTTAATGTACATTGGCTAAAATCACTGTCGATTTTCTTTTTATATGATTCTAATCAATATCTTACATAGCTCTTGACTGATTCTGGCAATGTGGAAATGTCATGTAGAAATGTAATGAAACGTACTGTTGGTAACCATGTTGTTGTTCAGAGTGTGGAAATGTGTACATCTGGCAATGTGACAGAACGTATTGTCACCCTGTCGTTGTCCCGAGTGTGGAAGCGTGGAGATCTGGCAATGTGGAAATGTGACGGAACGTATTGTTGGTCACCCTGTCGTTGTTCTGAGTGTAGAAATCGCCTCCCGGTTGCTCAGTGGTTAAGCTCCGGTCTGTTGAGCGGGAGGTCGCGGGTTCAAACCCCGGCTGGACCAACACTCAGGGTCTTAAAATAACTGAGTAGATGGTGCTGCCTTTGTGAACCAACTGCAAATGGTTAGACCTTCACGTCTTCTCGGATAAGGACGTAAAATCGTAGGACTTCCGTCGGCCTCAAGTTTATCAGTCTCATCAGACTGTCACGAGTTACCGACGTTAAATAAAGTTGCTTTACGTTTACTTTACTTTTAAATGTGGAATTATGGCAATGTGGAAAAGTGATAAAACTTACTGTTGGTCACCCTGTCGTTGTTCTGAGTGTGGAAATGTGGAAATCTGGCAATGTGGAAATCTGGCAATGTGACGGAGGGTACTCAGTGTTGGTCACCCTAGGCCTGTCGTTGTTCTGAGTGTGAAAATGTGGAAATCTGGCAATGCGGAAAAGTGACAAACTTACTGTTGGTTACCCTGTCGTTGTTCTAAGTGTGGAAGTGTGGAAATCTGGCAATGTGGAAATCTGACAGAACGTACTGTTGGTCACCATGTCGTTGTTCTGAGTGTGGAAATGTGGAAATCTGGCAATGTGGAAATGTGACAAACCTTACTGTTGGTCACCCTGTAGCACTTAACTGATCACCTTGTGTAGAGCCTGCCATGTTTTGCTTCGCTTCACGAAGAGGTTACAACCATACAAGTACTCAGGTAACTCGACCACCGGCTAGCCTGAAAACGAACTCCTAACTATCTGGAACTCATGATATTTTACCCTGAATTTTGTGTTAACACGCCTTCTTGTAGAATTCTGCCAAGAACTCCAGAAATGCGCACAAGAACGACACCGTTTATTTTCGAGTTTAATTACAGTCAAATGGCTTCCCGAAAAAAAAAACGTTTTTGACAAATACACAGCCGTGTTAGATGACGATTCAGCCGACTAATAACCTCTCTTTACAATTTGCACCCGACTAACTCGAACTGTGCTGTAACTATAAAGGGCTATAACCCTAACCTCTTAACGTTTCGCTATATCAATATTTTCACTATTTTGGATCCCCTCAATAATGATTTGTCCAGTGAAATGTGCTTGAAATTTCTGGTGCTTTAATTTCGCGGCTGCTTTCGCTTGCTCCTGTTTTAGTACAAGGACGTTTGGAGTGTTTGTTAAAATATTGTTGTTACTGTCACAAGGGAGTATTATTAACATTAAATTAAAACTCCAGTTATTATCACATTGATATTATAATAAATTTATTGGATGTTTAACCAATATTACTTTTAACCATTATGGAGCCTTATAGCAAAGTGTCTACATCCATGTAGAGTCCATGTACGATATGATTTTGACATAAGAATACTTTAGATATTCTAGTTCTAACTCTGCCTCAGGGGGTACTCCTGTAAATTTAGGATGGGCGTGTGTCACAAATATTTTTCATTTGATGGAAACCATTTTTAAGACCCAAAACCAAATTTTCAGATCCATTTTTTGATTTGATTTGTCCATGGATGATACAGCACATCAATGTGACTGGACAGAAACAAATGATTCACTTAGGGATTTCAGGGCAGAAGATTTCAGTGATTATTTCACCTCAAAGGTACAGAAACTGAGGGACAATATGTATAAGAACGGGCTACCATCTATGGATATGTCTGTGGCAATAGCTTCTCCTCCGTGTCAAAGTTCATTTAGTCAATTCACTGTGGTATCTGAGAACTACATCCGCGAAATTGTGGAGCACTCCAAACCCAAATCTTGTACTCTTGATCCAGTACCGACTTAAGTATTGAAACAATCTGTTGACGTACTAGCTGGTCCACTAACTAACCTAGTTAACACATCATTGTCATCTGGTGTGTTCCCTTCGTCTCTCAAGAAAGGCGTTATTCGTCCGTCAATCAAAAAGAAAACTCTTGACCACGACGAGTTCTCGAGCTACCGTCCAATCACGAACGTTGCTTTCCTATCTAAGACTCTTGAACGAGTAGCTGCTACTCAGACTATGAACTACCTCATTACAAACGACCTTTTGGCTAAGCTACAGTCTGCGTACAGGCGCTTTCACAGCACTGAAACGGCCCTTCTACGCGTGTTCAACGACATCTTGTGTGCAATGAAGTGGTTCTGGTACTTGTCGTCGGCGCTTGACACTATCAACCATGCCGCCCTCTTAGAAAGACTCCAATATCGATACGGGATAAATGGTACAGTTCTTCAATGGTTTCGCTCGTACCTTCTAGATCGTACCCAGTCGGTCATGGTTAAGGATACTTTCTCTTCTGATAGAACATTGCGCTATGGTGTCCCACAAGGGTCCGTGCTGGGTCCACTTTTGTTCTCACTTTTCTTTGCTCCATTGGAGGATGTGATCACCGCTCATGGATTGGATTGTATGATGTACGCGGATGACACACAACTCTACGTGTCTATCAATTCCCTCCATGATCGTTCTGCAATATTGTCCAAGCTTGAATTGTGTGTGAAAGATATTGTTATTTGGTGTACTTCCAATGACCTTGCGTGTAACCCTAGTAAAACTGAAGTTGTCCATCTTACATCTCGATATACCACTCAATGTGAACATATTTCGGGAGTAAATGTGGATGGTGTCCTTATTTATTCTAAACTGGCTACACGCCACCTTGGAGTTACTGTGGATAGATATCTAAAGCTGACTAATCATGTAAACAACATCTGCAAATCTGCCTCTTTGGCTATCAGGAACATTGGAAAGATCAGGAAACATTTAAGCCAAGCTTGGTCCATGCATTCATTACGTCAAACTTGACTCATGCAACAGTATCTTGTTTGGTTTACCAGCAACGGAACTTGACAAGCTCCAGCGTGTTCAAAACACGGCTGCCAGACTTGTTACCAGGGTGAAGAAATCTGATCACATCTCCCCTGTACTGCGCAAACTCCATTGGTTACCGGTCAGAGACATAATTACTTTTAAGCTACTTTTAATTACGTTTAAGGCTCTTCATGGCCAAGCGCCAGTCTACATTAACGAACTCTTGAACCTTTACAAACCTGCCCGTTTGTAAAGGTCCCTAGATCTAACACTAAGACCTAACACAGATCGTTTTCAGTTGCTGCGGCAAGATAATGGAATTCGCTACCAGTACATCTAAGATGCACAGACTCTTTAAGCCGTTTTAAGTCATCACTTAAGACCTTTCTTTTCAGTAGTAGTTAGTTTTTTATAGTTTATATATATATTTAATTAGATTAATTAGTCTTTTGTAGAAATAGTTATTTTACTATTGTAAGGGCATCGAGACTTATATATATGCTCCTAATACGTTTTAAATTATTACTTAAGACCTTTATTTTCAGTAGTAGTTAGTTTTTAATATATATTGTAATTAGATTAATTAGTCTTTTGTAGAAATAGTTATTTTACTATTGTAAGAGCATCGAGACTTATGTATTATTATTATTATTATTAATACAAGGAAAAAGTATACCCTATTTAGGGAGCAGATAAGCTACGTAAAATAAAATAGGTTTGTAGTTTGCATATGGGAGTAACCCCTGAGATGTTAAGGAAATGCTGTTGGGAAATAGAATAGTCGAGTGAAAATAAATGCCGTTTTAGTATAGGCACGAGCAACGGATCGAAGCGAGGGAGCCATCTAGGGGGTCATGGGGGCATGGTACCTGGATTTTTGTGTTTACCTGGATAGTTTTTGTGTAGGCACGTGCCTTTTTGCCTTAAAGCAGCTACGCCACTGAAATGGATCAATCATGGTTTCTGGGAAAACCCCCACACTTCAGCCTAACCATGAATGGTTAATTATTAATAGAACTATGCACATCCAAGGGAGAGATGGGTGGGTAGTTTACCAGAAACCGGGATTGAGCCAAACAAACAGTGAAAATATGAATTATCGGAATCACGACCGGCACCAAAATCTCAATCTCAGAGTATCTTTTCACGGTCTTGAAATCACAAATTTTATTACTCTAAACTGTTAAAGTAGTTTACGTTTCGTATTCGTTCTCTCGTGTTCGTCTACCCTGGGAGCAGAGGCTTCTCGTCTATTTGGATGAGAAACCTCTGCTCACAGGGTAGTGTTCGTCCAGGGCGCAAACTTGTCTCAGCGTTTCGCAAAGTCTCCGGGGCTACCAGTCACCTTGCATCCTGGCTCATCTTTAATGCCTGAGTAATCTTTTTTTCCTCAGTTGACTTAACATTTATCCATTACGATATATTACTGAAACAGCCTGATTACGTGCGCGAGGTCATCCGCGTACATGTGCAGGACGACCACGTCATACCATCTGATAATCAGGCTAAGAGGATCGGGACTTATTTATTATTAAAATATTTTACCCTCATATTTGTCCATCAGCTTTCATGCATTCCTGTAATGTAAATGCAATGAAACGAAAAACGATAATAATCGATATAAATCGATAACAATCGATACACGAAATAAAAAAAAATCGATAATTATCGATTACTCACAACTTTTTTCGCTATCGATTGTTATCGATTTCCGATACAATTAGCTAATTTCTATCGATTGTTATCGATTGCTATCGATTATCGGATTTATCGATTGAACAATCCGGGGTATTTGCCATTAATGTTTTTCTTTTTTTTTGCGGGAAGCCATTTGACTGTAATTAAACTCGACAATATACGGTGTCGTTCTTGTGCGCGTTTCTGGCGTTCTTGGCAGAATTCTACAACAAGGCGTTTAAATATCATTAGTTCCAGATGGTTAGGAGTTCGTTTTCAGGCTAGCTGGTGATCGAGTTACCTGTTTACTTGTATGGTTGTAACCTCTTCGTGAAGCGAAGCAAAACATGGCGGGCTCCACACAAGGTGTTCAGTTAAGTGCCACAGGGTGACCAACAGTACGTTCCGTCACATTTCCACATTTCCACACTCAGAGCAACGACAGGGTGACCAACAATACGTTCCGTCACATTTCCACATTGCCAGATTTCCACACTCAGAGCAACGACAGGGTGACCAACAGTACGTTCCGTCACATTTCCACATTTCCACACTCAGAGCAACGACAGGGTGACCAACAGTACGTTCCGTCACATTTCCGATATTAACAAGAGGAGGAAACAAGGAGCTCGCAAAGCCGCTACAACCAGAGCCGAAAAGAAAGGTATGGATGTTAGGATATCTTGTGAATATTAACACACATGACAGCAGAAATAGGGTGCAGCAGCAGGCACCAGACTAGACTATGGTCACTTTCTTTAATTGAGCCCTAAAACTGAACCCTTGTAAATATGAAATACAATTATTTATTGCACCTCTCAACATTTGTTACATTACATTTGTATTTCACTTTTCTGTCTGTTGTTTATTGTGCTTTCCCACTCAACTACCCTGCGAGCAAGAGGTTTTTCATCTCTTTGCCTTTCCTGTCGCCGAAAGAAACCTCTGCCACGAAACGATTGCTTTTCGCGTTGAGCATGCGCCACGGTATCTGGATTTCCATTGGCCGAGAAAAACGAGACGGTAAACATTGTAAATTCATTATAGATTTCAGGTTGTTCATTTCTTATTGTTGGCGAAGTGGAGAAAATAAAATATATTTCCTTCTTAGAGGGTATAAATCAAAGCTTTCTTTAGGATAAATTAAGGTAGATTTATTGAACGGTAATTTCGAGGTCTTCTGAGCAGTTAAGCAAAATAAGAAGCCAAAGGCGGAGTTTGAAGACCTTTCGTATCAAATTTGCAGAACCAGCGAAGATCGCCAAAACGTCATTTTGATTTTGGAGGTTGCAAGTGCGCATGTTCAACGGAAAAAGCAATCGTTTCGTGGCAGAGGTTTCTTTCGGCGACAGGAAAGGTAAAGAGATGAGAAACCTCTGCTCGCAGGGTACACTCAACCAACTGTTTTCATATTGTAATAACAAGTAATTGTTTTGTTAGGAAACGAAAATAAAGAGGAAGGGCGTCTACTGCATTTGTCAACAACCAGAGTTTGGTGATATGATTGCGCGTGACAACGAACAATGTCCTATTGAATATGTTCAGTCCACTATCCATGTGTAGCAATCACGATTATCATCATTTTCAATATTAAAACAGTTACTGTCTTTGTTTGTATCTTTGTTTTTGTTTCTTCCAAAGGAACGCGCAGGTTATTTGAGCGGGGGCATTTATTGCCATTAGAACCAAAAACTGCCACGGGGTGCGGGGCGTTAAACAACTTCTGAAGTAAGTGCCAGTCAAATGCGCCGCTATGTCCCGGCCGTGGGGGGTGCGGGGGTTTACACTGACTAGTGCATAAAAAGGAGTCAAATTCCGCGTGAACATTTACAGACAATGTATGGAAAACTGAAAACACGATTGCACGCTTCCCAGCACAGCTACATCCCTTAAATTTCGATCAGTTAATCTTTTACCTGGTATCTTAAGTTTGTATCTGAAGAATATTTCAGAAATTCGATTTTACGGATTTTATTTGGCATCGGATTCCCATTCAAACACTGTATTTCGCGCCATGTTTGCACCCCTTTCAAAATGTCGGGATTTACCGCTTTTTCCGCTTTATGTATTTTCTAAATTACTTGTAAGTCTCAATCAATTCTCAGTTCCCTTCCCTTGTAAATGTAATATTAACATCAGTACAAATTCAATTTCCAAACATTATTAGTTATTTATATATCAATCCTCCTACTGACCGCCATGATTTCTTCTATTTATGTACTTAAATGTATACTAAATGAAAGCAGTGACCAACTCGAAAGCTTCACGACTACTTTGGTCACTGCACACTAATTACTTTTTACTTTTGTTACTTACCATTAGCTATCAATCTTCTATAACTGGTCTTGTATTGTCTCTTATCCCTGTATTCTTGAATCAGTGTAAAATATAATGAAACTTGAAAACAACTTGCGAACTGGTCTATTAACCCAAAGGGTAAGAGGATCTGTGTCGAGTGCATTATTGGTGTCAGGAGTACATAGCTAAATAACTAGGGCTCATGCGCGAGCTGATGCATGTTTTACCGAAAACCAATCTCGTACCCAGACCCCACCGTTTCTTACTGCGCATGCTCGACGAAAAAATGAGGTTCTGGAAGAATCCGAATTTTGTGAATTCTGATTGGCCGTTCAAACAATGTAATTTCACCGGAAGTCAAACAAAGCATTTTTTGGAGGGTTGTTTTATTTGGACAAAGGCGCTAACAACCATTGGATTTTATCTAAATGGTCGCCGATCTCTTCAGGAATTCTTAGATATTTGCTTGCATCCTATGGGAGTTCAAATCACTTCACCGGCCAACTCAAATCGCACACAGTACATGAATTCGAAAATCTAACCGGCAGTAAAAGTTGATAGCCGAGGGTTTACCGTAACAGATAGGTTACACATTTCCATATTAACAACAATGTGCTCTATAGGCAGAAGTGGCATTTTCCGATCTCGTAAAATTGTGAACAGGCGCTGATCGCTTAGATATAAGCGTTTGTATGAGAATGCAACGAACTGCAGCCTTCGAGGAGCTAAAATACGAGAGAATCGTAAGTAAAAATGCCTTGACTTGCTTCTACGGTGTATTCAGTTGCTGTGTGTGTGGTCATCGGGCTCAGTTAAGGCGATTTCAGCGAGTTTTCGATCCCCATTAATCCTCTTCATGTGTACTGGAATCTGTGATGTCTGCATGATTAATCCATCGCACAACAAAGAAACACAAGCCTGATGCATGAAATAAAGCCTTAAAATCCAAACTAAAAAACGGCAGAAGATGAAAGAGACACCCTAAGGCCTGCCATGACACTAGCAAGCAAACTATCACTATCAAAATACCAGGCCAGAAGTGCTGAGCGAGAATCGAAACCGAAGAAAGTATTCTCAGGATGACGTAATGTTAAGCATGCGCAGAGTCGCCGGAAGTCTGTGATTCGCGGACTTCCGGATCGGATTCTTCCAGAGCTCTATATTTTCATCGAGCATGCGCAGTAAGAAACAAATGGGGTCTGGGTACAAGATTGACCGAAAACACTATCTATTGGCGATAACTCTTTCGTGTTTGAAGGCAATTTTATCCCAGTGCCCAAAACTTAAACTACATTGTCTCAAACATGTGTTGTTTCTCAGTTTCTGGAGGAAATGGTCTGAGTATTTGAATCTTATCCTTCCAGAAAAACTCTTATTTTTCGCAGAAAACATGAAGATACTCGCAAATTGTGAAATCTCCGCCGTTGTTGTATACGCCGCAGTCGTCCCTAGTCTACACGCGTCACGTTATTCAGTAAATGGGGTCTGGGTATGAGATTGTTATTCAGTATTGGGCAATCCCTTTATGTAGGACGACATGAATCTTTACCAAAAATACAATAGTTAACAAATAAAGAAGCCTTAGCCATGTTTTATACTATCATAAAACACGATGGGCATTTGAGAACATGAGAGAAATGTTAAAGCACAAGCCGAAGGCGCGTGCTTTCAACATTTCTAGAGTGTTCTCAAATGACCAGAGTGTTTTATGATAGTATAAAACATGGATTTAAGGCTTCTTTATCTGTTTTATAATATAGATTTACGCGCGCGATGAAAGGAAACCGCCAGTTGAAAACTATATAACACGGCTAACCATGTTATATACTCTGATAAAACATGGCTTCTTAGCCAATCAGAGCGCGCGTACTATCGTATCTATATTATAAAATACGATACAATACAATTCAATACAACAATAGAACGCAACACAATACAATACAATAGAATACAATTTGGTAGCAATTCGTGTCGTCCTACATGAAGGGATGGCCCAGTATTGTATGTCAGGAGTGCTTTGTTTACCATTCTAAAACTCATGACTAATTCATGAGAGGGAAACAAAAGAAATGAATGTTTAATGAGTGTTTATAAATGTGATATAGAACTGGTCTCATTTACATAAACGCCAAAATAACTGAACAACATGACTCTACATCTAGAAGTTTTAGAAGTATTTTATAAAATTCGAGTCCGTGTTGAATCGGTAGATATAGATACGAGCCGCTTTGGCGATATCTCCGAAACAACACGGCCTCTCATTTTATAAATAGTACATAAAGCACAGTCATTCGCCAATCATATGCCTGGATTTTGTACTGTGCACGGAGTTTGAATATTAATTTATTATAGAACAAGGAGAACCATCTTGTATTTGTTAAATACACTGAAGACAGCTGAAGTAATCAGAATCCGGCGGAACTCGTTCAGATATTACAGAAAAGTCCTATCTTAGGGCGCTTTCAACTTGAATATCTCTCAGGATACTGTCTCCAAGCTTTTACCACTTACCTATGGCGTCCCACAAGGGTCCATTTTAGGGCCTGTCCTGTTAACTGTATATGCGAATGATCTTCTCTCAGTCCCCATGCATTGTAAGTCAGCGTGCTACGTTGATGACTGCAAACTATATTTGTCTTTTCCCTCATCCGACGTAGTTAATGCTATCGACCATGTGAACGAGGACTTAGCACATATCTCTGCGTGGTGCTGTCAAAACTCATTACTTATCAATGCAGAAAATACCAAAGTCCTTCTGATTGGTGTACCACAACTTCTTCGTCAGATGTCTGCTGTATCTATTTCACTCCTAGGAAAGGAAATAACACCTGTTTCCGTTGCTAAGGACTTCGGTCTGTACATCGACCAGTCTCTAACTTATAATGACCACAGAAGTAAAACTACCTCTAGCTGTCTTCACAAATTGGTACAAGTAAATAGGATTAAGCATCTCTTGGACAAGAAAACTCTTTTGTTATTAATTAATGCCTTTGTTTTTAGTAAACTTTTTTACTGCTCTACAGTTTGGTCTAACACCAGTAAATATAATGTAAAGGAACTCCAGTTAGTACAGAACTGCGCCGCCCGCATTGTACTGGGTCTCAGAAAGTACAATCACATTTCACAAGGAATAAGGTCTCTGAACTGGCTGCCTATTACTGAAAGACTGTACTTGAATGATGCCGTTAGGGTCTTTAAGTGCATTCATAAGCTTGTCCCTGATTACCTTGCTGATAAATTAGTTATGCGCTCTCAAATTCACAATAGATATACCAGATCCTGTAAGAGCAACCAGTTAGATATTCCTCGCTGCCATCTGGCTACTGGTCAGCAGTCTTTTTCTTACCACGGTACTAAACTGTGGAATAATCTTAGCCAGGATGTTAAGGATATTCAATCGCTTTAAGTTCTTAAACGTCGTTTGTTTAATATATTAATTAATCATTAGATCTTTCTTTCTCTTGGGGTAGGGGCTTGTAAATATAAGATACAAGGGGGTTTATATATTTATTCATGTATTTATTCATGTATTTACCTAAATTTTTATCTGTAATTTAACATATATTGTAGACATTTATAGTTGTACATTTTGTAGTATATAGGTTATAACAACATATTGTAGCAGAATAGCCCATTTTTGGGAGCTTCAATAAAATGTATGTATGTATGTATGAATATATCCGGCCGTGTGGGATAGAACCATTGCATAATTAAGGTCCAATTTTAATAACCATTGTTTATAGGAATCTTTAGTCTCACATTCATGTGAAGACGCGTTTGTGCGGCAACATTAGTCTCCAGGACAATAACTATTTAAACTGGACGCCATTTATGCAATGGGTCTATGGCGATAAATAATAATAATAATAATTTATTGTAATAAGTAATAATATACAGGATTACAATATATTGAACAGCCAAAGCCATAGGCTTATATGGTACAGGGTCAGGGTATAATCTAGAAGTGGAAGGACGTAGAAGATGGTATAACAACAAATTATCATACAGGACATGGATCAAAACAAATTACAGCAAACAGATAAATACTAAATACACAGGGATAAATACAAGGTATTGAACACTTGGTAGTAGATACACATACAAGCTATTAAATACTATATGTAACTAAACAATACTGAATGAGAAATACAAGTCATTGAGTACTAAATGAGGAGTATTAAGGTAGGTCATTACATTTGCAGTATTAGGACATACTTCGTGTTTATAAATGTGTACTGTTTAACGTATTCATCAATGACTTGAACTACTCAGTTCCGAATGCTTCACTGAGATTATATGTCATAAACAATGACTTGAATTTCCTGTCGTCCTAGTTTGATCAGAACAAGCTATTTGTTAATAATGGGAAGACACAGGCGCTCCCCGTCGGGCAGTGCAAGTACGATTATAACCTGGTTTTAAATGGCCCTAACATTGAGACCTCAGACTCAATTAAGATACTAGGTGTCACTCTAGATAGCATGCTACCTTTAAAAACACATTACCACCCAACTGAAGAAGGCATATGCCAAGGCATCCACCCTTAGGCGTATCAGGCGGTTTTTACCAATTGATGTCATGCTGAATTTGTATAGGGCCTTTATTTTACAGTCACCTAGAATACTGTAGCCTACTCCTGATGGGTATGGGCAAAGTACAGAACAGTCGATTGGAAGACGCTAACTACTACATTTTAAGATATAATATCGGGCACGCAAAGTCTGTTCCTTACGAACATTACTCCTACTTCTTGTTAGTACAAAGACACTTGAGCACAGAAGAAGCTGTTAATCTCTGAATTTACTTTACAAATGTTTGTATAGCAATGGCCTATTATATATTCGTAATTTGTTAACTTTAGGAACTCTTCTTATACTTTAAGAGGCATAGGGACCACACTTAGTCAGCCTAATTTTAATCTAAAATGGATGAAGAATTCCTTTACCTACACTGTAAGTAAACTGTGCAGTGGCGGATCCAGGATTTGAAAAAGGGGGGTGACTATTTTGACCGGTACAGTTTCTGGTGCGAAATTTCTTACAAAATTTGAACGAATATATTTTATTTTTACGAATTCTTATACAGAATTTGTTTTTGGCCCAAAAGGGGGGGGGGGGTGACATGTCACCCCCGTAACCACCCCTGGATCCGCCACTGAAACTGTGGAACAAGCTCCCGACTGAATTAAGTGAAACACGCCGCAAATGTGGTAGAATTTAAAACTAAACTTAGTAAGGTTGAATTTTAGAATCTTTAGAATTATTGTTATTACTGTTACCTTTGATTATGTCTTTGTAATTAGCATGAAATGTTAACCTAGATATATTTAACTTTACATGTCGTTTTAGCCTTTTTATATACAATTGTGATTAGTATAGCTATACACGTACGTATTTTGAACGAGCTTGATCTTAAGCTCCTTGGCGCTACGTGTCTAAATAAACTATTGTATTGTTGATAGCCATTACAATCGTTATGCTAATGTACAACCATAATTTCAAAAGGCCGCTTTGTGTCAGGAACCAATGGATCTCTGGTTGGCAGTGAAGGCTGTTTCGTACGTTGCTTTGAATTGAGCGGGTATGAAACAGCACATGAGCTTTCCTAAATCTGATCAATATTTCAGATTAATAATTTATAAGAATTAAAGAATTGACAATTTAGTTACATTTCCTACATATCATTGATCCAAAGCAATGAAATAAATCGCGAAAAGAATAACTTATTTCCGGTATCACAACATTAAGACATTAAAACATCGTTTGTTTTTAATTAAATTTCGATTCCGTATTAAGACCAGAAGTTAATATATATTGATTTACAGCTAACAGCTTTAACCAACATAAGTTCTATAAACGGTCCTTTCACTTTACAGGCAAGTTGATGCTCATACATTGAATATTGCACACTTGATTAAAGTCTTGATAATGTTTATTTAGCTTATTCATTATCGCTTTTGTACGCTGTCTCGTTCAAGACGGCTTAACATTCAGATTATACATTGGGAACCATCAGTAATGTCCACAATCCTACCAAAAAATGATACCATCCTAGCGATTCTTTGAATTACGTTCCTAAAGCACATTATTCTGTAAAATGATGCCATCACTACTAGTAATAATGACCCACTTATATCATATCCGTTTTTTGCTGTCAAACAATTACTAAATAATTGTCTTCGTCAATGTACATATTTCTTTCAACTTATGCAAATTCACCAGTGCAATGCGAGTTGTATTTGTAATGATCTTTGTTTCGTCACACAAGACAAAAATCTGTTTGTACCACGCCTGAATTAACCTTTATTACAGATTACATACGATCTGTCCAGTAAGGAGTCGTAGCGAGTCTTATTTTCTGCGTGGTGCTTGTAAGATGAAAATTGAAGGATCTGTAGCTATTATCACTGGGGCAGCTTCTGGGATAGGAAAATGCGTTTGTGAATTGCTGCTTGAACAAGGGGCAAAGGTAGGTAAACAGATTGATGTCTTTAGATTTGAAAAACCTTTCTACAGGCATTATTTGCTCTCTTTCTAACCTCAATAGCTCCTTACATTTACCAGTCGTAACATTGACTACTTCGATGCTGTTGTAGCATCTTTTCATGTTGTTTCTGATTGCAGCTTAGCCATTTTGGACTGTCAACAGAAACTCACCTGCACCAAACAGATATGCATCTGTCATCTTGAGCTGTAAATTAGTCGAGATTAAATAATTTGATAACTTTAGAGCCTGTTTCGATCGGATTAAAAACTATTAAAGCCTCCATCGCCGTGGGCCTACAGGTTGCTAGGATATGGAAGAAGGAAATGTAGTACTCTTCATATATTTTGACATTGTAATCATCATTTTAATTTGCGTATGTTGAGCCGGTGGGTCTTATCGGCTCTGATATCGAGTTCTACTGTTTTACCTTCTTATAAAATAGGAATTTTGCAATTTAGTAAACAATATTCTAGAAGGAAGATTTGGGGATAAAGAGGATAATTCTCTTCAGGCAAGCTTGTTATGAAGGTTAAATGAGAACAGCATGAGTGGACATCTGGAGATATCTTTGTTGATTAATTGCTATGATATAAAGAGATGGCCGTGGTGTAATCCTTGTTTTCATCTACCACTGACAGTTGCACCATAGCTTCATCTCGACCTGTATAAAACATTGAAGAGCAGATATCAACATTGATCTAACATCTCAAATTCTATTAGTATCATTATCAAGTTTGAATAATTTTGAACTATATTTATCAAATGCAATGAAATTGAATATTTCAAGATAAGCTTTTTTCAAATACGCTTATAAGGGATATCAAAACCACAATTGAACGCAAGATGGAATTGACGTTTAGAAGCCCTAGCTCTGTCAGAACAAACTGGAGTAAATGAAGCCAGCAGCCTTCTGGAGTCGGTCAATACGTCTTTTCCTGACAAAAATCACTTTCCTTTCAGTCCCCGTTAATACTTTGAACAGTTGTAATACAATAAACTGTCGTACTCGAGAGTTTTATAACTTCAAGGCATATTCATACTCATATTTAATATCCAAGATATGAACAAACACGTTTTTAATTTTCAAGATGGCCATCTAGACGATAGTCATAAACAGCACTGTTCTGAACTAATTTTGACAGCTGTTTATTTATCCTAGAATTCTTTAGTCTCCAAGATAATATATTTTCTGAAGTACGACTACGGTGTGTGTACTACATACTTAGTATAGGTAATAAAGTTATTGCAGTTAACGCGTGAAGCAAATGTACCCATTAGTACGTATCCATTAGGTACAAAGGGAACGAACGAATACAATAGTGGAAATAGGGTTTACAAGTATCTGATAGTTTAGCGACGAATGATATTATTCACACAGCTTCCGTATCTGCGTTGTAGTACGTACTTAGCACATGATTAGTATAATTATTATATCGTGGTGTCATTTTTCTTTTTTCTTTTTACATTGATCCTCTAAATATTAACATACATTTGTACCTTACCAAAATTAGCTCAGTGGTAAACATAAAACAAGAGCACAATTATATAATAACACTTTTGTGTGAACGGATATGTACATGTAGCTAAAACTGTCCAGACGGCGTCTTTACAATTTGAGATGTTATGCGAAAACCGAATCCAATATTTTTTACTGCCGAAGTTTACTACAAAGATAAAATGCTAGAATTGACAACAAACTTGTGCTCGTCAGAAGACTCCACGACAGCGTGTTAAAATGTCAAACAATATAGAAATGTTCACACAAACTGTAAATACCTGACATGACAGAAGAGGTGCATTATCTCAAAGTATTGTTATTCTGAAGGGTGTATGGTTTCTCCTCGCTAAACACACCGTTCTTGAGTTTCGTAGAGTTTCTTCGACATCTTTCTTCCGTTTTTTTTTTTACAACATTGCTAACCCACCACACTGAGCTGAATACACTTCAAACTCCTTTTCTCAGTTTCAGCCAAGGAAGACTTTGGTAGTCGAAAACCAAATTTGCTTTACATGATAAAGTTTTTCGATCTCGAGGTTTCTTTTTTTTATGGTAGTTTTTTTTATGCTTTATATGTGTAGCTTCCTCGATAAGTTTTTATTATTATTACTACTACACACAACCTAATACAAATAACAATGACGCTAAGTCGCATTCATTTTTCTCAAAAATCTTCAGGGCGTTTTGAGGTTTTGATTCTCGTCTTGCCAAATAGAATAATTATAGTTTATAAATTAATAAAATAACGTTACCCCTACTTGTGACTTCCGTACCGGTACCAAGTTTCTCATCTCATCTATGACATCAAAACTGCAGACCATATCGCAGACACTGATATTTCTTGGACTCTTTTCAGCAAATCAAAAATATGATCATCTCACTTCACATAGTTAAGTTGTTTTAGTTTTTGTCAAGTTGAGATGACAAAGAACGTGGTAAATATGAGGACAAACAAACAAACAACCAACTAAACAACTAAAAAAAAAAAAAATAGCGAAGCGGGCATGCAGGGCTAAGAAACAAAGGGGTGGCGAATGATGTAAAGAAAAACGCAAAAATTTCGAATTTTATAGGTCGGGTCTCGGAGTCTCGATTTTTCCTTACTTTGCCCGTCTCGGAGTCTCGGTTTTTTTTTGGAGAGGGTCTCGGAGTCGCGCCTTTTTACTCTTTTTACTAGCTTTTATTGGAGTTACGGTTTGTTGGCCGTCTCATGTGTGTTAGCGGAGCCCTCACGCGGGCCGAAGGGACGCGCAAGCGGAGCATCATATATGGGATGAGAGCAAAAATTGAACGACTTCCGGTTTCCCTCGCGCCCGAACCCCGACACGCGGAACCCGACGCGGACGCGCGACGTGCCTGAAAATGTGCTGTACATGCGCGCGCACTGCTAAAACCTGGCGGCCGGGATTGAAACCTTGGGCCAAGGAGGATTGAAAGGCCTTTCCAGACTGTCAATTGACCAGATCATTCTGCGTCAGCCTGATTTTACGTTGAATACCTTGGAGATCGGACCTCGGCAGCACAAACATTTTCACAAAGTATTGACGTACATTTGGAGTCACTGGATGTATAGTACACATGCCGACCTTTCGTGAAGCATTTCATGAAACAGTACGAGCGGTGTTTATTGTTAATTATGCCAACAAAAACCAAACGATTCTTTGTCAATCATTTTACTTAAAAACAATTATGATTACCTGACAAAATAAAGGGGAGAAATAATAATATACTAGTAATACCAGGAGCCCATTACCAGGAGCGTCCATCTCCCACATTAGAGTCTGTGAGTCAGCATATGACCGGATTGAGCTATATTTAAAACAAATCTCACGGGAGTTCACTTTGGGAATCCAATCAAACCATAGTCAGGACAATGCAGGGTTAGTAAAATTACCTCAAAGAACAATAGATCATTCTTAATCTCGATAATTACGGCAAGCATATGCACGATCACAGCAGAGTCAGAAGGAAGTTACCCGGGAAAGAGGTTCTAAAAATAGCTCAAACCGATCATACGCTGACTCACGGGTATAGTATATATAGACGCTCCTGGTAATAATATAGATCCATTCGAAAAATGGCGTCCAATTTAATAAGCTATTGTCCTGGTAACGTGAACACGAGGCTAGTCAGTCCACACAAAAGCTTTTGAACGTGTAAGCGAGGCTAGTCAGTCCTAAACAATAGTTAATTAAATTGGACGCCATTTTTCGAATGGGTCTATGGTTTATTCAGTCGCGCTCTCGAAGAAATGCAGCTTTGAGAGCGCGCACGTTGTTTGAAAATAGCGAGTTCAGATTACGTTAGCAGCAAACTAATACTAAAACTTAAAACCTTTCACTCAAATCACAGGTAATTGTCTGCTTGTTTTCCCATTTTTCTTAGGCTTTCATTATATTTTTTTGCCAGAAATACAGGGAAGTCAAAGCTAGTATAAAGTCATGTCAAAATCCCAGGACAAACTTTGGTTTTGAGATGCTTTGTGAAAATTTGTGCTGCCGAGATCCGAGTTCCACGAAATTCAACGCAGAATGAATTACTATTCTTACGTGACCGGGGAAATTGATAATATAGTTACCACGCAATGGATTATGGGAAGACCTTCCATCCTCCTTGAGTGAACAGGTTTCAATTTTAGTTTGCGCGCGCTGCTGATGCAATCTGAGTACGTCATTTCGAACAACGTCAGCAAGTGCACTCAAAGTTTTGATTTATTTTTCCATTTTTCCGTTTTGTTCTCTTTTCTTCTGAACATTTTGCGCTGATTTTCTTTTATTCCACCAGTTATATTTGTTTTTTTATGTTTGTGTTCTCAATATAATTTATCATTATTTTTGGGTCGTTACTTCAGTTCTGATAACTGGGAGCTCCGATTTCAGGCTTACCTAAATATATATATTATAAGGTACGCGAACGACTGCTAATTGGTTGAATGGTGAATTCCTCACCTGGCGTGATGAAAGGTACTGGCTGTTTCGTCATAATAACTACAGTAACAACAGTCTCGGGCTCGGATTTTGAAAACGGATGAGCTCGGGCTCGGATTTTCAAATCCCAAAGTCTCGGGCTCGGATTTTCAAATCGCTTTAAAGTCTCGGGCTCATATTTTGAAAACGTAAGTCTCGGCTGTTTATATCGCAAGATTTTCCATGTGATATAGTTATAACTGTTTATACCGCAATATTCTCCATGTGATGTAGTTATAACTGTTTATACCGCAAGATTCTCCATGTGATATAGTTATAACTGTTTATACCGCAATATTCTCCATGTGATGTAGTTATAACTGTTTATACCGCAAGATTCTCCATGTGATGTAGTTATAACTATTTATACCGCAAGATTTTCCATGTGATATAGTTATAACTGTTTATACCGCAATATTCTCCATGTGATGTAGTTATAACTGTTTATACCGCAAGATTCTCCATGTGATGTAGTTATAACTATTTATACCGCAAGATTCTCCATGTGATATAGTTATAACTGTTTATACCGCAATATTCTCCATGTGATGTAGTTATAACTGTTTATACCGCAAGATTCTCCATGTGATATAGTTATAACTGTTTATACCGCAAGATTCTTCATGTGATATAGTTATAACTGTTTATACCGCAAGATTCTCCATGTGATATAGTTATAACTGTTTATACCGCAAGATTCTCCATGTGATATTGTTATAACTGTTTATACCGCAGGTGGTTTTAGTAGATATTGACAAAAAGAACGGAGAGGATTCTACACGTCAGTTTAAGACTAAATATGGAGCTGAGAATGTTACATTCCTGTGCTGCGATGTTTCCTCAGAGGAACGCCTGAAAGGTTTGCAACTGAATATTCAAATGCTGATGTATTTTAAATATTGCATCATTACATTTTCCCCCATAAGAAAAGTAAGAAAACTTTTGCGGAAATGGCTCCTTCCTCAAAGCATTTTCCCTATAAAGCGTTGCCTCATGGTAGATACTAGAACTCACCTAATAACGACCACTAATTCTATATGTTTTTGGTATTCATAGTATAATGTTGAATATAATAAATTTGAAATACCATAGTCCTACCGACTACTTTTGCCAACACTTTATCTAGCAAATTTTGAGATTTTATAGGAGCTTCGTTGCACCAACCACAGTTGCAGCAATATTTCTCAGTATCTATCAAAATATTTAAGGGTTTATTGACAAATACAGGCACGCGCTGAATGTACAATACATCAAAAATAATTAATACTGCATGAGGACGAAGGTCGAATGCAGTATGGAGGACGTTTGAGGTCATCATACTGATTCAGCAAGTGCATGTATTTGTCAATAAAACACAAACATAAAGTATTTAACCTTATACTATTCCAAATGAGTGCACAGCGTGCTGTTGTCATCAATAAAGCACTGTCATCAGCCAATCACCTGCTTGAATGTTTTTACTTTTGAATTTTGCCCGAATTTGGAATATTAAATATATGTTTATTATTCTTAAAAATAGGAGCCAATGCGGACTCGTTTTTAAAAACATATGCAACAAAGCAGAGCAGAGCAGGTTCAGTTCAGTTGGTGTGATCTATCGACTGTTACACTATTCATTTGTTGAAGGGGGTGGGGACTGGTGAAAAAATGGTGTGTGTGGGGGGGGGGGGGGGGGGGGAGGGGGGATTTGTTTTAACCTTTCAAAAGGGCTGGGGTTGAATTTTTTTCGCCATTTCAAGATGGGGTCAAACCTTTTTAAAGGCATTTCAGTATTATTAGGAACTAAGAGAGCATAAATAAGGGACATAATCTTGTATTGTGTAGCGTGCTATGATAATGTCGAATAAAATCTGTTTAGTAACCGGGAGCAGTTGAAGCAAAGTGGGCGCGCGCGACAACTAATAAAATGGCGCGAAAATAATATTGGCCGTCAAAAGCTGGCAAAATATTTTCGCGCCATTTTTTAAATTGTCGCGCGCGTGCGCCCACTTTGCTTCAACTGCTTCTGGTTACTAAAAATATATTTTTATTCGGCATTATTATCGCACCGGCGCGCGTATTGGAGATTCCCTCTCTTACTTATGCTCTCTTGTATGGATATAGCTACCTTTAAGTCAATATTAAAGCACAAGCTTAGAAGTCGTTATCATTACTAGTCTTTTCTCCTTTAATTTCCACCTTAGCTAATTGAATGCAGGATATACCATGTAAGAGGACTACATTTTAAAAACTTTCGGTGGGAGCATGCCCCAAAATTCCCCAAGATTAGTGCTCCTCTTCTGTACTACAATCACCCCTGGGAGTACTCAACAGCCGTTTATTTTGCGTCGAAGATACAGAGAGCCGTTACCAGGTCTCCCAAGTCAGAGACTTATCAATTGGAATTTAGGTTTGTTTTGGGGGATGGAGGAAAACCGGAGAACCCGGAAAAAATCCATGAATCAATGGTGAGATACCAACAAATTTGACTTAAGTATCTAAAGACAAATGGGAGGCAGAGAAGTATTGAAGCCATACATTTAAAATACCCAAATCAAGGGAGTGTCACAGCAAACAAAAACAGTGCATGTATGTATCGATTAATTACAAGAGTTTCACATTGAAAGATATTTTAAAGGGAACCTCGGCTGTAAAACAATGTTTCCTCTCAAGTGTTTGTAATGGATGCATAAGTCTATTTTTGTATTTGTCTCCAGTATATAAGCCTTTTCAAGAAAATGATGCATCATGGGTAATCAGGACCAACATGATGGAAACTACAGTATCTGTATGAGAATCTGAGGTCAAATAATTTCCATAAAATTTCAATTCTGTGAAATTCATCAATTGTAAACTTAAGGTACTAGGCAAAATATTTTGCTGATAAAATTTGAGTGGTGTAGCTTTACTAGAAAGAGAGCAACCGTATTTTCCCGTTTCCTTGGTATTTTTTACACAGAAATGTATAGAAACTAAAAAGTGTAACTGCTCGCTTTCTAGTAATTATAAACCGCTGAAATTTGATCAGTAAAATATTTTGCCTAGTATCTTAAGTTTACAATTGATGAATTTCAAAGAACTGAAATTTTATGGAAAATATTTGACGTCAGATTCTCATACAGACACTGTAAGTTTCCATCATGTTGGTCGTGATTACCCATGATGCATCATTTTCTTGAAAAGGCTTATTGTACACTTGATGTCATTTATGCACCGATTTTTCTGTCGATAAAACTCATTTTAATTTCCTGTGTGCCGCCATCTTGGGTATCAACAAAAGAGCTATTGTTTTCTCACAATAAGGCAACACTGCGACGTAATAAAATCCAAGATGGCGGCGCGCAGAGTTTTATCGACAGGAAAATCGGTGCATAAATGACATCTAGTGTACAATTTACTAGAGATAAACACAGAAACAGAATTAGGTATGCATAACAAACACATAAGAGAAAACATTTTTTTCAGCCGAGGTTCTCTTAAATACCATGAAACAGTTGATCAAAATGTACTTGTTTCATCGAAGAAATATTTAGAATGTAAACTAGTCCTTGTATCATGTTGGCTAACATTCTGCACTACCGATGCCATTTTCTGTTATACCTTTACAAGTATAGATTCTGTGGTAGAGAATTTTAAGTTTCAATGGGTAGAATTTTAGAACATGTATATATCAGGAGCACATATGTCACAGCGTTTTGACAAGTTGGGTTATTTTTAGAACGGTTTCCCGCTATTGTTGAGTTGCAATTATTCCTAAGGGAATAAAATCGCAAAAGCGTAGCAGCCATGTTGTTTGGTATATTGGTATAACGTAGCTAATGAGGCCTCTTTTGTTCCCCCATGGTGCAACCCACAAATTGGCGGGAGAAATAATCTAAAAAAAGCCGAACGTGAAAAAACGCTGTGACACCTGTATAGGAGATATGGACGCTCCTGGTTATGGGCTCCTGATATAAATTCTGACCCCCCCAACTATATCGGGTGCATTGTGGGTAAATGACTGCCGATCGATCCTCAGCAAAAGTACCAGTTTCCGAGATGTAGAGATATCAGACCGGTAACCAGACCAAACGTTTAACGAAGGATTTTCAGTTTCTATATTAGATTTTAACAGATTGCATATGTTAGGTAATACACATTATATTTAGTTTCTAACACAAACTCTTCAAATGTGAAATAACGAAACTCAAGGAGAAATTTTAACCGGAGCAACAGCCTCAATTTACGCCACACGAACAGCTGGTTGTAGAATCCCTTCGTTGTTATATTGCAAGAAATAGTTTGGAAGATAAATACAGAATGCAACTGGTTGAGAGCCGGTATTACTAGTTTATACCTACTATTTCAAGAATACTTTGGCGATTTGGCGTGTTTGCCGTGGTTTCGAATTGTATTTATAAATGTCACGCAAACACACGAATTTTAAATAATTATATAACAACAAATTTTACTTATTTTAGATAGCAGTATTCTATTAACTGGTCTGCATTATTTGTATTCTGACGCATCCAGTGCAAAGAAATATTTAGCACTGGAACCACGCTGTGTTTACAAAAAAAAATAGTCCTGGACTGATATAATCTTGTGGGCTTAAAAGTAAACAAAGTGCACCGAAATTTTATCAAACGAGTCTCACATCTCTGAATGTCACAGAAGAAAAGAATGGAAAGAAGGGAAATAGTCAAATTTTGAGCTTATAATGTAACACAGAATTACACGCTAGACAGCTGCAATTTATTAACGAGCCAGAATTTAAATATTTCCGTTCATGTGCGTACATTTATCGTTTGCTGGCTTCGAAGCTTTGTGGAGCACACAAATAAATGACAGGATTCTCTACAAAACAAACCGAGAATGATACGAGATATTGTTATTTTAACCTGGCGTGTATACCATTGTCTGCCGAATAAATCTTTTTTTAATTAAAATGCAGCCTCTTACTGGCCATGAAGCAAACATAAATACTACTAATTTTAAGCCGTTAGTAGAAAATAAATATCTGCGGAGAACTGAAGCTGAACTGAGAACTGAATGCAAATCGCGAGTTCGATAAAGTGAAATAATTAATGTCAAAATTAAATCGTAAACCCCAGAGTGGTTATCTTTCTGCAAACTGCTATTCCACTGTTTTTGTCTGAGTGTGCATAATATTTGCACATCGGAATTGTGTTTATGTTTGGTTTTGAAAACCTCATTTGATATTTTTCATTGAAAACAATAACTCTAATTAACGTTATGAAAAAATTATTTTGCACGCAATTGTGTTATATCAGTGCAGAGAACTTGAGCTAAGCTTGGAGAACTGTTTCTTGTTAAACTAAATCACCGAAGTTCCTTGAAAAGTAGGTAGACTATACCGGCACTGTGGCAGTAGTATTCTGTATTTATCTTTCATATTATTTCTTGTAACGACAACAACGGATTCTCTAAGATTTGTTCCATTAGAGTGTTGGTTCCTGGACTCCACATTCAACAACGCGTTGGGAAATAAATAAATTTATTATCTAACATAGAAAATGCTTCGGTTAAAATCTAATATAGAAAAAAATGCCTCGATTAAACGTTTGGTCTGGTTACCGGTCTGATATCTCTTTATCTCGTAAACTGGTACTTTTACTGAGGCTCGACCAGCAGTCATTTACCCACAATGCACCCGATATAGTTGAGGGGGTCAGAATTTATGAAAATTGCTGTATATATATATATATATATATATATATATACAGCCGTTTGCAAAAATTCTGACCCCCTTCACCATATATAAATATATATAAAAAAATGTATCAAACATTATGGGATACCACTTCCTATATTTTTTTCTGAAGCCCTTGGTGATAGGCAACTTGAAAAAAATGTCAGCGATGACATCCCATAATGTTAGATATATGTTTGATATATATTTATATATGGTGAGGGGGGTCAGAATTTTTGCAAACGGCTGTATATTATATATATATATATATAAATTGTTGAAGGCTAATGTGTAGCCACAGTCATAAAAGTGCTCAATGCGGATGCAGAGCGGTAACACACACATATATATATATATATGTTATAGTTTTTATATATGCCACATTTTTACTACCGATGTCATTTTTTCTGTTATACCTTTACAATATTATAAGTATAGATTCTGTGGTAGAGAATTTTAAGATTCAATAGGTAGAATTTTAGAATATGTATATATATATATATTTATAAAATAACCCAAAGAAAACGCGCGCTCTGATTGGTTGAAAGCCGTGTTTGCATGAGGCTATGTAAACATGGCAATGACGTCATACATTGTAGTTTTTGCTTTTTTTCTGCAAAAAATGGCGAAAATAACTGACTAACTTAAAAACACATGTAACTAGTTTTCTAAAGGAAGGTTGTTCAGAAGAACCTACCGAGAAAAAAAGCTAAATTGGACAGAATTTTCACAAGATTGAGTCAGAGGCTCAACTGCCTCATTAGCAAACTCGATGAAATACGCACAAAATACACTACTTCTGTTAACGTTTAAGTTTAAATATTTACTTCAGATACTATAGAAAAACAATTATAATAAAATACATGTACTAGAAACATTCAGAAAATGTACAAAGTGCTAATAATCAAGTACACAAAGTCAGAGTGGCCTAGTGGGAAGGTCAATTGTTGTTTATTCAAGTACGTTTTTTTCAAACGCCGGTGACAAAAACTACAGACACTGCAACTTTATAAGATATCATATATCACATTGAATCAGTAGAAATAAAAAAATATTAGCCGTTTTGGTTCGATTCAGTCTATGAATTTTTTTTTTCATTCAGAGTGGGATGCTGGCAAGAAAATGTGACTAAAAAGAAATACACAAGCGAGAAGCTACAGAACTCTGAAGCTCTAATCTCGCACGGCTGCTAGCTAGCATCCCGTAGACTCGAAAGTACTCTTTTTGGATTCAAAACAATTGCATTGAAAGATACCCAAACAGCCATCTCCACATCAAAGTAATATAGATTATAAGCTCTAATCGATATCCGACATTCTCTGGCTTTCAAATAGTCGAGTATAATGCCTGACGATGGGAAATAAAGATCTGAAACAATACAAAGGCACAAACCTGCTAATCGAAGTTGTCAGTTCGAGCCGTCCAAGCAAGTACTGGCTTCAAATATCCAGCAAGAGATTCCTCAGTCCCAGAATATCATGGCCGAAACAGGAACACTTTTTCCAGGCAGGACAAATTATCTTTTCTGTAATGCTTAATGCTTTTCGGCTGTCCAGTTCGTCTTTGAATTCGCAGCAGTTTTGTTTAAAGTGGTTTTCGTGTCGATTTTCGTAATCCAGGACTATTTTCGTTGCATGTCTAGCCCGATATGGATCAATACTTTGAGGTTTTCCTATTATTTTGCATTTTTGTCTTTTAAAAAGCTAGTTTTGGGAGCATAAAATCACACTAGTACTTTCTCTCGCCTCTTGTTCCATGCCGATTCGTACGCAGAGCAAACACGGCCAACTTCACAAGCGAATATGATTGACATTTTACAATGTATGGAGAATTTCGCGTTTGACATTTACGAAAAAGTTTTTAAAAATCGTTTCGCGCTCGATCTTGCGTCTATTTTATAAAAGAAATAGAAAACGTTTACCGTGTTTACGTAGCCTGATGCAAACACTCGGGAAAGTTTGGGAGAATTCTCAAGTTTTTGTGTAAACCCTCGACCTTCGGTCTCGGGTTTACACAACAACTTGAGAATTCTCCCAAACTTCCCCTCGTGTTTGCATCAGGCTATGTAAACACGGTAAACGTTTTCTATTTCTTAAATATATATGTTATAGCTTTTATATACCACATTTTTCACTTTTAACATTTATATTTCTTTAAATCTTAGGTTGTGTCCCGTATTAGTGCCTTAGCGCTAGAATGTATAACACGTTAATAAGGTTGATGATGATAAAGATTTTGGGGTGGGGTGTGTGGGTATGTGTGTGTGCGTGTTTGTGTTTGTGTTTTTTTATGGGGTATATATTTGGGTACCTTTACTGGAGGGGGGCAGGATTTTGTAGGTTTATCTTTGAGGGGGTCAAAAATATTCTAGTATTTAGAGCTACCCCCCTCCAACTCATAAATAATGAATGTTCCCTAAGCTAAGCTGAAGCTACATCGTAGAGCTGACATTTGTTTCATGTAATCTTCTAGAGGTATTCACCAAGACTTTGGCAGCACACAGTCACCTGGACATCCTGTTCAACAATGCAGGCATTCTGGATGAAAAGTGCTGGAGTAAAACTCTAGATGTCAATTTAGTAAGTATTGGACGAAATTGATCATGTGACGTGAAAGTGCATTGTTGTCCACAGATGAACACTATTATTGACGATTATCCAATAAGATCATACACCTTATTCACACATGATGATTTTTGAGATCAGCAAACTGGGATCTCTAACATGGAAATAGCACCTATATATCAACAATTTTGGAACATTTTAATAGTGTAGGATGAATTCCGAAAAGAGATCTAGGATGGAATTTATATACTTGTCTATGGGATTTTGCAGTCTTGCCTTTGCCTAATTTGCATAATGTCAAAGTTAAATGTTTTAAGTAGAATTCAAAAACTCATGAATAATTAATGAGCATTTTGTCCAATCAGATGAAGCAAATCAGTCACGTGCATGCCCCTTTATACCTGATAAAATCTCATCATTCTAAAAGGCCCGCGGAGGGATTTGATTTCGGTACCAGGGGAATATGGGGTACAAAGGTATTACAAAAGAATGCAAATTAGGATGAAGACTTTATATCAAGAATACTAATAAACATGAAATTTTATATAAAGTTTCATCCTAATTAAGAATTCACTGATAAAGACCCAAAGATAGCAAAAAGTACACGGAACATAAGGTACCTAGATAATTTTGCACTAAATTTACTAATATCAGCAGACTACCGAGATACACATAATATTTTTAAAATGAAGTTATCCAACTACCATTACTTGTTTACCGAGCCGCTGTTTAGTTCCAATTATTAAACCAAACTCAAAGCCGTAAAATAATAAAACCGTGCATTAAACTTACATATTTTGTGCCGGAGTCAACAATTTAGAGTCTGCCGTCATGTCAGTCACATCGCTTTCCAAGTCTTGAACTTTATCGAGGTAAACCACAACACCAAATCCTTCAAGTACAGGTTCTTGCATACGAAACGCCGCTTCAAACAACATAGTATGGTAATTTCTTCATGGGTGATTACTATAATATTTTGCATGGCGTTGTGAATACAAAGGTTCAATGGTTCATAAAGTAACCATTCCCTTGAGATGTGCGTCTTTCTTTCATTGCATTCTTGAAGCGTTTTTGAAGCCGTTTAAAACACTCACAGCACGTGTTTTATCAAGTCTAAAAATTCTCGGCCTTCGCCCTCGAATTTTAAAACTTGATAAAACACTGCTGTTCGTGTTTTAAACAGTACATAACTCTTTCCTCTAAAGAGGATGTATGTGTAAGTAAACTGTAGAAGTTTGAAAGCGAAATTATATTTCTCTGCGTTGTTATGGACGTTTTTGGATTTGAATAAACATCAAAACGAGGCTGTAATTGTAGAATTACAGAGTGGAATTAAATCGATTAAATATTTTAAAGCAGTAATCAGTGAAGCGTGCTGGGAAATTGTTTTGCGCAGAATGAGTATAACTTAGAGAATACTAATGAGTAACTTAGAGAATACTAATGAGTAACTTAGAGAATACTAATGAGTAACATAGAGAATACTAATGAGTAATTTAGACTGATACTAATGAGTAATTTAGACTGATACTAATGAGTTTACATCATACTGGGAAAGTGTTTAATTTGTTGCAAATATACCGATACAAAAATGTTGGCAACATCTTTCATTTGCTTAACAAACATTTCACTGCCCCCAGAAATGAAAAAACCTGCATGTATTCTACCAGCAAGTGTGGTACTAACTACTGGCGGATTGCTGTTTTCCTTTGCTTCCTAGCTTTTCTATTTCCAGAGTGTTCCTGACTAGATAGCTTCTCGGTTTTTTTCAGTTTTTTTCCATTGTTAAATTCATAGTTATCATTGTATCACATGTAACTCCTACATCTAGAGTGAAATAAATGTTGTTTGTTGTTGTGGTTGAAGTGCATCCGAAACTGATTTCACCAGTGTACTGCTTGCCTGGCCTTTTGTAACTACCGAATGTTGTGATTCCATGACCAATATATACGAGACATTACAAATTTTAGAGTCCCTCACCTTTATAGAAGGCCACTCGCCTCGCACCCTCATCGCCTTCTATCTAATATGCCATAACTCATTCGCGTTCATTGTCTAACCCATACATAATGCCCAGCACGAGCTGAAGAAAATAGTAGTTTTGTCTCGGAACTATCGGCTGATCGCGGAAATTTGATGTTTGTAAAACTGGTATCTAAGCCGTTGGAACTTTTTTTAAGCTAATATTTGTTTTAAGAGCATCAAATTTCCGCGAGCAACTATCATCCGATAGCGATCACCAGACATACTCCATTGTTTTAAAATTACATTTGCTGAAAAGTCGAGGAGTCGTACATTCGTTATCTTGTAGAACATTTTCATTATGACGTCATTTTACTACAACTACCAGAATCCTTTTCGAATTCGTTTTCTCATTCAAATTAATCAACTCCTTTGAGCATTCCAAGACAATGGTCCAAATTAAAGGAACAAAAGAATCCGCGCAAAGAGTTCTGATATATAGTTGTAGTATGTGACACCATCATGCAAACGTCCTATTATATGTAATATTTGTTCGTATTCATTTTTGGCTGTGCACTGCCGTATCACTCACTTGCCCACACAAGCAATTTTGAACCTTGGCCGAGGGAGCCTAGTCATTAATTATATAATCGTGATACTTCCCCGTAGGGCGCGGTGGTTCATGGAACTCTACTCGGGTTGGAATACATGAAGACTGGAGTCATTATCAATACGTCATCCACAGGAGGTTAGTTTATACAATTTATGACAAGTACAGTACACGAACATGTAATGAGAGTTCAAGTGAATTCCATCGTTTTTGTTTGTTTGTTTTGTTGTTGTTTATTTTGGAAAGTTCTAGATTCTTTGGAGGCCATGAGTCGGCTCGGTAACAACAACGATAGCTCTTCAGTCTTCATAGGCCAGATTCTAATCGCTAATTATTTAACATGGAAGATTTTCCTAAAGTAATTTTCAATGAAAAGGTAACAATATAAACTATAGACTATATAAACTGAACGGAGAGGGAAGTCATATAACATTAAACAAAAATGACGCGCTATTTAGAGCGGCGGTCATGAATGCGGATGTCGTGGGTTCGAATCAAGGCCGCGTCCTTGGGCAGGGACGTAAACGCCGTTGGCCTCCTATCCCAACACTTTCTCTTCATAAATGGTTGATGTTAAAAGAACCTGTTGTATACTATTCGTAAAGGGAAGTGGATTGTTCCCCGGTATAAATGGTTGATGTTAAAGAACCTGTTGTATACTATTCGTAAAGGGAAGTGGATTGTTACCCGGTACAAATGGTTGACGTTAAAGAACCTGTTGTATGCTATTCGTAAAGGGAAGTGGATTGTTACCCGGTATAAATGGTTGATGTTAAAGAACCTGTTGTATACTATTCGTAAAGGGAAGTGGATTGTTCCCCGGTATAAATGGTTGACGTTAAAGAACCTGTTGTATGCTATTCGTAAAGGGAAGTGGATTGTTACCCGGTATAAATGGTTGACGTTAAAGAACCTGTTGTATATTATTCGTAAAGGGAAGTGGATTGTTCCCCGTTATAAATGGTTGACGTTAAAGAACCTGTTGTATATTATTCGTAAAGGGAAGTGGATTGTTCCCCGGTATAAATGGTTGACGTTAAAGAACCTGTTGTATATTATTCGTAAAGGGAAGTGGATTGTTCCCCGTTATAAATGGTTGACGTGAAAGAACCTGTTGTATATTATTCGTAAAGGGAAGTGGATTGTTCCCCGGTATAAATGGTTGACGTTAAAGAACCTGTTGTATACTATTCGTAAAGGGAAGTGGATTGTTACCCGGTACAAATGGTTGACGTTAAGAACCTGGGCCAGGTTGTTCGAAGCAAGGTTAAGCGCTAACCCAGGGATAAATCGCTAACCCTGGGTTAAACTGTACAATTGCGTTTGCGGTCGAGAAAATCAACAACGTAACGACTCAAGCATTCTTCCCAACGTAACTCTCAGTTTTGAAGTTAGGGATTACTGAGATACATTTATCCTCGCAGTAAAATGGGCTTACCAGATTGTCAACGATAATTACAAGAACGTTCAGAACAGTACGTGTAGCAATCCGGCAATTTTAGCAGGTTCACTGGCCGATCCATTACTGGATAAGTTCACAGGCCCTCCTCTCGTAGCGGTCACCGGAGCCCAGGGATCAAGCACATCAAGTTTTGCTGCAAGTTTGCAGGTAAGCTTGGTGTCGGCTAAAAGAACATATCCATGCATTGTCAAATCGCCTACGTTTGGTCAAACTCTGTTTCTAGTGGGTTCCTGGTAAGTGTTCCTGGTAGTGTTTTTTTAGTTATTAAGTCAATTCATGTATTCGTTGACTTCACCAAGAATACTTTCACGACAAAAATGTGGGCTTTTATCATGATATTTTAACTTCCTCAGAGATAAAAAAAAATCATCGCATGACTTCTCTGTAAAACCGTTTATTATTTGCATCGTTTGACACTGAAAAACAAAATTAGATTCTCAGCATCTGATAGCTTCAAGAAAATTATATTGGTGAGGAGGCAATTTTTCAAAAGCAGAAGAGGTAAATTCTGAAATCGGTAGATGATATTCTGCAGAAGATTTAAGGTTATGAGAAGAATCTCTTAATGATGTACACTTTTTTCGAACCTCCCACATTGGACTAACAGAATATAAATTAACTGAAGCTAAATCCCATTCTCGAAATTAAACATGTCGCTAAAAGGATAAATGTTGAAGACCCTATGTCAACCGCTATGTTTTGTGAGGTGTAGTTATGTTAAGTACTTTCTAGGAATACTAGCTAAAATAATGCTAAACTATATCGCTATTCTTTTTTACGCCGGCAGCTTTCAAGCTCGGATACGAAATTCGCTTGAGTCGCGCAAAGCGTACCGGCCAACATACGGGTATTTACAAAACTATTTGCCCCTTTCTTCTCAATATCGTGAGAGAAAGTATTTCATTGTTACTGAGATGCTCAGCTTTTAACTTCGTAAATGAAATATTGATTTTAATTCTGGTTTGGTTTGAGTTTTGTTTGCTTTTCAATATCTGACAGTTTCATGTAGTAGATTTAACGCTATATAAACTGTGATTTATACTCTTCTTATGTCAACATTTAAGACTGAAACACTGGAAATATTGGTCCTTCTATAGTTTTTGGGGAAATATTCTATAAAAAAAGTTGAACATTTTAGTATTGTATGGAAATGGTAAAACTATGGAAAATATCCTGGAAATTGTCTAGAAATAAGACTGTTGAAGATGTCCAGTTTTTTCTTGTTAAATTGAAAACAGTTTTCGTGGCCTTTTTCATAGCTGTGGAAAAGGTAAAGAATGTTCAAAGGTAATTACTACCAAGCGGGGAATATACATTAATTAGACTCTTCATGTTAATCAAAATGTTTACGTACGAGGAGGGTGTCTTATCAAAATTATATGACATGTTTTTATTCAACTGATGGTGAACTAAAACGTGTAAAGGACGAAAAGGTAAATAATGTTCAAAGGTAATTACTACCAAGCCGGGAATATACATTAATTAGACTCTTCATGTTAATCAAAATGTTTACGTAAATTATATGACATGTTTTTATTCAACTGATGGTGAACTAAAACGTGCAAAGGACGGAATTCTTCTTTAAAGTAAAGTAAGTGTCTCAAACTCGATTTTACTTCCTTCTGATTGCAAAATCCGAAAACGCACGCATTATATACATTGCTGTCAGCTTTGACAACTTTTAGTTTGAAGCCAATATGAGCAGTTACTTCGATATTTGCCTGCATGTATTTGACAAGTTTTTTTTTAATGAGGAAACGGCCTGAGGAGTTTGAAACGCGCCTGCTTTGAAGTTCAATTTAAGATGCATTAATTGTTTTCCTTTTTCTCATATGCCCTGTTATATATATATTTTCGAAGGCAACCTTCATGAACATTTCAAATATTCATAGTCGAGCGAGTGCATATCATTGCAAAGCAATATCACGCTCGTCCTGACCTGGCCTCTCTCTCGACTGCTCCGTAGAGTAGAAGGTCGCGGAAAAGAGAGTCCACTAGATATTGCATGCGCATGTCAGAAATGTAACCAGGCTACAACATAAAAATATGGTGTGGCCTGGCTACATAGCTCATATCCGGAAGGCGAGAGGAGTGCAGTGTTTACTGAATTGTATCAACGTTATGCCTTGAAAGTGTGAAATTATAAATTTGTACCAAAGTTATCTATGCAAAGGGACATGTCTTTGGCATCTTCAGCGCTGGGTTTGGCAAGTCGCTGGCTTGAAATTTATTTCCTTTCGTATCTTCACCACAACAGACTTGTAATTCGTCTATTATAATTTTGATTTCTCCACTCATATATCTGATAGATTAACAGTAGTGAAGCTGACTGATCTCAGTGAAAACGAAATGCGTGGACTTGAACCTTAGATCTAAGTATAAATACAAAATGTTAATGCTCTCACCTGAAGTATTTAGTGTCGTTTAGTGGTACAGCCATACGAGAAAATAAAGAATCTAAAGCAAAGCATTGTTTGTGTTTGTGTTGCGAGAGGACATATGTTGCGACATAGTTTGCACTGAGATTATCGGCCATTTGAAACCTTCAAAGAAACATATTTTCGGTAAATATCGCGAATATTTCCGCGAATTTTACTTATTCCTGATTGGACAGATTTGAGCATGCGCATGCAATATCTACTGGATGCTCTTTCCCGCGACTTTCCAGTCTACGGAACGGACGAAACAGAGGCCAGGTCAGACTAGAATTAGGCGTAACATGAACTTTGTTGAAGCGGCCGGGTATAAGCCCGTGCTATCGTTTCTCAAAAACGTCTTCCAGCCGTGTAGATAACACATTTATCTTATATTTTCAGGTTGCGGATATTCCTATTGTCAGTCAACGAGTGAGGAGCTAAGTTCTCCTTACTACAGCACATTCTTCCGCACCGTACCACCTGACGGCCAGCAAGCAAAGGCCATGGTAGATATCATCGAGCATTTCAAGTGGAAGTACGTGGCCGTGGTGGCTAATGATAACTAGTATGGTCAATATGGCGTCCGTGCTCTGGAGAGAGAAGCCTATGACAGAAATTCGTTTTGTGTCGCCTTTTCAGAATACTACACTTAGTCTGACTACGAGGGAAAAATAAAGAACATCCAAAAACTAAATCGTGCGTCTAACATCAAGGTCATCGTGTTCTGGGGTTATAATGGCGCGGCTTCGTATAGGTTCCTAAAGGAGGCCAACAAGCAACATCTGCATGGTGTGACATTTTTCATGAGTGAAGGTGGAGCTTTGGCGACCGTTCCCCGTGAGTACCATGACTAGGGATTCGAAAAACATTTGTTTGGCTTAACAGCAGAGAAACCTCGTCAAGGTAAGCATCCATGGTGGAAAGAGTTCTGGAAAAAGGAGCTCAACTGCTCGAGTTCTTCTTGTGGTAATTCGGGAACTTCATACAAGGACACCATTAAAAAGCTCTACAACTCCTTCCAACCGTACCGTACATCATTTATGTCGTATATGCCGATGCCCATACCTTGGATAAAGCTTACAAGTGCAACAAAACGGGCTACAAGATTCTAGCAAATCATACATGTCCTTCAATTCTCTCAAACATACAGCCTCGTGACGTTGCCATGACATTGAAGATTCCAAGGTGTTGCAGGGAATATCCACTTCAGTAACCCGACAGATGCATTTTATGATTTGTTGAACTACGGAAAGAGCGATAAAACTGGGCGGTTCATTTTTACAAAATTTGGCTCGAGAAAAAGAATCGATAATACAAAAGGCCAACTTCTAGTTAACAGCTCGATGATTCAGTGGAGTACCGACGATAAACGAGTACCAGTTCCCAATGTGTAGTCAGCTGTGTGATGCAGTTTTCAAGAGAACTGAAACCGTTGCCTGTTGTTGGAAATGTCTTGCATGTCCCGAGTGGTTTATCAACCCTATCCCTGGATTTCCTAATTGCTCAAGGTGCCCAAAAGCATAGCATACCTCAATCGACTTTAGTTGATTACATACCAGTGCCCAAAAGATTAGATGTCAAACAACGGGAACACGGAATGCCTTGATCTTCCAGTTTCTAACATTACCTGGAAGGTTCTTATTGTTGATGCTAATCGGTCTAGTACTACATTTATTGGTATTCGGAATCGTCCTAAAATACCACCATACCCATGTCGTAAAGGCTTCAAACCGCGAGTTAAGCGCTCTGTTGTTGTTAATTATCTGTTTTTCATTCATATTGACTATTCTTCATCTACTTGTCGGCCCTACCGATCAAACATCGGTCTAGTGCTCAGAGCCACAATATTTGGCTACTTTATATTGCTTTCCCTTGTCTGTACCTTGTACGCCTTCAAAGCTCGCAGGCTTCCTGAGAACTTCAACGAGGCACGTTACATCGGCTTCTCGATGTACGTCTTGTTGATCTCATGGATGGCCTATTACAGACCCTATCGATTCAGCTCTCGAGGGATTCTATATATATCATTATTGTTGCCTGCGCTACAGCGCTGATAACTGCCTATGACCGGGTTGCTTAGATGCATGTTTTTTTTCCTAAAGTGTTTGCCATTCTAAGACATCCAAAGCAGAATACCGATGCGTTTGTTAAGGCCGAGGTTGGGAAGTTTTCAATTAGCTCCTCGTCACATTCAAGCACAATTGATTCCCAAAATAATGTTATTCCTGCCTCCTCCTAGTTGATGTTCTCGATCCTGCCATTCCATTTATTACCACAGAAGCCGAATGTTTTGACGTCGTCTTGAGTTGGCTTCACTTGCACGCAACTAAGAAGTAGGAAAAGCAGTGCATTCAGTATAATATATTCCAGGATAGGAATTCAATGCTGAGAACCTTCTTTTCGTCCTTTTGTATTATTCTCTTCTCGACGGTCTATTTTGACAAGCTAGACCTTAAATATGTCGTTATTGTCGTTATTGGGTATCCAACGGTAAAACTTCATGAAAATGAATATCATGAGGTTTTTATAACAGATTAGATGTAATGAAACATATTTAATAAACTTTTGTTCAGCTGGCAGACGAGCAGCTATTCTGCAGTGCCAACCAGCCTAAAGTATATGGAGAATTTCTAAATTTCCCAGATGGAAAAGTGAATGCAGTGGTAGAGAATGCAGTGAGTCAAGATCAAACTATGTCACATGTAGAGGGAAGCTGAAATACTGGCAGGCCATGCAACAAGAAAAGCTTGAAACGTTTCAAAATTAACTCCATAATAGGTGTGTCAGCCAATTTTTAATACCCTGCAGAATTCGATATTTTTTTAAACTGCAGAAATTGCCAGCCACGTGGCCTAGAAGAAAATATATTTTACGTTCGTTGGGTGTTCCTGTATCAGTGGAAAAAAACACTTCTCTTTAGGACTATAAAAACGGATCAGCGTCCACGGCAGGCTTCTGGCAACTATTATGATAGTGGATTCTGAAATGACATGTTTTATGAGATTAAAATTTCACTAACTTCTTTGTCGATATTTTTCCAAGAACCAGTTCTCGGTTAGCTCATTCATCAGTGGTTAAGCGCCGATCTGTCGTGCGCAAGGCCGGACCAACATCCAGGGCCTTAAAATATCTGGGTAGAAGGTGCTGCTTTTGTGAAATAATTTCATTCTCGAACTGCAATTAGGGACCTTAAGCAACCACGACGACGCGGTCTAGGACGACGGCATAAAACAATAGCCTTAATTATAAAATACAATAACTGCACGTTAAAATGCACCCAGTCACCTACATTTTGACCGTTCTCTTAAAAAATACAACGTGAAAACAACAAATTTTGCATCAGTCAAAGGAGAACGCGAACATAAGAAAGTAATCACACCGTTTATCGTTCGGCCTGAACGGAACTCTGTCCTGATCACATTTTTCGAAAATCTGGGCCATCCCTTCATGTAGGACGACACGAATTGCTACCAAATTGTATTCTATTGTATTGTATTGCGTTCTATTGTTGTATTGAATTGTATTGTGTTGTATTCTATTGTATTTTTGGTAAAAATTCGTGTCGTCCTACATAAAGGATTGCCAAAATCTGTTTATAAAAGGACCTAAAGGCAAATAAAGAAAATAGTAAACACCAAATATCGGGAGAAAACACTTTTCTACGTTTCGTCGTCACAGCTTATATTGTTTTAAGAACATCAAATTTCCGCGTGCAACTATTATACAAATAGACTTTGTCCGTCGAGGAACTATCGGCTGATAGTTGCCCGCGGACATTTGATGTTCTTAAAACAAATATAAGCCCGAGAACGAAGTTCGAGGGCTTATATGCTAGTTTTAAGAACATAAAATTTCCAAGGGAAACTATCAGCCGATTGGTCCGAGACAGACACAGTCTATTTGCGTTATTGTTCAACACAAAATTGTCTTTCGTGCTCAGCGGGCACTATCGCCCGATAGTTTGCCTCCGCGGACGACAACTATCACGTCACGTGATCGCTTTTAGCCAATGAGCGCGCGCCAAAATTTTGTGGTGAACTATAACGCCTGATAGTTTTCATCGGCGGACGACAACTATCACGTCACGTGATCGCTTTTAGCCAATGAGCGCGCGCCAAAATTTTGTGGTGAACTATAACAGCCGATAGTTGCTCGACGGACACAGTTTATTTGTATAATAGTTGCCCGTGGAAATTTCAAATAGTAATGATGTGGAAATGTTGTCGCTGCATGCCTTCTACGCAAGATCAACCATTCTTGCCGTGTTATAAACCATTTGATGTTATCTGAGAAAAGGTAGTGCTTCTTGCACCAAATATATCGCAGTTCGTTTTTAATGAAGTTTAAATATAAGAATTCTACAGGTTTACTCAAAGCGGAACTTAATAAGAAAGCTCGTATAGGAAGTAACCAAACTAACGATCATTTACGCTGGGGAAACAACTCCGCAATTACGGTCTTGGATGTCATGGACAACAAATTATGATTGAAAGTCTGAGTTATCGTATGCTACACCCAAAATAAATTGTTACAACTGATGCGATAAATCCCATATGACACACTATACACGCATACACGGAAAGAGAGGACAGGTTTGAAGCCATTTATATGAAAAAAAACTTTCTTTGAAATTTTCTTTGAAGCCAACAGTCGTGAGTGGCGGCCGCGTCTCGTGGCTAATTATGTATTCAAATTTCTAGATACTGATTGGCTGAAAACGATATGGCGCGAAATTTTCTGCATCTTGATTGGTTTATCTTTCCATGAAATACCGCTCTGTATTTCACAGAAAAACCATGAAATACTGTCCTGTATTTCATAGAAATGCTGAGCTCTGATTGGCTGAAATATAATATATATATATATATAGGATAATAATGAGCATGATAGTGAAGCCTGCTACGCAGACGTATTTTTTTCACTCTCATAAATTCGAAGAAAAAAGTAACGTCTGCTTACCCGAGCGCTTAATTAGTTTCCAATATGCGAGCACGGCGTCAGCACGTTTGTTTTATTTTTGTCTGCCCAATCAAAGCCATTGTTAGAATGTTAGTGAATTGGCGCGCCAGTGAACACTCTCCTATGATTAGTCAATGGCAAATGTATTGTCCGAATTCCTTTTAAATGTAACATTACGTCACTTCCAGGATATGGAAGGTAAAATCTGATTGGTCCATAACACAATGAGGTATGCATATTGGAAACTAATGTAGCGCTCGGGTAAGCAGACGTTACTTTTTTCTTCGAATTTATGAGAGTGTATAGTGTGATACTGATAGTTGTCGCACTGTTTATCGCATACTAATTAGCATACTACAGTCAAACAAAGTTCAGGGTTGTACTCTCAAGCAGACAGTGAGCTCAAGGAGTCATTCCCTGTTTGAGAACGCGGGTCGTCTCACCATTATGGGATTTTTCACCATACCCCAAATACGCACTTTAGTGACGTAACTTTTTCGTTGAAATATCTATTAACAATAATGTTCAACAACTTATTATATGCTCTAGAACATTCTTTTCAAAAATATAGTTTTAATACTTCGTTATCATTTTGATTAGAGAATGGCTCTCAATCAAAAGTAACAAAAGACGACATCGGCATTTTTAAACGAAAACATTTGTGAAGTTAGAAATGTTTTGATTAAAGAACTTTTGATGCCTGCTCCTACAAACGTTGCAGTGACTTATTTCTAAGTTAAATGGTACATGGTTAATCAAGGTCCACTCGTGTAATATGTGATTTATCATTGCTCGTAAAGCTTAACGGCTTGGATGTGACCCTCGTGTATACACTCGTAGTCATTGTAGAACACTTACTTAACTTTTACTTTGTTCTAGGACTCCACCCAGCATCATTCTGCCCAGTGTACTGTGCCTCGAAGTTTGGCGTTATTGGCTTCACGAGAAGTATTGCCCCGGTATGTCTATTGTTTTCCTCTCCATCGAGGCGCACTGGGTAGTATTCGAAAGGAGCTCCGTTTTAAGGGTTGAGTCAAGCATTGAAACAAAACCATAAAAAGTATTGTTCGTAAGCAGCTGACCAAAATAGCGGCACTATATAACCGTTGATCCTTAAATATACAAGGATCAACAAACGAAGTATAAGTAACGGATCACCGTGGATTGGATCTCAGCAAAAAGTGTGTACATAGTAAAATGTACATAGTAAAATTAATCAGCTGCAAAGCTGATTATACAGTTGAGGATCTCCCAAAGAAAATTACCTTTTGTTCCCTTGTTCCCAATTTTTGTTCCAGCGAAACAGTCAATTTTTCCATTTAGAAAAATGGAAGTTGTTCCTTTGTTCCCTAAAACCTCTATTCATGTTCCCTTGTTCCCCGATATATTTCTAGTTTGTTCCCTGTTCCTGTTCCCAACGATTTTTTTTGGCATGTTCCCTTGTTCCCCGAAACCCCTGGGAGACCCTCACAGTTTGGAAATGTATTTGAACCAATATTTTGGCTGGCACGGCCGCCAAAGCGCCACAATTAGACCGTATGATAGCCTCCTCCGCAGGCATCACTATCAGATTTTATAAATCGTGAATTGGGTTACCTGTGACTCCGGAGAGAAGAGGAGGACTTAGAGATGCCTGCGGAGGAGGCTAACCGTATGATACAAGATACACTATCGTGAACCAAGTTAGATTTTTGCGAGACCTGTGCAAAAATCGTATGTGTTTCTCTTGTGCCCTGGTTAGACATTGATTTTGTTTTCTGGCTATTTTTCTGGAACGAGAGGGAGAGCTCGCGACTTTATTGAAATCGGCCGCTGAATAATAAAGAGTTTTCGTGTAAAGAGGGAATTTAATGAAGCTACCTAAACGGTTTGTTTTCCAGGTGGCCTTCAGAAAGAAAGGGATCCGTGTGAATTGTGTTTGTCCTGGAGGAACTGACACCGCTATATTTAATGCAATAGAGGATCTGGAATTAACACAAGCTCAAAAAGATTTGAAAGATAAACTTCCCAAGCAATCGTAAGTACGCCAAGAAGAATTCCATATTGTGCCAGGGAGTTTTATTACGACCTTTTCAGCCAATCAGAAACGAAATAGTGACTTGAAGATATATGGACTATATATTCATTCGAGAAACATCGCTCGAATTGATTGTCTTTGATTGGCTGTAGATTCACTTGTGCTTGTTTATAATATGAATTACAGGAGCATCCTAAGAACATCAGTCGCGTTCGAGCCGGCGTGCATTAGATTTAGAGAACACGGAGAACCATTTTCTATTTGTTAAAGTGCATATGAGCCCAATTTTTTTATCATTAAATTCGATTCTCCATCAAGCAAATAGTTGAATTGTAAAATATTTCTTAATTTGAGTACTGCGCCTATAGAGGTTTCTATTTCCGATATTTCTATTTCCGGTTTTCATCATACCTTTCTGGTAGAAAGCAGTTTGTGAGCATAGGCAATACAAAGTCTGACTATAAGGAGGTAATTCTTGGTGTACCACAGGTCAGTCCTTGGACCAATATTATTTCTTCTTTATATTAATGACTTTTATAAATCCTCTTCTAAATTTGATTTTCGCCTTTTTGCAGATGATTCTAATCTTTCTTACAGACCAAAATTATAAAAATCTTGAAACTAAAGTTAATGCAGAATTATTCAAAGTTCATTCCTGGCTCTGCCTTAAATATAAGCAAAACTAATTTTGTAGTATTCCGTCCGCCACAAAAGAATGTAGTCCCAGTGGATATTAAAATTAACAATATGCCAATTGAGAACAAACATGAAGTTAAATATCTTGGTTTAGTAATCGATTCTACTCTAAACTGGAAAGCTCACATTAAAGAATTGCGTAAAAAAATATCCAGAGGTATTGGCATTCTATCGAAATTAAGACCTTTTGTTGACTGTTCTGTACTTAGTCTAGTAAAGCTATACTATTCATTTATTTATTCGTTTATGACTTATGGATTGATTGTATGGGGAAATACATATGAGACCACTATAAAACCTATAATAATCCTTCAGAAGAAAGCTGCGAGAATCATTACATTTTGTAAACGTGATGCATGAACACACCCTCTCCACTTTTTAAGAGTCTGGATATTTTAAAACTACAAGATGTCATATTTATGCAAAATGCGCTTTTATGTATCACTTTCATAATAATTTGCTCCCAGGAGCCTTTAATAATTTCTTTATATCTATCTCTTCTGTACATAATTACCGCACCAGACTGGCAACTAAGTCATCCTGTTACATTTCTAGAGTTAGGACGAATTATGGAAAGTTCAAACTCCGCTTTCTTGGAGCTCAAATTTGGAATGAAATTGACGAAAACACAAAATTCTGCTCCCAGCACTTATTTAAAATTAACATCAAATGAAATCTCCTCTTGTTATATTGATTCATTGTTTGATTTTTTTCCATAGCCCATTGGAACATCTTATTGCTGGCATAGTCTGTCTGTTGTCGTAGTTACGCCATACATTTGTTGTTTATTTTTGTGCCGTTCCATTTTCTTTTTCTTCCTCACTCTTGTTACGGCAGCATACAATAAACATATTTATCATGACACTGTTTGATGCTACCCAGCTTAGATTAGCTTTCATAGTTATTCTGGGTAGCATTTAACAAAACAATCGTTTAACTTACATTCATTCTTCTACCAAACTGTAACATTAGTGGTATTAAACAAAGCATGTTGTTGTTGCTAATTATGTGACGACATGTGAGGACTCATTCATTATACAAAAACGTGCTGGCAGAAATATACATATTTCTAAACATCCACGTAATATTTGGGCCTTATATCAGTGATTTTAGCAAATATTTTGTATGAATCAGAAATAGTTTCATTCACGAGGAGAAAGAAGTGACCTTTTGTTGGCCTCACTGACATATCGTCATATAATTAGCATATTGGAAATATAAACCTCTATAACTCATAGACGCAGCACTGAAATTAAGAAATATTTTACAATTCAACTATTTGCTTGATGGGGAATCGATTTTAATGATAAAAAAAATTGGTTCATATGCACTTTAAATAGATCATAGGAATTATATTCAGTTTAGTGAATAATTCAGCTGTGATTATTACTAGCAGTATACCATATTGTTACCCTGTAAACCATGTGTGATGCAGCCGAATATGGCAAATTATAAATCGTATACAATACATATACAGGGTATGCTAAAGTATTACTAGCAGTATATCCTTTTGTTACCCTGTAAACCATGTGTGATGCAGCTGAATATGGCAAATTATAAATCGTATACAATACATATACAGGGTATGCTAAAGTATTACTAGCAGTATATCCTTTTGTTACCCTGTAAACCATGTGTGATGCAGCTGAATATGGCAAATTATAAATCGTATACAATACATATACATATACATATACATATGTTAAAGTATTACTAACCCTTTTGTTACCCTGTAAACCATGTGTGATGCAGCTGAATATGGCAAATTATAAATTGTATACAATACATATACATATACATATGTTAAAGTATTACTAACCCTTTTGTTACCCTGTAAACCATGTGGGATGCGGCGGAATTAAGTATTTTATTCAAGGAGATATTTGTGGTCAAAAATCTAGATTTTGCCAAAATAGGTGGTGGGTTCTGGGTACAACCCCCTTCTATTGTTTTGACCTGTTTTCACTGCATCGAATACCATTAATCGCATCTCGCTCACTCCAGATTGGGATAGCTGTGGTTTGTACACGTCATGAAATATTTCCATATTTAGCTTGGCCGCCATCTTAGATCGCTAACTCACGTGAAAAAATACTCCCAAAATCTGGGACTATTTGATCACGTGATCCAGCATTTACCAGGGTCTTCCCCCGGAGTAGCCGCCATTTTAGCTCTGACCGAGAAGGCACTGGAGACGAGGTTGCTATAGCCAGCTGTTGTTATACACCTTTGGCCTTCTCTTCTTCAAAAAAGCGGCTAAATACTGTTGTTATATTGCTGTGATTTTCCAGATATAACGCTCGCTCTCATTGGTTGATTTAGGGTCACATGACAGGTAACCAAACAAACTGTTAAAGTAGATGAACGGGCAACAGTTTTGTAGGACGTCAGAAGGTAACAGTGCATTGTTGCCCGCTAACGCAAGTGACCAGAGCGTGACAGAAGGTGGCGTGATGTCGTGCGTTAGCGGGTCTTTCAAAACTTTTGGTTTTCCTTTTTCTCGATAATATGGAATATCATTGTTAGTCTATATAACAAATCACTTAATGCCGACAGGACCCTAGGGAAACCAGCGAGTTTTGTTTCCATAGAATCTCGGTCTTTCCTTCGACGTTGTCGGGAAAGAAAACTCACTGATTCTGACTACACTACCAAGAGACATTCGTATATAGAAATAGTTTATTTAGGATTGTGTCAGTCAGTCGTACTGCTGAATAATATATGCTGGGCTCCTAACAATGTCTATGTGTGGTATAATATGATACAGCATATTATCCTAACTAAAAATGTGCCACGCCAGATACGAAAAACCACTAAAATGTGTCCCCAAAATATGTGCAAACGTATTCCCCGACTAATGCAGTGGCACAGACTTCCGGCGAGGTAAACAGTCCTTAAAACGATATATCAAATCGAAACGAAAAGTAAAATGTACATAAATATTTGGAACCAATCACAAAATTTTAGCGCGACCGGGCTTGAAGCCTAACTATACACGTAGAATGATCAATAATTCCCCGCCAAACACTTAAATAGTATGACTATATCCCTAGAGGATAACCCAACCTCTCTATCGTGCCATCAGAATATCAATTTCTGACTAATTCGTTCCTTCGTCACTCAAGCGTCAGAAATTACATTTTCCCTCGGGAGCGTCACTGTTTATTATTTCACCCTCTTCGTTGTATTCTTCACTCTAGGCCTCAGAAGGTAGCGCAGTGTGTCATCGACCTAATAAAAGACGATAGCGATAATGGCCAGGTCATGAAGGTCACCTACGAACAAGGAGCCGAATATGTTGACTACCATGATGTGAGATATATCATATGACACACACCGATAGATTCAATAGTCCAATTCTTAGTTCTTGACCGCCATTTTGAAAGGTACCTAAGCATTTGGTGACATCGAGGCTGGAATTGAGTCATCATAGTTAGAGCCTTGTACCTAGTTAGCATGATAATCAAAATCTATCCATATTCATTGGAAGAGGGCTTGTATCAGTGCAGGGTCAACTCCATCCTCCATGGCTTGTATCTAGTTAGCATGATAATCAAAATCTATCCATATTCATTGAAAGAGGGTTCGTATCAGTCCAGGGTCAACTCCATCCTCCATGGCTTGTATCTAGTTAGCATGATAATAAAAATCTATCCATATTCATTGAAAGAGGGTTTGTATCAGTGCAGGGTCAACTCCAGCCTCCATGTGAGTCCAAGGCTTGGTTACCTTTCGAGAACTACGAATTGGACTATTGCTAGGCTATCAGTTCTTATAATCCATTATAATCCTTATAATTGACAATTTAAACGACTAATTACGTTGTATTGTTCTTCCGATTTTTAGATATATATTAGTTATCTAACATAATTAATTAATTACAACATACTACCTTATTATATACTACTACTTTATTGTAAATTTCTAGAGTTCTTAAACTATAATTAGGCTTATATATTGTATTACTTAAATGTAGGCTATTTATAACTATTAGTTTAAAATGCACGTTCGTATTTTGAACGAGTTGTATAGCTCTTGGACGATAACGTGGGTAAATAAACTATTGATTGATTGATTGATCCATCAATATTTTCTCTCCCGCGTGATTGGTGGACTGCGTCACGTGACCCCCCAGACTGCAGTTGTCAGTGAAAACACCCCCTGTGATGATAGCGCGAGTAGGGGCATTCGAAACAGATAATAGCTGAAGTATAGTAAAGACAATGAACTAATTGTGGCATTGAAATATGCCCTGATATTTGTCCTTGGACGTTATCCGTTTCTCGAAACTTACAGGAGTTACCTCGGAGCTTCGCTTTCGGAAACCGCTCGCTTTCGGAAACCGCTCTCGGAACAGATATTATATCCTCGGAGAAATATCGGTACATATTTCAACGCCATGAGTAGGCTATTGTTTATATACCTGTGAGTGGAGAATCTTTGGCCGAAACAACAATATTTAGTGAGGAGTCAGTAAATACGTTTTACAACAGTTCAAATCCAATAGGTCTGTGTATAATAAGACCAATTATCATATGACCCGTACGGCCCAGCGTGCTTTAAAAACCATTTACAAAAACGATGGGGGCCGTACATGTTGGACGTGAGAGTGATGGGAACCTTACGGATTTAACGTGATAGGGCCGGACAAAGCCTTTCGGTCCTGCTCGACTTTATGCTTGTTGTTTTGTCATTATTAAGTAATGCTCCGGCTAAGAACAATAGCATAAACGGCAAAGAAATGTAAAAGGTGCTAATTTTCTATTCTTGATTCTCGTAATTTCATTGGTTGATACTCATAAATTCAATAGAAACCCATCGAAATAATGAATTTTCATTCGATAATTTTTGAAGTTTGAATTTATTTTTGATCAAACTAACTATGGTTTAATTTCGAAGAACTTCGTATGTGGGGAAAGTTATTCAATTTTGAGATTGAAAGATCATTTGTTTTCTCCCTTTCCGATTGGCTGGATGGTGGCTTCTTTGAGTTTTCACAGTAAAAAGAATCCATAGCACAAAAAATACCTTATTTTCTGGGTGTAGTTTGGATTGTAGACATCTCATACAGCACTTCAGGCATATTCAAGCAAAATCGTGGGGATAATGCTCATTGCCGCAGCCTATTGTCTAGAAAGCACATGTCATGTATAAAACCTTAAACAATCGCACTCCAGCATATTTGCAAGAGATGTTTTCCTATCGACACTCAAGTTACGACATGAGAGATTCTAACAACAAATTACTTCTATCAAAGCCAAAAACTGACTACCTAAAACGCAGCTTTAGCTATTCTGGAGCTGCCTTATGGAACGGGCTTCCCAATGAACTGAGAACACTAACGTCCCTCTCATGTTTCAAGAGGGGCGTTGACGCCCTATTCTCATCACCGGACTCCCACACGGCAAACACGTAAACCAGTTTTTATTGAGTTATGTACTGTTTTTAAATCGTATATAGCTTTGTACTGATGTTTTTTAACCGTGTATAAATAAAGTATGTCTGTCTGTCTGTCTGTCTGCTACAGTTCTTAGCTGAATCATTTTAAAAATAAACTAAGTGGGGTATGTCGGGCCGAATGGGACAATATTTGACTCTATGTCATTTTGTACGTGCGCTCGGTCCGTGACGTCATCATCTCAAGCCAAATATGTTCCCGTTCGGCCCCAGTCTCACTCAGTCAATAAAATAAGTAACTAGTATATTATTATAATCTTATTCATTAAATTATTTGTTTCCTTTTTGTTCTCGTTTTAGGTTGTTATATAACTGAATCATGGAGAAGAACCTGTTGTTAAATCTAGTAGGAGTATTTTTTATCTTATTGTTGTATTTCCCTTTCCAAACATAATTGAGTAATAATGCAGAGATGTATTAAAAGCCCTTATTTTTGTCGTGTAAATGTTCCGGGTAGGCGTGTCCGAAAATCTAGTTCTGAGACCCTGTAAAATGTACACTCGGCCCGCCTGTTAGGAGTGCCGCGCTTTATGAACTGGTAGTGAAATCTGTGTACATTTGAAATGGGAACATACTCCTAAACTATAATTACAAACAAGTTTATTTTTATAACTCGAATGCGTTTGATCGATTGCTTCTTTACGTCATTGTTGCATGTTTTTTCTATGGCAACCTTCTGTCGCAACCCCATAATTGCTACAACGCAAGAGTGTTACTTTGGCGATAGTTCTGTTACATCAAAACTTAGATTATTGTCATGACATTCCGAAAATAAACTGGACTTTCTGATTGCCATGCATGGACCCAAAATGATTGTCGCGTATAACGGGATTTTCACTACTACTTATTTTACTGGATCTATTCTCTAATGACGTCATGATCATGTTAAAGGGGCTGTGTCACGGTAATGGACTTTACATTCGCGTTTCGGGCCGGAAACAGCTATTTCCACCGATTTTGATATGAACTAACGAACCTCTCGGCCATGTGGGATGCTTAAAATAAAAGCATATATGCAAAAATGACTAACAAACAGTGTATATAAACAGTCTTCATGAGAAATATTGAAAATCCTTTCAATCAAGCATTGAGGGAGGGAAGTTTAACTGTTTGTATCCAATTAACAGCCACCAACCGAGCGATTACTCGATACATGCGCGTACAATGACATAGCCCCTTAAAAAAAAAATGTTCTTATACAGATGCGTCGAGACAAAGGCCTGGGATAGAGATGAGAAAATAACGATAACTTACTAAGTTCACTTGATACAAATGTTGTAAAAATGACTATAATAACTATTAGTAAATACTTGCAAGCAATTAGACTATGAGCTCCAACTTTCTATCAGCAATAGTCTAAGCGACTAAGTAGTCTAATTGTTTTAGTAGGAACCAACTAGTTGTACAATCTAAAGCTGAAACAAGAGGAGTTTTTTTGTGTAATTTGACTTGGTGGCCATTCAGGTTTTACTTTTGAAATCCGGCTTTTTCGCTATCCACTATCTATCAGAATAGACAAATTTTAGATTGCGAGTAGCTTAGCCAATCATATTGCAGGATTCGTGTTAGAACGCTTGTTGGTTTCTACTAACATCAGTTATCTAGTTCAGAATTTCTGATATCCCTATCCACTGAACTAGCGATAGCCTGTAACTGAACAAGGTCTTTGGGGGGGGGGGGGGACTGGCTAAACCAGCGGCTAATTACTAAACAGGCTAAACCAGCGACTAATTACTGATCAACACGTACGTTAGCAGTTTCATAACTGACACATTCCTTTCGAGGTCTATTGAAGATTGTTGTGATTAGAACATCATCATTTAGAACGTAAATGATCTATATTCCCATATTCATAATAAAACTGTTAAATTAAACTGCTGCATTAAAAGCATCCGTATTTCTTGTCTTTCTTGATGGTTGTGAGTTACATGTAGGCCATGTAGATCAATCAAAACAACGGCCAGCCCGTCATATTGTTATATTTCGCATCCTTTAAGAAAATCAATAACAAATTCAAAACACTGGAAACCGCTCAAAGATTCTTCATAAATTGAATAATCCAAAATCCTGGGTAAATTTTGGAAATAATCCGTATCCTTATTTTGTAAACGCAAATATCCGTAAGTCATCGATGTGATAATAATCCTTAATCCTAAAATCCAACCCAAATAATCCGTAATCCTTTTATTTAGTTGCCAATAATCCGTATCCCTTCTCTGAAAACTCTAATAATCCATAATCCTAAAACCCTAACAGGGCCTCTTCAATCTTTCTCTCGAATACAACAAGGGCACCCAACGAGTACTTTTTGAAATTCGTTTGAAACCAGTTGTCTGCAGCTTATCTAGCCATTTTAAGGCGCCTACTGTGTCTTTTGACGTATTCTAGAAAGCTATTAGCTGTTCGGATTTTCTAGGTGGAAATCGCGTCAACCGAAAATACTATGGCAAAATATTCCCGGCCTACGAATTTGTTAGTAGTCTAGAACAGAAACAAGAATTTTCTAGCCCAAGTAACTTCATGTTGCAAAGTTTTGTGGAGGTACGAATTTTTTAGGGATTCTTTTTTCCTTTAGGCAATTCTTAGAGAATGAAAATGTGTTGTTCTGACTCTATTGATCAGACGAATTGGGACGTACGAATATTTTAGGGGAAACCTTTTAGTCTCCCTTTTCTTCTATAATTTTCTAGGGACTGAAAACAAATTTTCTAGCCAGTATTTCATAAAAAAAATTATAGGGAAAATGTTTCCAAATCCCAAAGGTTTAGGCTAACTAGCTTACTCTCCCGAACAGGTTTTTAACCGAAAACTTCGTTGGGTGCCCTTGATACACAATAAATGCTTGAAATTCACAAGCTGAATGCCCGTGATTGTTAAGCATTTCAAGTGTTCTCTCAACATCCCAAGTGCTCTCTCAACATCCCAAGTGCTTTATTTCGCCAGTAAACACATTGAAATGTGTAGTCTATTGCTTTTATGATACAACTACGACACAACGCAAGCAGGCATAGATTTAGCCAATCGGAGCGCTCGTACTATCTGGGTTATATTATAAAAATAAATAGAAGATGCTTGTCCTACTGTCCTATAAAACTAATGTTTAAAAAGGGATACCCGAGTGAAAAACACATTGGGGCTCAAAAGAATCTTCAACATGTTCTTTGTTCAGAAAATGTATTAAAATTTGATCAAACGTTTTTAGTATTAAGAACGAGCACCTCAAAGTTGGCCCCGCGAAGACATGGGCGCCGCCATCTTTGTTCCCATTTACGGAAGTGACGTCACTTCGTCCCACCAGCGTTCTACTCTCTCACTTATTAGGTGTTTTTAGGATGATAAACGCCTTAACTGTACCTCACATACATTGTAGTTCTTATACTTATTCAGAAGTCACTCGAGTCTTTTAAGCCATGTTGTTTTGCTGTTATTAAATGGCAGTTACGAGACCTTGTTGTTAGTCTGATAATTTCTCGCCTTCCCAATGCTTTTCTTCCTCCTCCCAGTCTTCTGAACTTTTCTCATAATGTCGTCTTCATCATAATTCCGGTTTCTGTAAGAATTCCTCTGCAATCTCGATGAAAATATATCCACTTTAATTCCGAGCGTGTGAAAATCATACAAAGACAAGTAGCCGCGATACGCTGGTGGGACGAAGTGATGTCACTTCCGTAAATGGAAACAAAGATGGCGGCGCCCATGTCTTCGCGGGGCCAACTTTGAGGTGCTCGTTCTTAATACTAAAAACGTTTGATCAAATTTTAATACATTTTCTGAACAAAGAACATGTTGAAGATTCTTTTGAGCCCCAATGTGTTTTTCACTCGGGTATCCCTTTAAGCAATATAACACGCTTTCCATGTTTTTGTTCTCTTATATAAACACGCGGGATATGTTGGAAGAACAAAGAAAAACTTGAAAATCAGGAACCGCTAGGCGAGTGATTTTCAAGTTTTTCTGCGTTCTCCCAACATATCCCGAGTGTTTATATAAGGGAATAAAGACATGGAAAACGTGTTATATTGCTATTATAAAATAACGTACAGGAAAAAAACACGACAGGTAAATCTTACGCGCACGCACAATCAGAAGATCAATTCTCCTAACAGTAACAGCGCGGGAAATCCCCCAAGGCAGAACTTAGAGAAATGAAGGCATGCTCTGTGTCAGTGTGTGGCTATATTTTGAAAATATCTGCTTCAACATTTCCCGAAAATAATAACTCAAGACAGAATGTAAAAGCACGAGGAATGCGAAACATGATTCCCGTCCCCGTTGAACTTTGAAGCAGGATTTATTTGTATGAACTTTTATGCATGTTCGCCAAACTCAATGGAAAGACCTACCTGTTGCGGGACCTTCCTTCCAATGAAACGAGGCTAAGAGTGCAAGATATGAGGGAAAAGCTCATTTTGTTCTGTGAAAAATCAACAAGTTTTGATTTGGATGCACAATTCAACTTCACAAGTGTCACACGTGAGTTTGAAAAATTCAGATTTGATTTTCATGTAGTTGTTCATAAAATGGCAAGGAGAAAGCTAAAACCTTATACTGAGCAGTTTGAATGATAACAATTGGCCTGATATAAAGGCTTATTATTTCGTGACTTCGTCGCCGACAAAATGTCGTACTTGGACTTATTTAAAAGCGTATACATATAGTTTGAGATAAAAAAGACATGGAAAAAATCGAAAGAGTGTTGCTTATCCCTCTCTACTACTCTGGTCTCTAGCTTGATTCCTCACTCTATTCGTCTATCAGGAGGATTGTTTTACTGAAAACTAGACTTGTTAACCATTTACGTGTTTTAGTTTTACGGTACAAAATAAGTTAAGAGATGTGGTTTTGTTTCTTGAATTATCTCTGCCGGGATGGTTAGCAAATTTGATAACTTCATGTCGGTCGGTTGTATTTTTGTTAAACATATCTGTCAGTTTTGCTGAATGAAATCATATTGAAAGTCAACGTTTGGTGAAGACGTTCTTCCTTGTCGTTTGCCATTTGTATTTCATATGCATTCGCAATCACGTGCCATCACGAGTTTACTAATGCATTATGTTATAAATAAATAGAAGATGCTTTTCCTATGTCCTATAAAACTAATGCATTATATTATAAATAAATAGAAGATGATTTGCCTATGTCCTATACAACTAATGTATTATATTATAAATAAATAGAATATGCTTTTCCTATGTCCTATAAAACTAAATAAATGCACTATGTATAAATAAATAGAAGATGATTTTCCTATGGCCTATAAAACTAATGCATTATATTATAAATAAATAGAATATGCTTTTCCTATGTTAATGTATTATATTATAAATAAATAGAATATGCTTTTCCAATGTCCTATAACACTAATGCATTATTTTATAAATAAATAGAATATGCTTTTCCTATGGCCTATAAAACTAATGCATTACATTATAAATAAATAGAAGCTGATTTTCCTATGTCCTATAAGACTAATGCATTATATTATAAATAAATAGAAGATGATTTTCCTATGTCCTATAAAACTAATGCACTATCATAAATAAATAAATAGAAGATGATTTTCCTATGTCCTATAAAACTAATGCATTATATTATAAATAAATAGAAGATGATTTTCCTATGTCCTATACAACTAATGTATATATTATATTATAAATAGAATATGCTTTTCCTATGTCCTATAAAACTAATGCACTATATATATAAATAAATAGAAGATGATTTTCCTATCTCCTATAAGACTAATGCATTATATTATAAATAAATAGAAGATGATTTTCCTATGTCCTATAAAACTAATGCACTATATATAAATAAATAAATAAATAGAAGATGATTTTCCTATGTCCTATAAAACTAATGCATTATATTATAAACAAGAGCCCATCTGGGCTTTCACTCGGGCCACATGAGATTGAAGATGAAATACACTTTCATTTGAAATCCTCTTAGTATCAAGTCGTGCTTTAATTCACCAGTGAGAACGTCAAAAAAACAGACTGGTCTATTAATCGCTTTTATGGCATGACTATGATAACGCAGGATTCGAACAACAGAATACTGGTAATTCAAGTGTATAAATGCAATACAATGACATATTCAGACTTTGAATTTGATTGAAAATAGATCAAAAACTCGGGGAAATGTCCGGCTAAAACTGTATGAATAAATGTGAAATGAAACATAAATTTCATAGCAAGAAAAAAAATTGTAATTCCTATAAATGAGAAAGCTCTTCTATTAAGCCGCTTCTCATATACACAGACTGTTTCACAAAAAAAAACATTTGCGCTTATCGACACAAGAATTCAGTTGACCTTTCAAATAATTTATTCTGAGGTACGCATACTCTAAATCACAGATGTTAAATAAAGCGATAATTAGAAGGAAAAGTACATTAACAGACAAACTGAGAGGAAATTTATTCAAATCAAAAAGAGTTTACTTACAGTACTTACGTAACTGAACTTTCGTTTTGGATCTTTTGGTAGTGTTGTTGACAGCACCCACCTTCGTGCACATATGCACTGAATCGGAATGAAAGTCGAAGCCTACCTCGAACTTAACTTTCAGCTAACCTGTTTCCTTTCATTCCACAATGAATAATAATCTCATAAAGTAAGCCCGTAGCTTTCAATAAATTTGCCAGTGTCTGAATGAAACAGCTAGATCTTTTCCAATTTCTCTCACGAGTCACGGCAGAAGACAGTCTGAAGCTACAAAACTTGAATTTTGATCCTCTTCACAGTAACGTAATTTAACGTCTCAGATATTATATATATGCCCTATTTCAGCTAGCGCTGTGCATTTCAAATACTTTTTCCTCTCTCGTTGCTGGCAGTTCATGCTTCTTGTTCGTGTAGTTGCCGCATTTCAGTTGGCATACACTGAAAACATCTGCTTAACTAAGATTTGTAACAATCTTAGCGGATCATGTAAATATTCCGCTTGGCTCAATTGAGGGTTTCTGCCGTCAAAGTTCATTTTTTTGTTTCAGTTTTCCCCATATTAGCCGACATGTATAATGTCTCGAGCTCTCAATCCAGTAGAAAGACTCTGGTTATTCTGTCGTAAAACATGCCTTAGCTGTACAAGACCGCCCACGATGGAATAGATTTCTGACAATGACTCATTGAAAGTGATATATCCTTGTCTCGCCTAGTCTGAGAGCTTCGAACTTTCTTATCTGAGCGCGCCTGACGAGATCTAACCTTTGATTATAATTCGATACCCGTTGATATCCAAACGTGTTTGGATATTGTATTTCGCTTACGTTTCTAAATATACATTGGATCTGTCCAAACAGCGCTGATCGAATGTATTACGGCTCCTGGTTGTTCATGTATTTTTATGGTCAACAAGAGCGCCAGTTGAAATATCCTGAGCCTGTTGGAAGGCTTTCGCCCTCGCGGGTCGACCATTTTGATTTACTGTATTCACTTATGTAAATACATTAACCTGGCGATTGTTGCGTGACCAGCACAGTGCAATCTGATTGGTTTGAATTTGACCTTTAACGCATGCGCAGAAGCCGTCTGACATGAAATAAAAAATAAATATTTAAAAAACGACTTGCATTTTAAGACTCGGTGCTGCCACAGGCAGCCCGAGTAATAAATAGAAGATGATTTTCCTATGTCCTATACAACTATATAATGTATATATTATATTATAAATAGAATATGCTTTTCCTATGTCCTATAAAACTAATGCATTACATTATAAATAAATAGAAGATGATTTTCCTATGTCCTATAAAACTAATGCATTACATTATAAATAAATAGAAGCTGATTTTCCTATGTCCTATAAAACTAATGTATTATATTATAAATAAATATAGAAGATGATTTTCCTATGTCCTATAAAACTAATGCACTTTTGAGGTATTGCACAGCTCGTGTTTGTAAAACATGGAGTGTTTGTTAAATAAAATAAATAAATAAATTAGAGTCACATTTGCTACAATTCTACTGGGAAAGACAGTCCTTAAAGGACCGTTGATAACGAGGCTGGTGGAATGCTGTAACCTCCCCTTGCGTTTCGGTAAAATTGAGGAACTTAGGCACGACACGATAGCGATACGGCCATGATGATATCAGTGATGACGGCCTGCCGTACTCTTTCTTTGGAATGAAAAACATTGGAAACATGTTGGAAAAACGTCAGTATATCTCGATACCAAAATGTCTTTAAAAACTGCATAATTGCATTGGAATAAAAGAAAAATCCACTAAAAGTGAAACACTGTTGAAGATGTATTAAAGTTGCAGTGTCACGGTACTGCGCATGTGTGAAAATCTGATGATTTTTGAATTACGTTCCGGCCCGGAACGAAGTTCTCAGAGGGGTGAAATATCGATTTTTAAATCGACTTCCATCAGTGTTCTTTTTGAACTCATCCTTGCCTCCTTTGGTCATTCATGGAAATGTAAGATGTGCTTAAATAAGTTTTAGTTATTTGTTTATTCAAAATTAGTCGTTGCAGACTGCAACACAACTAAAACAAAAAAGCATAAGTGATGCTTACCGGCGGGGAAAACGGCCACTGAGTACTCTGAATACAGCAGCCGAAAAACGCAAGAAATTGAAAACTTTTTGGCATTCCAACCAGAAGCGAAGAGGGTTTGGATGTCCAGTAGAGTTCACGAAACACATGGCAACTTTTCAAGTCGTATTATAATGATATGGCAGTTTTCAACAGCGATACGAAGAAATATATATCTACGGCTTAGAAACGAGGCTGAAATTATATGAATGTGATGTAAAGTGGTAAGCTGTAGTGCTAAGTGTGCACGCCCTACGAGGAAAGAGAAAAAATCTCTGACCCAAGTGGGACTCGAACCCAACGACCTCCAGGTTACATGTCTGGCGCTCTACCAACTGAGCTATCAAGTCAGATGAGAGCAATCGTGGGTATTGGTGCGTTATATGGGGTCACGGCGATTAATATATGTATATGTAGTTATGATATGAAATCATGTTTGCCGCGTAGCACTAGTAAGTGTAAAGAATGTGATATAAAGTGGTAAGCTGTAGTGCTAAGTGTGCACGCCCTACGAGGAAAGAGAAAAAATGACCGGAGTGCAAAAAATGACCGGAGTGCAAAGACTGTACGAAAAGTTAGATAAAACCTTTATTTGCTGGCAAAAAAACCTCACGAACTCAAACACGATAGCCTTGTGAGCAATCGACATACATATGAAGCTATAGAAGTTATGATCGACTACGTGAGAGTCTGCAAACATCGATCTGCTATGAAACCGCTTGTATTCGCACTTTCGTGACAAGCGAACTTTTCTACTTTCTACACACGGTCGCTAAACTGTACGAAATCTCCAAGAATAAATTCCTAATGTCCAAACTAACGGGAAAAACTGAAAGAGGAAATCCTTGTGAACAATCGACATACATATGAAGCTATATAAGTTATCATCGACTACATGAGAGTCAAACATCGAACTGCTATGAAACCGCTTGTGACAGTTTACGCACTCTGGTGACAAGCGAACTTTTCAACTTTCGACACACGGTCGCTAAACTGTACGAAATCTCCAAGAATAAATCCCTAATGTCCAAACTAACGGGGAAAACTGAAAGAGGAAATCCTTGTGACCAATCAACATACATATGAAGCTCCAGAAGTGATTATTGAATACACGAGAACCCATAGAGCAAACTGCTATTAGTTTTACGGACATTATTTTGTGACTACGTACTAAACTCGCGCTACAGCATAGCTTGAAATACTGTACGAAAACTCCCGTTTAAAAATTTCCTGATGCCGAAAGAACCATAGAATCTTAAACAAGATATCTTTCTGACCAATCGACATAAATATTAAGCTGTGAAAGTAAGTTTCCAGTCCATAATAGCCGATAGTGCAAACTAGTAAACAGCCACTCGTAGTCCGAAAGTACTGAACTTTTTAGCGCAAATGTATGTGTTACGTTTCCAAACTTTAAGACAAGAAATCGTCCATAGAATGTTCTATATTTGTTACAGCAGAGAACTGTGTTATTAGTTATGTAGAAATAAAACAATGGTGCCATTTGGAGAATTATTTCATGTCAAAAGTGCACAACGAAGAAATATGTATCTACGGACGCGAGCAGCTTGTTTCACTTTGGCCAAATTCGGACTGTTTACGACTGGAAACAGCAAAAAAATACAAGCAAGTAATGAAATATAGATACCATTCTTTACTCAATGCTGTTTACCTTGGATGTAGGAATAATAAAATCCTTGTAAATCTCGCCATATACTGTGCATAACTACAATCTGTGAATACGGCTAACACCCGAACAGTGTGGCGTTTCCTGCAAATAATTTTGATTGATTCTCATTGGATGTTACACAATGCAGCTGTCAATTCAATGTCTGGAGACTGTGACATGCGCAGTACCGTGACACTGCTCCTTTAATGAGATTATGAGATTATGAGATTACTTGTCTGCAGAAACAGACTTCAAGGTGGCACGCCAGACATCTAGTCTAGACACTCTTTTGTTGAATGACAGGCTCAGTGAGGTCATCAGACATATTCACTTTTATAAGGAAACCTTTAAAGCCACGTGACCACACCCATCCAATTCTAATATCCACGTATTCTGAGAAAATCAGTGGAGTGAAGGCAAGAGCAAAGAGTACTGGAAATAACCACTTCATTTTGGCTCCTTTGACAGAAAACTAACACTTCAAAGTTTTTGTAATTCCAAAGAATTTTTTTTTCTGAAAAGCCCCTACGGGAAGTTGGCAATAAAAGATGTATGTATATGTATGGCTTTTCATCGCTACTCAAATTTTCCAGCCTTAACTCTTCCCTACTGGACCGCCCGTAACCAGCCATTTCATTACCAGAAATCACGGACAAAATGGCGGATAGCTCATTATGCATAGCTTTAGCTGGGCATTTTAAAATGGCCAACATTTACAAAGGAATGTATGGGACCAAATGTTTTGGCTAAACTATGCAATACCCGGCCACTTCGAAAGATCACTTGAAAACTGTGCTAAACTATGCTAAATTCGCCATTATAGTGCAGGTGTATGTACAACCTTCGCCATTTAAGTACGGACCGCCCGACAAAATAAGGCTATTCAGAACACTGAACGAACTCCTCCGAGACATCGCGGGCAATTTTTATGACTTCACTTGTCCCCCCTCCCCCTTCACAACGGTATAAGTGCATGAAAATAGGTCTAAATAAGTGACTTTGCATGAAGAAATAGAGAGGAGAAATGCCGATGGAAAACAACAGTTTATGCTGTTGTGTGACTGCTGCCGTGACACGGCTGCAATGCAGGGCCGAACGGGGAAAAAGCCCAACAAGTATAGCAATAGTTCTGGAACGGATTAACATTTTATATACTGTGTTATTTGTTATATATTAGACAGGAGTGGGTTATCAATATATTGGTAAGAGCAGGCTTGATCGGCCGAGTCCGAGAACAGTTTTACACTACGCTCAGTGGGTAACGTAACGGTTACAGTTACCACGAATAAATCGGCAGTGACAGTTCTCAGGATATGCAACCGTTGTTATCCTTTTCCATCTCTAGTACCTGGTCCTATGTCCCTTTTGTTCTACAACAGTCTGCAATCTTTTTGGCATGCTTTCAATAGCGTTGTTAACGAACTGTAGTGGGATATTATTCATTCAGATGCCGGGATACACGAGCTTTGAATTGCTCGAACGACTCGCGCGTAATTTTCTGTTTGATAGTGTCTTTCTCTAAAGATGACTTAATTATGTTGAAACAGTTCTCTATCGGATTAAGATCAGCACTGCGAGGCGGAATCCGGTGTAATTCTGCTCCTATACTGAGTAGCTTTATATAGATTGAAGGGCTTTGTGAAACACGCATGCTTCTAGACTGATGAAACATTTGAACATTTGATGAAACGCAAATGCTGCACCGGAATTAATACTGAAAACAGTAGAAATGGATACATCTACAGCATAAACGAAACCCCTTTATCCACTTTCTTGAGCATTGAGCGTGATCACTGAACCTAATTGTGCGAAAACAATTAAAGGGATACCCGAGTGAAAAACACATTGGGGCTCAAAAGAATCTTCAACGTGTTCTTTGTTCAGAAAATGTATTAAAATGTGATCAAACGTTTTTAGTATTAAGAACGAGCACCTCAAAGTTGGCCCCGCGAAGACATGGGCGCCGCCATCTTTGTTTGCATTTACGGAAGTGACGTCACTTCGTCCCACAGCGTATCGCGGCTACTTGTCTTTTTATGATTTTCACACGCTCGGAATTAAAGTGGATATATTTTCATCGAGATTGCAGAGGAATTCTTACAGAAACCGGAATTATGATGAAGACGACATTATGAGAAAAGTTCAGAAGACTGGGAGGAGGAAGAAAAGCATTGGGAAGGCGAGAAATTATCAGACGAACAACAAGGTCTCGTAACTGCCATTTAATAACAGCAAAACAACATGGCTTAAAAGACTCGAGTGACTTCTGAATAAGTATAAGAACTACAATGTATGTGAGGTACACTTAAGGCGTTTATCATCCTAAAAACACCTAATAAGTGAGAGAGTGAGAACGCTGGTGGGACGAAGTGACGTCACTTCCGTAAATGCAAACAAAGATGGCGGCGCCCATGTCTTCGTGGGGCCAACTTTGAGGTGCTCGTTCTTAATACTAAAAACCTTTGATCAAATTTTAATACATTTTCTGAACAAAGAACATGTTGAAGATTCTTTTGAGCCCCAATGTGTTTTTCACTCGGGTATCCCTTTAAGTAAAATATTTGGATACGCCCTCGGATATTTTTTTAACCGGGGTATTGGGCTTTTTCATCAAATTTGCATTGACAAGCGCATCCGTATTCCCACCAAGTGCTTACTACCCCCTCTCGTTTTGAGCTGTTTTCGTTAAATTCACTGGACGTTATTAACAATTATACCATGTGAGCTACCTAAAATCTCGCCTCAGACAACCTTCGCCATTTAAGTACGGACCGCCCGACAAAATAAGGCTATTCAGAACACTGAACGAACTCCTCCGAGACATCGCGGGCATTTTTTATGACTTCACTTGTCCCCCCCCCCCCCCCCCCCCCCTTCACAATGTTGGGATAGAAAGGCAACATTTCAGTCTGCTCAGTCAAAAACCAACATTGAAATGGGGGAGGGGGGTTGTGTTAAAAATAGCCGGAAATTGCTGAAGCGGTCCGACTTAAATGGCAAGGGTTGTAGGGTCGTTCTATGAATGATTTGGAGTCGAAAATGGTTAGGTTTTTATTTTATTTCAGGGTTAGGTTTTTAGAAGGTTTGTATGAAAATTTGAGAAAATGAATTATTAATGACCCAAATGGCCGGGTATTCTATAATTGTTTAATTGTTTTATAGCCTTACCTCTAAGAAAGCTTTCACTTTCCTGGTCTTCACGTTTCAAACTCAGGGCTCATAGAAACCCATTAGTTTAAAAATTTGATGAATCCAGTCACGTTTCCTTCGGTCAAAATAAATACGTATTTTTAGCCACAAATCACCACAGACTGCCATACATTCCTTGTAAATGACCAAGAAGTACATCCCAAACTTCCATGTAGTACTCGCTAACCAACAACGAAGGCAAAATCGTAGTTTGGTTCGATCAAAACTGCTCCGAAAAGTGCTAACTTTTGGCTACAAGAAGCCGCCATTACAGTTCCGAAGCCTGCCAGAGAACCCACGTTTTCAGGTCAAAACATACAGGAGATGAAGACATTTTGTCCGCCACTCTTCACTCCACCAACGGCTTACTATTCAAAGGTATTACCGCTGTTTATACCAAATGCAGGTTCTAATATAATAAAACGAGGGATTCAGCTGCATTTGGATTCCCTGTGGTCGAGTGCCAACCTCATTCCCAGGGGTCTTTACGCGCCTAATCCAAGATGGCGTCGAAAGTACCCCTGGTACAGGCTGGTCATGTGACCCAAAAGTATTTATTTATTTATTAAGCTTCGCCTGAAGGAAAAATACATATCAGGAATGATACCACGAACGATAGTTTTAACAAATTACGATGATGTAGAAACAAAATGATAAAAGGCAGGGTGACCGCAACAGCTAAAGCCAATTACTGCGGGCCCATGACACTAAATTAAATTAATAATAGTCAAAGAAAGAACTAATGATAAGGATTTCACAACCACAAGGTGACTAAAAACAACAAGTTAAAGGACTGAGTAGGCTACGGACAGAGTTACATTTTACACAAACTGACTTCCATGTGCGCGGATTGTCTGGGTTATAAGATGTTTTCAGGGCTGACGTACATGTACGTATGATATTGTAAAAGGTGAGACTTGTAGGAGGACAGTGGAAGTACTGGTTGTCGGGTTTTCTTTGGTAAAATTCGGTTCCAAATTCTAGTGGTTCTTATCATGTAGGATTTCTGATATGTTGTTGTTGTTTTACAGAAGCGTTGCTTAAACTCAGTGCCGCTGGTGTTATTACTAAACCTAGTTAGTCTAACAGGGTAGATTTCCTGTGGTAAAGCCTTTACTCTTTGACAACGGACCATGTTTGAGCTCAATTGGTGAAATCCTGAGTGCTAACTCAACCCTCCCCCCTCAGTTCCAGTTTGGCTAGTCCGGGGTAATTAAATACTGCTGACATGTTAAGCCAAGGGCTCAAACTTTCTCCACAATGCCATTCGGGAGAATTCTACGTACTCGTCGACGGTAGGTATTGCAACTTCTGTAGGAGGGGCTGAATGGGGTTAACTGATAACTGAGAAATGGCCAGAAATATTACTGTTAACTGAGAATTTTACCTTTTTTTAGCTGTTAGCTGATATTTGTGAGATAGCTGTTACCTGATATTTCATTATTTTTTATTAAAATGACGTAACGTCACATGCTATTATTGGCTTTTCGGATGGTTTTCGACAGATTTGATCCAGTTGATAATAGTCAAATATTAAACATGAGTAGTATAGAGGGTGGGGGCACCGGACCATTTCAATCTCTTCGAGATCAAAATGATCCGTTGTCGACCTCAAAGAAGGTCTCTCCCCACCCTCAATACTACTGCAGCTTCATTCTGCTATGTTTTCGTTGTTCGTGTTCTACTATCCTTGGAATTATTTAGGGCGTGGTCAGTTTAGGGCGTGGTCAATTTAGGGCGTGGTCGAATTCTTGAAATTCTTCATAACCGGTTTAACCAGTTCAATCTTTGGATGTCAAATTCTTGGAAATCTCCATAACCGGTTTCAATCTTTGGATGTCGAATTCTTCTCTTCATTCTTCTCTTACTATAGTATTCAACTTTTCATAGTTGCATTCTAAGCTATTCATTCTAATGGCTTCATTGCCTTGCCTGATATCCGCTATTGCCATATATTGATTTCTGCGTCTTCTCTGTGTAATGGATGCTGGTGCATGGTGAGAGTAGAGAGCGATGAATGGAGGAAGGATGGAGATCGATTTTAGTTGAAGTGTAAGTTTATTGTATTTTATAGTGTCCATATGCGTAACTCTCGATTCCATCTTCTAGTATGTATCTTTTATCGTCGTAGCATGATAGACTCGTCTTATTGATTTCGTAGCTTCCCAATTGATGATTCACGCTCCGAATCGTCTTCATTGTATGCGACATCTTAGTTCTATTTAGCAACGCATCTCTATAATTGATATGTTTGATTTGTTTATTGATGGTGTTCTTCTTAATGCCCTTTGCCGTTTTCGAATTCGAATCATCATCTTTCATGTAGCTGTACATCTTTGATCTCAATCCTACGAATTCGGTTACATGTTTGAAGCCGTTAGCGCATTCGTTCTTGAACTTACCGACTGCTTTCTTGTTGTTCTTATCGTAGAATGGACAATCGACTGGATAGTCGCTGTTGTCGAATCTATCTTTGTCGATCTGGAAATCTCTATATATGTTCTTAGTTTCGATCTGATACATTAGGCTGTCTGTGTCTGTAAACAGTAGTTGAGGATTTGCGTATTTCTTCTTAATGTAATTGTAGTGGAAGTCGTACATTAACGTTTTGGATAGGTCTAGTATGCACATTCCAACATATATCGGTTTATCCAATGTTATCGTATTCTTGATTTGATGGACAGCTACTAGGTCTTCATTGAAGATCTTACTGCTCACATATGTTGGTTTGCTAGCTAGTTCCAATAGCTTCTTCTTGTCGGTTATTAGTTTTACGTTACATCGTTTGCGAATATTTTCCATAGTCTTACCGAATATACTGTTATTTTGAAGTTTATAGTAGTCTTTTTCGAATTGATTCTTAGCTATGGTTCTCTTCTGAGTGTTGAAATTGATGTATTCTCTTAGCCATGGACTTTGGTTGAACTCTAAAACTCGATGGACTTTTTTGATTTTCATTCCTAGGCTGGTGTATAATCGTAGATTTCTATAATGAAGCACGTATTTAGTCTTGTCGTTTAGATTCGGAACGAGCTTGCGTGTAGTACCAATTGACATATTGTGCTTCTTTTGGATGTCTTTGCAATAGTCTGATAGCATGTCGTTATCTATGCACATCTTTTCTACTGCTAACGGATAATCGTTATGATCGTCATGTATAGATTTAGGGTATTCTAAATCGACCTCGATTATGAGTCCTTTTTTGCTATGCTCGTCGTACTTAGCTAGATTTGTATTTTCGATCTCTTTTATGGTTAGCCATCGAAATCCACCATTAGGTAGGTATTCGCTCATGGCGTAGCCGTAAAGGTTATTAGCGTCAAGGTAGATTATATGACTATTTGGAGCATCTTTATCGTAATCTTTTAGATATTCATGATTTGCTTTAGCGTATCTATGAGCTATGTAACTAGTGCCACCTCTCATGCCCTTCTCAATAAACTGGTAGATATCTATGTCAGTGATCAACTCTAATTCGACTTTAGTCATTTTGAGCATCGCATCAAAACTTAAACCAGGAGTCGTAAAATAATGACATGGGTCGAGGCCGTAATTCGAAATCGACATAGATCTGAAATTTTCGAAGACGTCTGTCAAGAGAAGTACGTCGATTGTTAGGTAAAGGTCATGGTAATCGCCCATAGAAGTCATTTCGAAGGTATCGTATACTTTTAATGCATGCTCGTAGTCAGCATTCGATATGTGCTCATCATTGATGATGCTATAGAAGTCTTCTTTCTTAGGAAGGCATTCGTAGTTGAATTTTTCGAAGTCATCCATGAAGTCGTATGGATAGACTCCTTTCCTTTTTACTAATTCGAATTGCCCATCGTTTGCGAAGTCTTTCTTAGTGTATATAAATTTGTCTTCTGGAAGATTAGTTGCTAATGTGCTAAGTGATTGACCCATAAATTGGAAACTGTCGAGAAATGTGAGGTTATTGCCTAGCATGAATGCCATATACTTCTCCATATTATTAGGGATTACGTTGAGCTTATGGTGTTTTTTATTACCATTCTTGTCTATGTATGGATGATTCTTGATGACTTTGCCGATCTGTTGCATAATTAGATGAGAGTCATATCCTCGAAGATTGTGAAAGAAGACTGGGATCTTAATTTCTTCAGCTTTTATGTCGAAGTTGAGATTGCATATTTGATGAGCTGATCCTCTGTATTTTCCAGTGATATGGCAGTGATCTCGAACTCTGATGTCGTTTACTAGGTATTCGATATCGCATATATGGCATTTGGTAGCATCTTTGAAGTCTAGTTTATCTTTCTTGGTCATAACCATGTCTTTATTGAAATCGTTCTTTATTATATTTTGACACCATTTAACCTCTTCAAGCATTCTTTCCATGAATTTGTAGACGGATTTCTCACCTCTATAGATCTGCACTGGTTTACTATATTTGTCATTGTAGCAGCATACTACTTTGTAGCCATAACCACAGTCTGTATGCTTTTGGTAGGCTTCAGTATATGATTTATCGTTATTAGGTTTGCAGCCATCGATCTTCTCAGTTATAGCTTCGAAGTCGGCATAGATCACGAACGGTGTTGGTAGTTGTTTATGGAAGTTCTTGAATTTCAATATGTTGTTTTCCTTAGTTGGCATCTTAATTGCTTGCGTACCATTTACTTGGATGCAATTCTCTTTGTGAGCGACCAACACTCTTTCAGATCCAAAGCATTGTAAGCAATGTCTACAGAAGTGCTTTCTATCCTTGTGTTTCGTTTGGTTGTACATGAACTTGTTGAAGTCCTTGATTAGAATGTAGTGCTTATTAGTACCTTCAGTGATTAGTAAAAGATCCATATGGTCATCGTACTCTTCTTTCGATACGAATATGGGATATGGCTTCCTTTCTTCATATCCAAAGACACTGATACTAATGTTGTTTTGCTTTTCGATTTTATTGTACTGTTTGGTAGCTACTGGAAATTCGATGCCTGAATAGTCTAGGTCCTTTGCAGATTTTCTATCGCTCTTCTTGATTCTCTGAGGATATTTTTCCTGTGGATTCAAGTGCCTTACGTGGCACCATCTGAAGCATTCGTCGTCGATGTTTTTCATGTTGATCAAGCCTTTAGCCGAATTTCTAAGCTCTGCTGGTAGTTTGATGTAGCTGCTTCCTTTCATAGGCTCATACTTGACTATGTTGATGTAGTGTTTGTCAATTGTCTCTATGGTCCATCCTGAACCCTCTGAGATCCATTGCGCTATTTTGTTTAGTATTTGTTGTTTGGATGATTGTAGTCCTTCCACGATGTTGGTTTTATTGATTACTGTGAATGCATTGCTGTTGAAATAAGCCGTTTTGATTGTTGTCTTGTCTTCGTCTAGCTGTTTTTCGAATGTAACCTTTATTGTTTCAACGAATTTGTAACCTTTGGTCTCAATCAATAGCTTTTCGAATTGATTCTGAATGCCTCTTCTTGTAGTGGTTAGTTGTACTAGTGGGTCCTTTTGATTCTTAATGGCGACTTCAAATGATCTGATTGAACCTTTCATAGCTCTATCTAGTTGTATGATCTTAGTTCTTGTAGCAGGAACAGGTCTTTTGATAGTCCTCTGAGCTGGGATTGGTTTGTAGTCATCTCTGAATCGAGTTGGTGGTATGATGATGTTTTCCTCGTAGCGTTCGATCATGTCCTTAACGCTTCTTCGTGGAGTAGGAACTGGTCGGTTGTCTCTGAATTGAGCTGGTGGTAAGAGGATGTTTTCATCAATTTTTGGACGTCTTATAGTATTTTGTTTCAAGATCAATTCGATAAGTTTCGATTTAGACAATTTATTGAGATTCGATTCGTTCATCATCCTATATATTAACTATAGATAAAAAAATATGTTTTTAAACCTAGGTGCGTTTGGCTGCGTTTGTGCTTCTTGGTCTTAATATGACTTGATTTACCAGCCATCGTGTAGTCTTTATAGATTTCGCACGTTAAGCAGAACCATGATTTACTTAGCATGTACTTAGTTTTTCGATGCTTCCTTTCAATGTCGTCATACATTCGTGGTCGACCTCTTAGTCTTTTGATTGGTTCTATGGTATTGTTATCGTTCATGTATATAACGACTATATATATAAATTATTGTCAATTTAATATGTGCGTTCAAACGTGGTTAATTGATTAATTTAGCATGCATCTATATCGAATCTAGATTCTTAAATGGTATCCAACTATTGAATTCATCGCTATACCCTTTCCACGATACTAGAGCTTGTTTTTTCTTGTAGTTCCTTCTAATGACTTTATCGATTCTGAAGATTTCTTGAGTCGCTTTCGATAGTTCAGGTTCGTAGAAAGAACCTTGTATTTCTTCACCATTCGAGTCCTTCAATTTGTATGTAATAGGGTTCGTATATTGGATTCTATCAACTGTAAACACTTCTTCAGTCCAATTCGGAGTATAGCCTTTGTCAAACACTTTACGCTTGTACTTACTTATTCGAACCTTATCGCCAACCTTAAATTTTGGTTTCGATTGTAATGACTCCATATTGCCATATAGATTGAAGTACACAGTTCCTTCGTTCTTCTTCTTAGATGCTTCGATAGGAGTCATTTTGATGCTTGAATGTTTTGTACCATTGTACTGTATCAATATTCTAGGCAGCATATCTAAATACTGCGTATTGCCTTGGACAGTGAATTGCTTCCACATTTTAGTTTTGATCGTTCTATTCCATCTCTCGCAAACAGAAGACTTTTCTTCATTCTCAGTTGAATACATTTGTATACTATGTTTGTCCAATAGCTCTTTCACATTCTTATTGTAGTACTCCTTACCCTTATCAACCCATAGATATTTTGGCTCTCTACCTTCCTTGAATATCGTTTGAAAAGCTTTCATAACTGTTTCGCCTTTCTTATCTTTCAATGGTAAGATCCAACCAAACTTGCTAAAGACGTCTAGAACCATGAGAAGGTATCGATAGCCCTTATTCCATTTGCTAAACTGTTGCATCTCAACGAGATCAGAACACCATATTTCATCAATGTGATTAGCTATAACGCGCCGCCGAGTAAATTTACGTCTTATTGGTCTATGCAATTCATCTGCTAGTTTTACTTGCCAGTTTTCTTCACTCGACGGCTTTTTCCGTTTTTTGGCTTCTTAGCACCCATTCCAAGCTTTGCTTTAGTCGCGATAGCATTCCTTGCTAAGGCATGACCCCATTGGCGATCCTTCCATGGAATTTCGTCTAATGATTTGACCATTTTTCGATCAGCTTCATTTTTGCATTTGACGTCATCATCACAGATAGAATAATCGACATCGTGTTGCATACTCACAGCATCAGTTTTGCCAGTTGGCTTATCGTAAATCTCTAATATTCGACCTGTCTTATCATAAGTCAATTGATTTTCTAAGGGATTCCCAGGTCCTGTATAATGATGACCTGGTAGCGTGAATCCCTTTTTAGGTGCAACCTTTAATATTGCTTTATGAATGTCTAACTTACCTCCTTTCTTCATAGTTTTCATATGATCATCATAGAATTCGGATGCTGGATCTGTTACGTCAGTATACATACTCATTGGATGTTGTATCTGGCCACCACGAACTTTCTTAGATGCTAGATTCAATATGGTTCGACCTTCTTTTTGGATGAAATCGGCAGCTTTGCTTCTTATCTTCTTACCTATTGCCTGTGTAGCACCCTTAGCAAGTGTCGAAAATAGCTTTCCACTACCTGGAACCATTGATAATGCGGCGGCTCCAGCAAGAAGTGGTATTCCAGCTGAAATAGCTAGTGCTCCTGGCAACATACTACCGCCTTGTGTAGATTTCACGAATTTCGACTTTTGACTTCCGCATTCTACACATGCACCTACCAGACGAGTCCTTCCATTTTGAGTCTTTACGATATGCTCGTCTTTCGTCTCAGTTTGTTTCTTTTGTCTTAGACAATATATCTTAGTCATTTCGTATACAATATCGTTACATAATATCGTAAGCGAAGTGCTGTATAAGCAATTCATTGAACATAGATGGTTTGAACTGAAAGTCTAACAAGATGTCGATAGGTTTTCTACCATTTGAGCGTTCTAGAATGTAGAATATGCAATAATAACCACACATAATGCTATCCATATCTTGAATCTGCGAGCTATTGTACTCTATTTGTTTGTTGCTTGTTTCCATAAGCTCTATTACCTCTTCTGCTGGCAATAGGCCGAATGAATCGAAGTGTTCGATGTAGTTATTATCATGATTGTTATATACGGCAACCCAGTGAGTACCATCGCCTTTAAAATAGTCTTGAATATTGATTACTACACACCCGTCATTATTGATCCTATCAGGTAGCATATCTTTACTGTAAGCACCTATGTAGTTGGCGATCTTTAGTTTTTTCATAATGCTATCGATATCGATGTTGCTCAGTGGTCTTAGCGCGTTCCGTAATATGGACGCTTTAGGATTGTCCCTGGAAGCACGAGGCCTTTGGCTGTTTTCTTTCTTGAGATCTTTTTTTTTACTCCATAACCAATCGTACCATCAGAATTCCAAGATCCAATAAACGGTGGTGGTCGTAGGGCTGAAAGATTGAATCCTCTTCCACTTGACTTTGGATTAGTACCTGGTAGAGCGATTCCTTTACCGAAGATACCGCCTAAGAGATTGGGAAGCAGGCTTGCCGCTAAGCCACCAAGCAAAGCCCCAATGAACCCGCCTTGCTTACTTAACTGCGTCTTACTGAGTTTAATATCTACTCCGACGTTTTTCGATTTAGCTTTATGGATTCTATCGATTTGCTGCTTAGTCAATTTAATCTTATCGCTACCTTGATAGTCGCTAGATGATAGTCTAATGGTAGTCGATGTCTTGTTTTGAACAGCTGAAGCTATCTTACGTTTCTGTGCCTCAGACAACTTTAATGATGTTTCTACATAATTCGTTGGCATTCTATATATGATATCGTTAGACAATAATTTGAATATGATTAGAGAATTGCTCCAAGTAATGGTATGCCCTTAAAAGGCGAATTTGGTCCTAGTATCAAGCCTTTGCCCTTCTTTTTTGGTCTACATCTCTTTTTCTTAATGCCTTTTCCTTGTACAGCCTTAGAGACAGAACCAGATATTGCTCCAGTTGCAGCAGCCATTCCAAGAGCTGGTAGGATTTTCTTCAAGAACATAGGAGCAATCATTTTCACTAAATTACCCAATCCACCTAAAAATCCGCCTTGTTTTGAGACTTGCGTCTTACTAATTTTTAGTTGGACTCCAGACATTCCTCTTTTAGCTTCAACCACCTTCTTACGTTGCGCTTTAGTCAGTCCTAGAAAGTCGCTTCCTGTTAGTTGATTGTTGTTCAATCTCAAGCTAACTGTTTTCTTATTGATGTAAGCATTCTTAATTGATTCTTTTTGAGATTCGCTTAGACTCAATCCTGTTCTAATATAGCTCATTTCGTATATGTAGTATAATTAGATAAAATTTACACGATTACATTCATTCTACCAGACAAGCCTTGTAGTTGTAAGTGCCTATCGGATAGGATTACGGCATAAACATAATAAGGTATATCAGCATTGTTAGCTATGTTTCTGAAGTTCCCACCTAGGGTAAATCGGACTTCAATATCAGCCATGCTTGTTTTCAGCTGCTCTGAATGCTTACTAACGTCGAAATGATGTATTGGATACAATGATGCCCAATCCTCAACACTAAGCTGACTACCTGTATCGGTATCTTGGTATTTGTTAACGGCATCCATGAACATCATGTACGATCTATTATAGTTCCTATTAGCTGGAGTGAAGTTACATTCTACTTCTCTTTCTGGATGTTGTACACTATTGATTCGAACACTGATTCTCGTTAGGTTCCCATTATCGAAGATCATATTATTGACATTCTGTGCATTAGCTGTTGGATGACGATCACTAGACTGTAATGCAATGAAGACATGTCTTGGAAGTTCGCTACCTGGCTGTGTTGTAATTCTCCATGTTGGGTTCGTTTCAACGGCTTGGAACATCGTTCTGTATACACGTACCTGCTCGAAGTATAGGTCCTTTATGTAACCACTTACTAGTTTGGCATCAATGTATGATTGAATTTCTAGTGAAGGAACGACTTTAGGCATCCATAGTGATAGGTGAGTAATCTTAAATTTACCAACGCCTGCAGCATTATCTTTCATGATATACTGGTTTGCTGTTGCTCTGTTTAGGATAAGCGTATGTTTGACACTCCGAAACACAGTATCTACATCCTTACAGAATCCGAAAACTTGCGATAGTGGTAGAAGCAGGGATACTTGTTTAGCTCCTGTCGTGATAGCCTGTCGAGCAGTGAAACCTAGATTAGCTGTTTGGTCTTGTATGTATGCAACAACTAAGGCTTGCGTTCCTGTTCGAACGGTAGCTGCATTAGCAGCATCATCGACTGCAGCAATTGCAGTTGTGTACTTTAAAGTTGGTGTACCCGTTGATGTATCTCTAAACCAAAGCATATTACTAGCAGTACTACGGCTATAGTCATCAGAAAACATGACTGTGTTTAGAATTGTGCTTGCTTCTGGTAGGTAGTCATTCACACTTTCTACTATTTGGTTGTTAATCTGATATTGAGCACTTGAAAATAGACTCCACGCATTATTCACAAGCGATACAATATCTGTTGCATTATAATCAGCATTAGCAGCTGTTTGCAGCTTACCACGCACCTCCAACATAGCCTTATGTGGGAGCAGGTATACGTCTTCATCTCGAGTCTCGATGATCCTTTGGCCATCTTTATCCATGTTATTAGAGTCTCTTGGAAGGTATTCGATATATTCGAATTTCGTAGTTGAGTTATCGATAATGTTCGATTCATCGAATTGAAAATATTGGCTAATTACTTCAGTCATATATTATATGATTATACAAAAGTCACTACAATCGTTTCATGCCACTTCCAGCAATAAGATTCGATAAGATAGCTCTCGACCGGTCATTCAAGACTTTCCGAACCTCTGGATTTGACGAAACGTCTCTAACGCCCTGCTTTACTTTTTGAAGGATCGCTTTAGTGCCAACATTGATGGCTTTCTGTTTAACATATGGAAGAGCCTTAGTAATAACGGGTTTTAGCAATCTATTTTTTAAAGCATTAATGGGTCTCGTTATTATCTTGCTAGCTGTTGAAAGCGTACTCTTTGCTTTGTCGAATACGTTCCCAATGAGGTTTCCACCAATGACTTTCCTTTTGGTATATCGTTCTCTCGTTAATAGCATATACATATTGGTTACACAATCTCACTAAGATGGATGTAATACGTAACTCTCTCATTATTCATTCTTATCGAATTACCACTTTGATCTCTAAGCGAGAACGATATACTGTTAATCGATCTTTTCGATATGTTCATATCGAATCGTTGGTTAGGATGGATGTTGATCAAGTAACCTGGAGGAACCGATGGAACGAATGAGTAGATGACCGAACTTGTACTGCCATTTATGTAAGAATCTGTTACTAGATCGCAGTGTACTTGAATAGTATCGACCTCCGTGATTTGCACAATCTTATCGCTATCGTGAAAGCCGTTGCCTTGAACTATCTTAGATTCGAAACCAAGTATCGTCCTAAAACTTTCGTCAATAGTGAAATCCACTTTATAACCATTTCGTATCTCAATCATAGACTTCAGTGTGTTGTAATTAGGTTTAATATCGACATAGTACTTACTGTTAGCAACGTCCCAATCGCTATTTTGCTTCATATGGTGCTTCATAGTGTCGTTTATGTCAATTACGTTGTATGCTCCTGGCGATAATGTTATCGTCTTCCAAGCTGTACCATTGTAGTATTTGAACTTGTTATTTGCACTCGTTATGTTGTACCAAGAGTACCACATAGATGCATTGATTAACGAGATTTGATAGTTTTTCGTAATATCTAGCTCCAATGGAGGATTGAAGTATGTCGTGAAGTTTTCAGATGAACCAGATCCTTTCTTACTATCAAAGAATAACGTAGTTTGCATTATACAGTTTGGTTAGATTATTCTGATGAACATATCACATCCCCATTACTAGCGAAACTCCTCGCGATCCCTGAGACTTCTTCTAAAATCATACTTGAGGTAACGTAACTATTCCACTTAGCGTTTCCATTGTTGTATATTCTATTGATTGTAACGGTTCCTGTGTCTTTCACTTTTATCTGTAATTTATATGTATGTGGGGTTTTATTAAATGGGACGTGGAACCCAGTATGGGACACGCAGGCAAGAGTTTCTGGATTGATGGCTAATTGCGAGCCAAAGCTAGCTCTGTTACGGGTTTGAAGGATATTATTTGGTAATGAATTCGTACTGACATAAGCCAGTAATCCTTGACCTGTAGTTACGACCCATCGAAACCACACATTAGCTCCTCCAGCGTCACATCCAAGGTAAATCGTACACGATAATCGAATTAAATTCGTTGCTTCCTTGGGAGATATCGTGATGGAGAAATGTGGTATGTCTCCCCACTCCATGTCTGCATGACTCCATAAATTCGAAATTTCCTTTGCTATATAAGCGACTGTCCTAATAGGAACCACTTCTTGCACTCTTTGTTCAATAATGTACTCATTATCATCGAAGACAGTAGGATTCACAAAAGTATTTGCATCTAATGCTCCAGCAATGATTGCAACATAGATAGTTATTAGCTGATTGGTTGACTGATTATGACTCAAAGTAAATGATAGTTTACCTGTGCTATTGGCAGATGTTGTTATGCTTAGCTCTTGGAAAGCAGTGTTTGTAGATCCTATCCTTCCACTTTTTATCGTGTTTGATATGAAAGTCAAATTCTCTTCAATTGATAAAGAGCTTAGTATTATGGATCCAATGTTGTTTGCATAAGCTTCGACCCGAACTGTGTATGTGCTGTTGCCTTTTAACCCTAAAGTCGTATTATCATTTTTTGGTATAGTCATAGTCAACGTTTCTGTTGAGTTCGGTTTAAAAGTCTCTAGGATCCTAAAACCTCGATGTTCTGGAGTGATGTTATTCATAGAGTATGCGTCATATACAACCATAAATGAGCTTACACTGCTCGATGATGCCCAATTACCAGACTTCATAAGGAAATTGCCACAATTGAATGTTAGACTACTATGCATAACACTTGACCCAGGCCCAGACCCTCGAATCCCTTGGCTTCCTCGATCGCCTTTCATTCCTTGGCTTCCTTGATCGCCTTTCATTCCTTGGCTTCCTTGATCGCCTTTCATTCCTCGAATCCCTTGGCTTCCTTGATCGCCTTTCATTCCTCGAATCCCTTGGCCTCCTTGATCGCCTTTCATTCCTTGGCTTCCTTGATCGCCTTTCATTCCTCGAATCCCTTGGCCTCCTTGATCGCCTTTCATTCCTTGGCTTCCTTGATCGCCTTTCATTCCTCGAATCCCTTGGCCTCCTTGATCGCCTTTCATTCCTTGGCTTCCTTGATCGCCTTTCATTCCTCGAATCCCTTGGCCTCCTTGATCGCCTTTCATTCCTTGGCTTCCTTGATCGCCCTTCATTCCTCGAATCCCTTGGCTTCCTTGGCTTCCTTGATCGCCTTTTGGTCCACGCTTACCTTCCTTTTGCTCTATCGTACCATTGTAAAGCGTTCCAAATATTGAGTAACTCATCTCTTATATTATATGATTACATTAGTTTGATGCGTATTCGTTGATTCCATTTTGAGCAACTTTTTTAGTAATCCCTGTGATTTCCTCAACCATTATTGATGATTTCACGTATCCATTCCATGCCGCATTAGCGCCATTATACAGTCTATTCAATACCATCGTTCCTGTATCAGTGATCTTACACTGCAGCTTATACGTGTGTAGGATGCCGTTACCGAAATTCTCATGAAAAGAGACGTCTGAAATACAAACGACTGTCTCTGGATCTCTTGGCGGTTGTGCCGCAAATGCACATCTGGTTCTCAAGCCAATTGCTGCATCTGGTAAATTACTTACACCAATAATCGTTTGTAAATGGTGCCCTGGAACTGGCGTTGGCGTTAATAGGACCCATCGGAACCAAAAATTACCTCCTCCAGTGTTGTTTGAGATGTATAGGCGGCATGATAGTCTCATCATATTCGTACCTTTTGGTGTTAGCTGTATTTCGTAATTGGGTATATCCATCCAATCCGTATCGCGTTGAAGCCATAAGAGTGAAATCTCTTTCGCATTAATACTAACTATTCTTACTGGTGTTTGCTCATGCATGCACTCATTGCGGCTTCCAGTTCGAATCGTTCCAAATTTCGTAAAACTCATCTATATTGTATACGTACATTATAGTAGATGAATATAATCAACTTTGACGATACTGAAAAAATAAGTCAGAAACCAAAACATCACTTCTTGCTTCCTGATTGCCATTTTATGCTAGTTGGTAGTACGGGTCAAGGTAAAACGAATCTGCTTACCAATATGCTTTTAAAATGGATGAAGTACGATTCTTGTAAGATACATACTCTAAATCCTCATCAGGATAAGTACAGTCTAATAAAAGAATTCCATGATATCATTAACGAGGAATTAGATGACGACGACGATGCGTGTAATGTCGAATTATGCAATCCAGAAGACATCATACCAGTTGAAGATTTAGATGATGACGCTAATAAGGTTATCGTATTCGATGATATTAAGATCGACAATAAAAATATGAACAACGTTAAGGAATACTTTTCGCTATCTAGAAATAAGAACTGTAACTGCATTTACTTGTGTCAAAGCTATTACGATGTGCCAAAATACATTCGACGCAATACTAAGTGCTTCGTTCTATTTGGCGGATTAGATAACAAGGACATCAGACACATTGCTGATGATAACTGTAAAAACATCAGTCGGAAACAATTCGAAGACATATATCGAGAAGCTACGATAGAACCATTCGATTTCATGGTGTTGGATAAGACTTCTAAGCATATTCCCGAGATGTATCGAAAGAACTTCGACGGTTTATACGTGCATAATACGTAGTTAGAGAATGAGAATTCGAGGGTTTTCGTGTGATTTACATACGATTTCAAAAAGTTACGCTAACTTAGAGTAACGAATTATGTAACTAATATGTATACGTATGTCGTTCAGAACTATTAAGACAGTAGAAGAAAGAGCAAGCTTAATTAACGAATTCTTGAAAAATAGGCAAATCTTAAAGAAACGATTACTCAATAAAAAGCTAGGTGATCAATCATTACGAGAAGCTGGCGAAAAGCTATACCAACCCGTAACAGCTTCAGTCGAAAAGGCGCAGAAATCGGCTGATAAGAAACAAGATGAGATGATTGAACAGCTACAAGAAAACCAAGAGAACATCACTGGAGCAATCGATACACTTAGTGAAGCCATCTCAACACAAGGATCTACTAAAGGCTTAGAATCGTGGATTGGTAAACTGCCATCGCATTACGAGGAAGACGAAGATGAAGACGAAGAGAACGACAAAGGAGCCATTGATGGTACAAAACCAATTTTTGGAGCACAAGAATCTAAACGACTAGAAAAACTAGGGTTCGATCCAAGCTTAAAAGACATACCTTCAGAATACTTAATACAGAATGCCATAACGATACTGAACAAGCAAATCAAATCATCTAAATCACCCACGACAATAAAGATACTAGGCAATCAAAAATTAGCAGCAAGCAAGTACTTGAAGGAAGTGCTAAAACTAAAGACACCAGAGAAGGAAGTCGTATTCGTACCAGATGAGGACGTCATAGAAACGCCAAAGTCATCTAAGAAAACGACTGGCACAGGTCTAAAAATAGGGTCCGATTATACGTTTGGAAATTTGTATATCGATCCAGCTAAATTATTAGAGATGAGATTAGAGGCTTACAATGGTAGTGGTAAGAAGATACTAAACCATAAGGTCGATAATTCATTTATGGAGTTGCTAACGAAACGCTACAATCCTAGAAGACTGTACACTGATGATGCTCAAAGGATATTCAACAAGCTGATTAAGCTCTCGGGAATCTCTCCATATACGTCTAAAAGTGGTAAGATCGACTTAGGAACGAAAAAATCAGGTGGTTGTAACAAAAGTCGTATAAAGTACTACAACAACCCGAATGAGCTATGTGAAAGACTAGAGTTAATAATAGCATCGAAAAACGCTGGAAATAATAGTATCGAACTTTCTAACGAAGCCGTCGAGATACTCAATAAGCTTTCTAACGATGGCTTGATTGACGACGACGAATACAAACATATGTATCAACAATTTATGTAACGTATAGCTATATGGCAAAGACGTTGAAAGTAGACATATTCAACTTCAATCATATAGACAAGGACTTGAGTGAAGCAGATGTCGAAATGCTAAAAAACCTGTATTCTCACTACCACAAAAAATGCTTCTACCACAAGCAAGCATACAAACGATTCAAGAAGGTTAATACAATTCTACACTTATCGTCAATTGGTCTCACAAGTACAGGCGTAATCATTGGGTCTATAACACTAAATCCAATCATTCTCGGTACAATATCGGGATCAGGACTATTGCTTCAAGGACTACTAAAAATGAAAAACTACAATAGGAAGACGGAAATGAGCAAATTTGCGTACACATCATATCAGAAGATCTTGAATAAAATAAGGGCATATCTGCGTGGAGAAGAACTCGACATCGAAAGATTTACATTAGAGTTGAACTGGTTGGACGATCAAGTTAGTGACCTATGTCCACTAGTTGATAGATTCAGAGAGAGATACAACAAGAAGTACGCAACTAGTTGATCATTGCCATATCAATTATCTTCACTTCTTGCAAAAACGCCATTATGAGTCTCTATGTATAACCATTCATTCATATCACAGATCTTCTTCCATATCCTAACATATCGTTTAACAGTAATCTTCGATATGTACCTAGTACACTTTTGCATATGGATGCGATAGTTATCGATTCCAGATTCGCGAAACTTCATTTCGAACAACTTATAGAACACGAAATCTAGTATTGGATACCTCTTCCGTTTCAATATAACATCAATAGCACTTTCGAATTTATTGAACATCCTACGAATATCAATGCACTCACCATATCGTAAATCAAATTTCGCAATGAATATATTGTCAATATGGTATTTCCTATGGTAGATAGACTTACGTCTCATTCGGTACCTATTTTCGTAGTAATCGATATATCCATTCACCAAACGATATGAATGAACTACACCACAGCTTTTGCAAACATACATACCATTATCATTAATTATCTCTGTATTGCCACAACACGACTCACTCTCTTTCTTGCGTACGTAATCTATCAATCGCTCATTGCAGAAAGGACACAACTCTCCAAAGTCTTTCATCTCATCATGGATTTCTGAATTGCAGTTCATCCTATACTACTATATTAGATATTAAATATAGAGTACCATGCACCAGCATCCATTACATAGAGAAGATGCAAGATACCTCGAATGCACTATGAAATAGAAGAAACTCGCAGAAGCCAATATATGGCAATAGCGGATAGCTGGCAAGGCAATGAAGCCATTAGAATGGATAGCCTAGAATGCAACTATGAAAAGTTGAATACTATAGTAAGAGAAGAATGAAGAGAAGAATTCGATATCCAAGAATTCGACATCCAAAGATTGAAACCGGTTATGGAGATTTCCAAGAATTTGACATCCAAAGATTGAACTGGTTAAACCGGTTATGAAGAATTTCAAGAATTCGACCACGCCCTAAATTGACCACGCCCTAAACTGACCACGCCCTAAATAATTCCAAGGATAGTAGAACACGAACAACGAAAACATAGCAGAATGAAGCTGCAGTAGTATTGAGGGTGGGGAGAGACCTTCTTTGAGGTCGACAACGGATCATTTTGATCTCGAAGAGATTGAAATGGTCCGGTGCCCCCACCCTCTATACTACTAACATGACACATCAGAGTTATCTGATACTAGAAAAATCTATTGAATAGACAAAATGTAGTGTTTGATGTTGAATTAGCGGTTATTATTCATTTCATACCAGCAAATATGTATTCAAATCAGGTTAGGGTAGTCTTTTTATATAACTTAACTGATAATAGCAAAATTTAACTGATAACTGATAAATAGCTAAAAATTTAGCTGTTAACTGATATTGGTACCCCCCCTCCCCCCCCCCCATTCAGCCCCTCCTGTAGGGTTTCCAATGAAATGTGCTCTAATGTTGGACAAAAAAAGCCACTGTAAGAGAGCTAGAGGGCATCGTCAAGTTTGAGGATGGGTGAAAAGTATTTGGTTTGCTTTTAGTAGGCCTTGTGAGGGGATTTTACAGGGTTTTTCCGTTGTGTTTCTGCTTTGAGACTCATGAAAACATTCTTCAATGAAATCCTTAAAATTCTGCAGTTGGTGATCTTTTACCCCTGCTAAACCTATTAGGATGTGTTTTTGTCACTTTAAAGCAACGGCTTCAGTCCAAATCACCGCTCTTGGTTGTAGGGGTAAAAGACTTCTAAATAAATCCTACAGGAGTCCCAGAGGGGGGTACCCCTTGTGAATGTTTTGTCCATTACCCAGCATGCAATTGGAGGTGGGTGCAGGAAAACGTGGTGGAGTGAAATGTAGCGTTAAGAATAGCGTGGTTCACAGTCGCTTGGTGTGTTTTGTGCAAGCAAACATTGTGGTTGAAAAGATTAAAGAAGGTACTGTAACAACTGAGTGCTGATTTTGTGTTTCCTTTTGATTTCAAATGGGAATGGGAGGGATTTTTTGAGTCGATTTTCAGCTCCTCAAAATTCGTAAAATCGAAGAAACGAAAAACGATCCACAAAACAAATGAGCATTTTTCCAAAGTGGAAGAGCCAAGCGATCCCTGTTATAGCTCTAACTTTGAAGTCATTCATCCCTTCAAATAATATCGCAACATCGTCTTTCCAGCATGGCTAGATGTGATGCAATCATTTTTCCAGGTACATGCTTCATATCGGTCACATTGGACCGATATTTGCAGGGTCCGTCGCCAAAGGGCCCAAACATGTCCAGTAGGGAAAGGGTTAACCTCCGACGAAGGGCTAATACTCGAAACGTCAGCTGCTACTCGTTTCTCACGGCGGTTAGCATACCTCAATCGACTTTAGTTGATTATACATGCACCAGTGTTTATCCAGCCTTAAGAGCTGCATGAATGTATAGGGCTTTTTAATAATTGTAAATTAAGATTTTCTCCACGATTTACAGCAATCTCAACTGCAATAACCTTGCTAAAAGTATCGAAATATTCATTGATTTCTGACTAAGCCGTTCAAACAAGCCTTGTTATTTTTTTAACTAATCATGATTTAAAAAAATACAAGGATATTTCTTTAAAAGTGTTTCAAAAAATTACAATGGTTATTAAAGGCAATTTCAATGTAAAATTGTTGAAAAGTGAAATGTATGCGATGTATCAAATTCATCTGCGGTGATTAGAATATCGAATTTATATTAAATTGGGAATGTACATTGTTATTGATTTGTTATCCTATGCCGCCGGTAAATCGATAAATCAATAAATCACGACTTATTGAAAAATACCATTCAACATAAAAGCATAGTGTATCTCAGGTATTTGAATTAAACTGTAACCGCAACATAGTGTTCAAGGGCAAAATGAGATCACTGTGTTCATAAGAAGGCTTATATATAAATGTATATCTCTATGTTCTCACAGAATGTTACTTAGGTCCACAGCCAAACCAGCTTAAGACATTGTTAAGATATAAATCCGTTATTAAACCACTTTTACTGTGACATTGATGCGCTTAAACAATAAATAGACCCGAATCACCTAGAAAAGCAATCGAACAATCCGCGCTACGAAATCGGCTGATCACAAATTGGATAAAAAAAAGGGCTTGAGATATTCAGTGACTCGGTCACACAACTGAGTACATTCAGGCTAAACTAGAAAACTGGAGTGTGTCAGCTAAAACAGACTTGACTGAAGACTTATGATAAAAAGTTGGCACATTTTATATATAGTACCGTATTTCCTTGATATGGCCTTTGCAAAGACGGGACCCATCCTTTGGAACAATCTTCCTCTTGATGTACGTCGTTCCTCCTCCATTGACTCCTCTAAGAACCGACTTAAAACATACTTATTTAACAAGACTTTTCATTAAGAATTTTTAACACAGTGCACATGTATATTTATTTATATATTTACTTAGTTTTGTTTGTTTTTATACATAATACAGATTATTGTATTTTATAGAATATTTATAGTTTTAACGCTTTATAAGTTTATATATTATTATATTTTATTATTATTATTAACAATCGCCCCTGCTTGAATAATCGACCCTTTTGGAGCTAAAAATAAGAAATAATCGCCTCGCTCAAATAATCCCGGCCCCTTTCTTCAATGACTTCAATGCTATTTTGTTACGTACGTATACGCTACTTTTGGTACACTGGTGACATTTCTTTAGTTTCAGTTAGTGGACATCCAGCTAGTCCGGGAACTTCGAAATAATCACCCCGCTTGAATAATCGCCCCTTTTAGGCTTCCGGAAAAAAAAACACAGGGCGATTATTCTAGGAGATACGGTACTTGTTCTCGGCATTCCAGTTCTTGTATTGTACTTTCCTGGGCCCGGTTGTTCGAAACCCGATTAAGCTAATCTAGGATTAAGGGCAATCTTGAGTTCGATTTGCTAACTCGTGAACTACATATTTGAGATTAAAAACTTATTCCTAGAGGTGAAATACCATTTACGTTTCTACTTGTCTCGCTAGATTTGAAAACAAATACCTTGTACCGAGAGAACCAAAACCATGGGTTAAGACTTAATCCACTGAGGATTAGCGCTAATCAGGCTTCGATCAACTAGGCCCAGCTGATTTCTAAAATTGAATATTAATAACTTAAAGGGGATATGGCAACCGACTTGGACCTTCAGGTTTCTTAAAAATAAATAAAACACAGAGATAGTTTCAAGTTTTGAAGTTTTTTTTCATTTGTTACCATGTTTACATTGATGTTATAAGAGGTTTGAAGTAAAGGACAATTTGATAACTATAAAATATAACAGTATTAAGGTTATCAGTGTACAGCAGCCAAAGTAGCAGAAGCTTTCGAGTTGGCTACTGTTTACATATGAATATAAAAATGAGGAGAAGCTAAGCTCTACAACAATAACATGAATGCATTAACGTATATTACTTGACAATTTACAATTAATGGAACTTTCAGCTTGCTTCTTTGTTACTCCATTTCAGACCACCTGACTTTTCCCTTGAGTGATGTTCTTTTGTTTTTCTGTATCCCAAGAGGAAACGTACCAATTTCTGTAATTGGAAAACAAAGCACTGAATCCTCTGGAGAACTATCACGTGGTCTGAAATGTGGCAACAAACAGGCAAGCTGAAAGGGTCTATTATTAAAGTGCCTATCACCCTTTTGCAATTTTGATAGCTTATAAACCTCCGAAAAGTTTTGAGTACTTCTGTGAAGAAAGTTTTGGTTTAAAGTGAATACTTTATGTTCTACGCTCCATTGAAATCGTGTAAATGTGACCTTTCCTGACCCATGACCGCGTAAGTAAAAGCCTGGGTCGAAACCTAGGTAGACCAGGCCCTTCTTTGGTGGTTTCTTTCAGCCCGAGCACTCTTGAATCCCCCGCCGACACTGCAACGGCCACGAACTGCATATTTTGTTTTGCTTGTTCATGAAAACTTTCGCGTTGCAAAACATTTCCACGTATAAAAACCACTTATAATTATAGAAAAACGGCTATCACCAAGTGAAGTGCACTGAGTTATTTTTTTCTTAGAGAGGTCCAAGTTTCACCTCAAAACGACAGTAAATAATACCTTTATATCGCTTATCGTCCACCATTTTGGATAGTTGCACACAGGGAACCCAACCACAATATTTCTGACCGCAAGGCACAGGAAACCCAATTTTCTGGAAAAGTCAATTACAAGCAAGGCTATTCATTTATTTGTTTATTTATTTGTTTGTTTGTTTACTTATTTGTTTGTTCATTTTGGATTTAAAAAGGACGTGTTCTTTTTTTGTCACCAACGTATAACAGTAACAAGGGCCCGTCCACACTAAGGCGGTTAAGTTTGAAAACGCAACTTTTTTTATCCGTTTTGAAAAAGTTTTCCGTCCACACTTAAATTTTCTAATCGTTTTTGCCGTCCACACTAAAACGCAAAAACGATCCGAAAACGATACTTTGGCCGGATTGAGCATGCGCAAATACCGTAAAATCCTGGTTATAAGCGCTGGGCTTATACTCATTCGTAAGGGTTTTTTGGTGGGCTTATAACCGGGGGGGCTTATATCTGGGGGGAGCTTATTAGGAAAAAGTGTTTGGGATTCAGAGGAAATGATTTTATGAAAAGTGCGTTCGACATATTTTTTGTGAGAGAAAGGACTGTGGTAACATAAAAGGCTGAAAGATTGATGCAATGATGTGGACGGTGTACGTAATCCTGATAAAAAAATGCTTGCTTTTAACTAATGTCAACATTTTGATCTCTTGACTTATAAGTTAATATACAAGGGGATGCATCTGGGTATAAAACTGTAATTATCTTTGTGTAACATTAAATCATTGGATGCGATGCTTATGTGGCTATATGCGGTATACATGTGTGTTTTATATGGTTATGGCATTGATTTGAGCATTCGTAGCACATTTTGCTGTGTGGTATACAGTGTAAAGCAATAATTGGAGTTAGTGTAGAACACAAATCAAACCTATAGCTAGCTATGGCTATTCAGATGATTGTGTATAAACTGCATTCCAGTTCCTAGCATTCACAATACTAAGTACACTCCAGTGTAGAACATAAACTATATATGCATGTGTATAAAGTACACCCCATGCAGTTCCTTCAGACCATTCACATTATATTTCAAGTGAGAACAAGGTAGGCTGCCATTGTTAGTTGCAGAATAATTTATGATCAATGTTGGTAGCCGGGTCCTGGCTTTTATCAGCCTTGTTTTAGGTCCGTTAGAAATTCAGTGTAGATTAATTGATTAGGGAACACAGCAATGAACTCAGTACTTTAAATTTTCCTCACCTTATACTGTTTTGATATTCCAGCTCCTTGGCATATCAAAGTGTCGTTATAGATTAACTCTCTGCCTGAATGTAGTGTTAATTTGTAGAACCAAGATGTACACAGTGTGACTAAGATACGATAATAATAATAATATAATAACAGGTTTATTTGCAGTAATTCTACTGGGTGGCTCTTCATCTGCAACTACCTCAGAATACAGTATTACAGTCATTAAAATTAAAACCGACAAACCCTTACAATTTGGTTGTCCATAGATATTAAAATTACAATATAAAAATTCACTTTACTAGCTAAAAGGATAAATTCTATTGGTGTAGTCTAAAAACAAATAATTAATTAATTAAAACAAATAAATGAGTGGATGGATGAACTGAATCGAGTTGGAGGATAGATGAATGAATCAATGAATGGAATAAATGAATAAAATAATGGATAAATAAATGAATAAAATAATGGATAAATAAATGATAATAGTTATAATAACACTAGTACTAATAATATATAGATATACAATTTAAAATTCTCAAGCCGAAAGTCTAGTTGTGGAAATATCAGTAAGAAAAATCTTCACGAGTTGGTAAAAGTTTTACAATTTGTGCAAGTTCTAATTTAATCCGGTAAACGATTGAAAACTTTTGAGCATTGGTAATTTATATTAGTAATTGTGTACTTTCAGATGATCGTAGCGACCATCTTGGGACATACTGTTCCAAGGAACGATATGCTGGCCAGTCTGGGCTATGTACAGGTAGTGCCTTATGAGCTAGTTTCAGTAAATGTAAATCTCTGCGCTCTGGAAAAGGCAGCCAACCAAGATTCCCGGGGGGAGGGGGGTACTCAGACCTAGATTTCTCTTCAGCCAGATCATCTTACTGTTTGTAGTTTTGGTATCTGTATGTACAGCGAAATGCAAGTAACCACGTTGTCTGGTTTTTAGCAATGTCTTTACGTCCAATTGTATATTAGTTCATTTTTTACTCGACATCAAACGGCATAAACATGAGATGGGCTTATAACCGGAAGGACATTTACGTAAACAGACAGATGGGCTTATAATCGGGGTTGAGCCAGAGCTCGTGTGATCATCGTGACATCAGCGTTTTCGAAAAGTTCCGTTTTTGATGCCGAAAACGCCAGCTTAGTGTGGAAGGCCGGCCGGAAGGCCAAAACCGGATAAAAAAAGTTGCGTTTTCAAACTTAACGGCTTAGGATGGACGGGGCCTTAGTCGTTACTGTTATGCGTTCGTGACAAAAACCTTTTTAAATTCAAAATGAATAAACAAACAAATAAATAAATCACCTTTTTATTGACTTTTCCAGAAAATTGGGTTTCCTGTGCCTTGCGGTCAGAAATATTGTGGTTGGGTTCCCTGTGTGCAATCTATCCAAAATGGCGGACGATAAGAGCGATAAGCGATATAAAGGTATTATTTGCTGTCGTTTTGAGGTGAAACTTGGATCTCTCCAAGAATAGAATAACTAGTACACTTCAATTGGTTTTATCAGTGGTTTTTATTCGTGGAAATGTACATGTTTTGCAACGCGGAAGTTTTCAAGCAAAAATACGGCGATGCATGTGCAGTTGCTGGCCGTTGCAGTGTTGAGGCCTTCAAGAGGAGTGATCGGGCTGAAAGAAAACACCAAACAAGAGCCATGGATTGGAGGTAAGTTCACAAAGAAACTCAGATTGAGTGTAATCCCTAATGTTGCTGTAATTCTGCTTTTTTCGAATTTTGGGCATCTTAGGGGTCAGTTTGGGATCTTATATAGTTTTCCGAACACCCGGTTTTAGATGAATGAATTTTTATTTTCGTCAAACTCGATGAAAAGATCTAGCTCGCTGTTGGGACCTTCTTTCCAATGAGATGAGGCTAAGAGTGCAAGGTAGGAGGGAATAGCTCATTTTGTTCTGTGAAAAATCAACAAGTTTTGATTTGATTGCCGACAACTTCACAACTGTCGCACGTGAGTTTTCAAAATTCAGATATTCTTGTCATGTAGTTGCTCATAAAATGGCAAGGAGAAAGCTAAAAACCTGATCTGAATTATCTCAGACCAAGCAGGGTGAATGGTAACAATAGACCTATTATTTCGTGACTTCGTCGCCGACAAATGTCGGACTTTTAAGCGTACATTTAGTTTGACTTTGACATAAAAATGACATGGAAAAAAATCGAAAGTGTTGCTTTTCCCTCTCTTCTACTCTAGTCTCTAGCTCAATTCCTCACTCTATTCGTCTATCAGGAGGATTGTTTAAAAACTAGTGCATGTCAGTTATGTGTTACCGTACAAAATAAGCCTAAAAGAGAAGTGGGTTTGTTTCTTGAATCCGCGAAGAAAAATATCTCAGCCGGGATGGTTAGCAAATTTGATAACTTCATGTCGGTCGATTCGATTTTTGTTAAATATATATGTCGGTTTTGCTGATTTAAACCATATTGAAAGTCAACGTTTGGTGAAGACATTCTTCCTTGTCGTTTGCTATTTTGATTTCATTCACAATCGCGTGCCATCATAGGGCGAGATTGCAGCGAATTTCCATGTCTATAGACTCATATAAACACGGCTTTCAGCCAATCAGCGCGCGAGTTTCCTCTGGGTTATCTTATAAAGCTATTTATCACATATATAACAACATTTGTATGACGTAAATCATATCTGTAGAAATCTATACGCTATATTTTTACATGTGACAATATAGCATTATATCCAATCAGCATCGCGTATAGCATTTTTCCCATGTGAAAAATATAACCAATCAACAATAAAAGAAAAGGGCGCCAGCCAATCAAAATCGCATAAAGGAAACCATTCACGTGTTCTTATCTTTGAGTTGGCGCGCGGTTGTATTTTGGAAAATGTCCACTCAGGGTTGTTTAGTTCCTCTAGAGTGTGCTGTTGAATATTTTATAGAGCAACAAAGCAACAAGAGCACGTTGAGCAAAACAACAAGAGACCTTGGCTTGCTGAATAAATTCTTGATTACCAAAAACATCTAGAATTGAGCCGGCTGTTTTGGATGAGCTCATTTCTACTTTCCTCATTGATGTGAGGAAACTAAACGGCGAAGAATAGGAGCCGACAACTCTGAGATCGTTCGTCTCGAGTTTGATAGCTAACTGCGTAAAAAGGATCGACCAACAATAGGTAAAGAATTTAGGAAGACTAGTCAGAGAGACGCTAACGGTAAAACAGAAGGAACTGAAGATGGCGGGAAAACGAAATAAGACAAAGGCAGCGCGGGATTTACTAGCCGACGAAGAGGTCGACATACTTCATGGCCTCGCATTTTACTCCGGGGGAGGAGGAGGGGGGGCGGGGGCGGTGACCTCAAAACCCTGACCCTATTCCAGACCTAAAAAGGCGATTTTCCATAGCCTATACTTGACCTAAACCAAATCAACCGAAATAGACCGAAATAGATACCCAATCCCTGACCAAAAGGACAAATTAGATACCCTATCCCAGACCAAAAGGACAAATTAGATACCCTATCACAGACCAAAAGGACAAATTAGATACCCTATCCCAGACCAAAAGGACAAATAAGATACCCTATCCCAGATCAAAAGGACACATTAGATACCCTATCCCAGACCAAAAGGACAAATTAGATACCCTATCACAGACCAAAAGGACAAATTAGATACCCTATCCCAGACCAAAAGGACAAATTAGATACCCTATCCCAGACCAAAAGGACACATTAGATACCCTATCCCAGACCAAAAGGACACATTAGATACCCTATCCCAGACCGCGGATCTCGAAAACCATACCCTATAGCGCGACACATACCCTCCTGGATTTTACAGCCCAGAATCCCTGCTAAACACTCTTTGGCTCAACACTACTCGGTATTTTTGGTTAAGAGGATGCCACGAACAAAGGAATATGAAGTGGGGGTTGTTCAACTGAGAGCAGCTTCCTTTGGTACTGAATACCTCAAATACAATGAGACACAGACTAAAACACGAACAGGAGCAGAGCCAAGGGACACACGACCCGTTACGCCAAAAGTGTTTGCTGTGAAAGCTAGCGAAAGAGATCCTTTGGTTGGTTTGACTCCGGGTTTGACTCTTAGTACAAACAAGAATAGCGTCCGCAGAATTTCAAGATGGCGAATGGAGAGAAATCCATGCAAGCAGCCGCGAGGTGCGCGCGCATACGATTAAAGCATAATTTAACGCACGCGCAGAAATTTTGCTGCACTGAATAAAAACGGCCTGCAGATACCTCTGGTAGCCCGAGTAATTAGTGTGTTTGACTAATCATAGAGTTCGTACGTACACAATAATCAAATTTGTTTCGAACTTTCTGTGGTACCGGACAACAAACTGAACGAGACTTCCATTCAAGTTTCATCAGTAAACACAAATACATCTTTACCATCACAACAACAGTTGTATATAAGGAATTGACCTGACTGTTGGTGAGGGATTCAAAGCCAAAAGCAGGGCACAGCTCTTCGACCTAACGTTTAAAAACATCCAAAGAAAACCTTTTCCTACTCAGCTCTCGCTCGAAGTTTGTTGAAAATTTTAATTATGTACAGAAGACAAAAGGTCGGTGTTCGACCAATCACATTAGTGAACCGGATTCAGGTCAAAAATACGTCATCAGTATGGAATTTTCGCGCTCGTGCCGCAGACGTTTCTTTGGGGGAATCCGTTTCGAAGCGAGTACAAAGGTGCGGCTGCTTTCGCAGGCTAGGTCAATAACCTCTATATATTGAGCTATAGAGCTTTTCATTTTTCCAGTAAACCTGTAACTATTATTAATTCCAGTACGAAATAAAAAATAAAAAATAAAAAAAATTGTTGTTGATTCAAAATATTAGTGATACGGTTTCTGTTTGAAAACATCCAGCTTTGTCTTCTTGTTATTTTGCTGAACTGCACATAAATCTACCTTAATTTATTCTAAATTTACTCTAGAAAAAGGGAACTTATTCTATTTTACCCGTTTCGCAGCATTCTCTTGTCCTTTTAGCCATTACACTTGCCGTAACAATAGGAAATGAACAATCTAAAATCTACAATGTTTACCGTTTCGGTCATTGGAAATCGAGTGGGTGACCGTCGGGAAATTTCTAAATTTCCCTGCAAGAAAAAGGCATATTTCTAATTTTCCCTTGCATCGTAATAAGGGAAAATTAGAAGACAATGCAGGCTAAACATGAGAGGGTGAAAAGCATCAACTCTTGCTCCCCTTTGGCACGACTAGCCCTGCGCTCCCGGGTGACAAAATTGAACCCAAACTGACCTGGCTTCATAATAACCTTCAACGTAATCCATGTTCGGATCACGTATTCTTCAACAAACTCTTCCTCGGCTTGCGGGGAAATTTAATTACTAATTTCCCTCTTGTCATGGTATTACTTATAATAATGGTCGGGAGGCCCGTATCTTGATTACTGGCCGGAGGCCCATATCTTGAGTACTGGCCGAGGCTGTTTTTGTAGACCAATAGACCAAGGGCAAGCTTTCCCTATACGGATCGACCGGCCGGTAGGTAGCGTTGTTATTTTTCATTGTTATTTTAAAATTATTTTATATTCTTTCGTTAATCCTGTTGCCCTCTAATTTGGTCAGTCTTCGACATGCACGAACTAAAATTGAAAAAACACACTGCAAACCTGCAGTTTTCCCATTTTTTCGTCGGCTTTCATTATCAAATATCTGGCAGAAATAGGTGTTCAGTGCTAGAGTACATTTACATCAAAATATCGTCAATAACTTTGGAAATAGCCGGTCCGGATGAATAAAGCTGGACCGGCTACGATAACTAATCAGAGCGTTATGCAGATTTCAATGGATTCCGAGTCGGGAAAAAATCATTTAATTCAACTCTGGCAAACATCATCTAATAAACATTTTAAAAGTTTTCAAATTGATAAGTTTTTGCGCACCTGATTCATAAAAATACGAATTTCAAGTTAGCAAAGCTGTAGAGTTTGAATAGTTATCAGATTTGAGTGCGCCGCGGCTGTACCGAGTCTCTCAAGTCACACAAGCCGTGTACCCCCCAACCCCAACCTCCCCCTGTTTCCCAAAAAGAAAAAGAAACATGGCCACCATGTATCTGTCATTTGAATTCTGTTCAAAGAGACCGATTGCAGCCCAAGCTTACAAGGATATTTGTTTTCAAAAATCAAACAGTTGGCTCATAGCTACTAAAACATTAATTATTCAATAAAAACCTAGCAACAGCATTAAATATTAACATCTCATATCTTGAGATGTTTCTCAATCATTCTGAAGCTAAGTTTCCTAGATAGTTAAGTTGTGGGACATAGCTACAGCGACGTCCTGATTGATTGATTGATTGATTGGTGGGTGGATGGATGGATTGATCGGGTGGATTCGTGGAAGTCCAGGCGCTCCCTCTGACTGAGTTGTCTAGTTTGAGTAAATTAACAAGAAAGTAAAGGTATTACCTCTTTTTCCACCTTCAAAATAAAACAGCTAAACAGCAAATTAAAGTACTACAACTCTTATTGGATTATTTAGCATGACTAATGGTTTTTGTTGTATCTACTATTATTATTTGTAGAACAACATTTCAGTTCGAGATCTCGGTTAGTTATTTCTCTTGAATACTGCCTTTGCTGTCGGTGCTCTGTCTCCAGGTAATGCTTTCTTTCCATAGAAGCTAATCTTCAGGATTCTACCTTCTTTTAGCTTTGAGTTCCAAAAGGTATTTTCCACCACAAACGTTTTCCTGCGGAGAGGAAGTATTTTGTATTATCTGTATTAGACATTCGTTATGAATATCATCTAATTTTATCCAAGAGGAAAATCGAATTGTTTACATATCTTAAGTATCATATTTCTGTCGTATCTCCAGGCTAGTTTCCTATTGGATTTGTTTGTGTTTTCGTTTTTATTGATCAGATAGTTACATGACTTAAAAATTGTACAACTGAAGACATTTAGCTCCGTTTGCTTAGTGCAGAGCGCCTTAATCCCCAAAGAGGAATGAATGTTCTGACTTGAAAATACACCGTAAAGTGTTGGCAGCCCTAGAAATTGCTCAAACCTTTGCCTCTAGTTTTCCAAAGAAACCAAATTTATGAATTGTCTACAAGCCTTCCCCAATAAGTATCTATTAAACCTCCTAAATAAAATGCACGGAAATTGCCTCATTTTTTCTAAGGGCTTGTTAAACTTCAAAGGTTGCCTATTTACGTAACCCACGGCCTCAAATACAACAAAATAAACTAAAGGGGATTCTATCAGTTAGGATACTACAGTATTTTATTCAGCACATTTTATTTTAGTGAAAATAAGCCAATTTGTAGCTAACCTATCTTCTGACACCGATTCGACAGCTGCGTTCCTGGCCTTCAGGTTACGAACAGGTTTGGAGAACAAGATTGTCACGTGCCATCCATTAGTGACGTCACGAGTCACGTTCATTTTGAAGTAACCATGAAAGCCTGCGAAATGCTCGCTGTAGATCTTCACGATTCCTTCATCTGAGAATATAACGGGGCTGAAGGCGAATAAGAGGAAGAGAGGCAGACCTGCACAGATCCAGTTCATTGTGGCTGCTCGTTATCTGCTGTAGTCCTATTAACAAGATCGAAATATAAAGACAAATTTAAATACATCCAAATAATAAAAGGGTTATGTTCTTCTTAATGTACAATTCCAGCGGTTTCTGTTATCCGCGGTTGTTGTTGTTCACTGTTGCTGTTACCAGCGGTTGCTGTTACCCGCGGTTGTTGTTGGTTGCTGTTTCCCGCGGATGCTATTTCCCGCGGTTGCTGTTGCTCGCGGTTGCTGTTATCCGCAGTTACTGTTACCTGCGGTTGCTGTTGCTCACGTACGGTTGCTGTTACCCGCGATAGACCAGTTTACGGTTCATGCGCAGTTGTACAAATCCTTATAAGGGTATTAACCACGAGATTATTGGCGAAACCATAATTTCCTTTATGTAGAGGCATGACTTACGTTTAGCCAAATTATGTTTAGTTAGCCCATAGTTAATAGAGTGGAATGGTTAGGAAACCCGGCAAACTTCAAAAGGGCTAACAAAGGAGCTGCGATTTAGGTTGGAAGGGGTAAGACAAAAGATTGTGCACGATCATAGTTCATTAGCGTTCCCTGAACGACTGAACTCACACGTTTCTATTGGCTGATTGATTAACATGTTGGAATTTCTATTGTGTTTTGTGCACGGTAGTGGTTGAAAAAAGCTAACAAAGACATATAACAAAGAAGGTCCCTGAGTTTCCTAACCATTCCACTCTATTAACTATGGTTAGCCCTGACAGTGACCATAGGTGATCTGAAGGCAGGAAATTGATCTGAATCATATCAAATCTGACCATTCATCCTAGGTGTTGTTTTCAATGATTAGCGATAAAAGCAAATAGTTTTTATACCTCAGGATAAAATACCATTAGCGTAAAACAGATAGACCGGCCTCATTCCTTGGTATTAAAACAGTTTGAAGAGTGAACTTCACACAATTCAACATTATCTCCATAAGTGAAGTAATTAAATAAATTATCACATGCGTGGCCAAATTATTCCAACACATGACTCTGTCAATTCTTGGGGTTATCAGCAAACAAAGTGCGGCCACCGACAAAATTCACGCATGCACCTACATAAAAATAATTATATAACCTTTCCATCCCCTCCCAACAAGAGTACATAAATTTATGAGGTACATATAATGTCTATAACAGTTAGTTTTCTCTGTAAAAGTTGCAGTCGCATTTAATATATGGACTATTAATACACCACCTACCCTACTAAAAAGACTATATACATATTAACTATAATACCTTCCTCATCCCTCAAATTACATATAAATTTGCGATTTAATATCGATAACAGTTTCTAGATTTCTTTGCAAAGGTTGCAGTCGCATTATGTACAGTTTATGGAACTTTTTTTTTTTTTTTTTGGTAATCCGTTCCATAACTTTGGTCCCTTGTATCTGAAAAAATGAAGTCCATAGGTTGTTGCTTGAACTCTTGGTATAATACGTTTCTCTTTCCCGCCTAAGTTCTTCAAGTTGTATATCTTCTATTTAATAGCTCGGAAATGTAATGAGGTTCTTGCTTGTTGAGTGCATTATAGATTAGAATGCTGAAATCTTGTAATCTCTTATTTGTGAGGTTAGTCATGCGCATTTTTTGGACAAGTATGTCATACGACGATGTGTCATCATTGAAGACAAATCTTACCGCTCTTTCGTTTAGTCTGTCGAGTTTGTCTGCATTTTGTACCACAGTGTCGCCATGCTTCAGAACAATAAATGAAGTGTGAAAAGACAAATTAATTAAAGGCTCAAAACAGTAATCGCTAGTTGGAATTATCTTCTTCATCGTACACATGACACCAAGCTGTTTACTGATTTTCTTGCAGATTTAGTTACTTGTTCGTTCAACTTCGATCCTTCCTTTCTGTATTACTACTGCTTTTACTACTAACAAATTAATCTGTTACCTACAGTGTCAACTGAAAACGAGGCAATTGCTTTGCTTTAAGAAATTTCCATAATGACTGCTCAAAGTTAAAGTACAGTTTTTCATTTATATCGCTTCTCAAGGGAGGTTTTGAAAAACGGACTACACCGAGTTGTGACACAATGTGCAGCCATGCGGTCTACAATCCTGGGCCCGGTTGTTCGGTTAAATCGCTAACCCGGGGTTAAACTGTACAGATTACAATTACAGATTTAGCGCTAACCTAGGGTTAAAGTTAACCTTGCTTCGAACAACTCGGCCCTGAGTGTTTGTTAGTACCTACAGAATACAGGCTGTTGTATTCCGTACACTTTTACGAAATAGCACAACAGGTTCTGTTACGACGGAGAGGAAGGAGACTCAAGGCGAACAGCTATACGTCCTGCTGAATGACGCGGCCGGGATTGGAACCCGCGGCGTCCCGCACACAAGACCGCGGCACCGGCTCTTACCACTGACCTAATCGGGTGGCAGTTTAATTCCTTTAAGAATATTAACATGTAAAAAAAGAGACATAAGCATTACCTTATTCCGTTTCGATCATGGAAGTGTGGAGGTTAAACTGCCCAGTATGCAGTAAGTCAATGTCTTCTAGCTCCTCGCCAAATCTGGACCAACAACGACTTCACCCCGAACAAATGAATTCAGGAAGTTGACAGTTAAGAGGCAGTCGTCCACGCTGTACACAACAGACCCATCATGCTAAAATAGACATTATTCAGTGCGCCTGGTCGTTCAATGTTCTGCCTAAGGCTGTTTAAATAATCCGCTTTGACTTTTTTCAAAGAATGTTAATCCTACTATCAATATGTGGACAGCGTTTGCATCCTCCAAACAAACAATATTTCATTCGATAATACAGCACAATTTAAAAATAGCAAGCAGAGTCACTGAGTACTCAAGCTGTAAAAACAGTTTTGTATAACATACCTTGACAACATTTGCCATTATGGATTTATATTCTTATTGAAAACTATACGTGAAAACGGCCTTAGATATACCAAAACAATTGTTATTATTAACATAATTAAAAACATAAATCTAATTCCAAAACTATAAGGTTGCACCATTTCTCCTGATATCAGGTTTTATAGTGTCATTATGGGAGCATCTTAAGTACGTGCGATTTCATTGGCTACTTAGCGCGAGAATTTCTTTCCGTTTAGATACTTACTAACGGGCTCTCTGGTTGGTCAAAAACCATGTGTTTGTGAGAGTACAGCTGCATAGAAAGTTGAACAAAGCAATCAGAGCGCGTTACTTGGAAATCTGGATGAAATGACTTCATGTCCCATGCTATCTATAATAATTAAAAATCAAAATGGCGAAAGTGATACATTTTCAGCTGGACTTTGGTGGTTTATTTTGAAGCTGAAATTGAAAGAGAACTAAAACAACATTTCCGAAAAGATAACCCAGAGGTCAAAACATTTTTTGCCGCAAATCTAAGCCAAAGGATAAGGCATTCTTCGGCCTTCGGCTGGGTTACAAGGCATTCTTCCGCCTTCGGATGGGTTACAAGGAACATATGATTTCGCCGCGGCTTCCAGGAGGAATACTCCATTAGCTTTCAGTAACGGAACTCTTATTTTCACCAAACAGAATGGAGAATGGCAGCTAACTTCAGCCCTGTTTTTGAGTCCAAGGTAAGAGAGAAAAGCTCGCTTTTGACATTTTATTATGGTTTCCGGTTTTGTGTGTGAAAAATCACCATTTGGCATTTGCTTGCAAAATTCGGATATTATTTTTCATGTTGTTGTTCGTAAAATGAAACGAGAAAGCTAAACCTGAATTGAATGCTAACAATTGGCTTAATTATTTTCATGACTTCGTTTTTGGAACACAAAACTTTGGGTCTTGCGAGGACTGTTCGTGCATTTCGTTCGTAAAAAAATCTATTAAATCAGTAAAGCAAATAGAACAGGGTTTGTTGTGCTCCGTCATCTGACACTCTTCCTGTAGATTAAGTTTAATCGATTGAATTTTGACGTATTTTGAGTAGAAATACCCGGAAAATGGCGTTTTTCTAACCTAACCCTAACCTCTAGCTCTCAAATAAAGAAATTATGTGATAGAACTGAGACAAAGGCATTATGGGATAGAAAGGCCAGAAAAGTCAGATACTATCATTTGCTCTTAAAATAAAACACTGGAAAGCGCGTTATTACGGACCAAGCACACAAGATGAAGCATGTTAACACGAAAGGAGCCTTCTTGTCTAAGGCTGTTTTTGTGTTAACGTGCTTCATCTTGTATAACCTAAACTCTTCAAAGTGGCGCCATTTCTCGAGCTTTTAATGGATTTCGATGTACTACACGTAAAAAAAACGGTCTCTTCTAGTACTTTAAGACTAGCCTGCCAGTTTTGCCGTATTTTGATAAGGAATACCAGAAAATGGTGTTTTTCTAACCTAACCTTGACCTCTCAAAGCTTTTAATGGATTTCGATGCACTACACGGCAATACAACGTTCTCAAAAACACTCCTGAAGCTGTAGAACATTAAAAAAGTTACAGAAATCACTCGCCGCTAGCTCGTCATTCCCGAACTCTTTTTCATGTTCTACAGCTCCAGTCGCGTTTTTATCAGACTACAGAGCACAACAAACCCTGTTCTATTTATTAATTAGAGCTTGGCGGACCATCTTTAATTTGTTCAATAAAGAAGACCCCTTCCAGATGGAATTCAGGTATTTCAGGAATCTCAAGAATCTAGACCGACGTCTTAGACTGCCTCGCTGGTTAGCTCAGTTGGTAGAGCACGGTCTAGAGTGCGGGAAGTCGCGGGTTCGAATCTCGGCCGCGTCCTTGGGCAGGGACGTATAAGCCGTTGGCCTTGTCTCCTTCCTCTTCTAATCTATACGAGGGGGACGTGAAAGAACCTGTTGTGTTATTTCTAGAAAGTGTAGGGGATTATCTCTCGACACAACCGAGCCTGGTATACTAACAATCACTCATGATTGTAAACTGCATGGCAGCACATTGCGCCATAATAGCAGTCCGTATCACAAAAACAACTTTGTGAAGCGCATTTGGATATATTCATATAGAATTTGCGCTATATAAATTAATACTTTTACCTTTAGGTACGCAAATACCGTATTCCTGCCAAATATGATTTTGTGTGTGCTTCTCATTGTTTCTAATACAATGGTTTCAAGTGAAAGGGTGTGATCGATCTAACTTAATGGATAACGATACAAATCATGGTCATGCACTTGAATAAATAGAGAATAATACATATGGAATTTATCGCTGCACTCACTCGTGAGATATCGAGTTGAACACTCGAAGATAAATTCCATATCTCCATGCAAGCGTCCATGTATCGTTTTGTTTATTTTATAAACTATATATTTATTTTATTATATTCGTTCGAAGCAAGGGTGACGTTGAAATCACTAATTGGCTGAGAGGCGATATCTAAACGTAAAATTATCGTATTTTTACGTGTGTTCAGATACGATCTTTCTCAGTGGTGGAAATCCTCGTAAAACACTGTAGTTTATAGAATAAAATTATCTTTACGTTACTTATGTAAATCTCTAACATTGTTTTGGTCCTGCACGTATGTATATAAGCAATAAAGATTTGCGTCACGTTCGTATGGGCGTCGCCAGGCGGCTTCGCAAAAAGGGTGCCAATATTGGAACACAATGGCTGACGTGAAATTTCGTACCTCTCCTCCCGTTATCTCCCGTGCGCTCTCTTATTCAGGCCTCGCCTCAGCTCCTACGCTACTTTTTTCTTCCCTTTGACAGGGAAGGTTGGGACCGAGTCAGCAATATTAATAACACGTGAATAAACTTGACTTGTTTTGGGGAACGGTACGAGGTTCATCGTGAATATTAAAGTAAATATTATTTTGAGTTTCTTAGCAACAAAGATGTGTTGCCTCCAATGCTTACCAAAAGAGAATAAACATTAATTGGAGAGTGTTGATCGTCTTCTGCAATTTACCCTGCGATCAAAGTACAATAATCTGAATATTTAATACACAACTTATCATTTTCAACGCTTTTTAAAAGCACGAACTAATGAAAAAAAGCTTCTTGAAGTTTGTTTAGTCAATGAAGCATGAACTTGACTACGTACTGCCGTCTCCAACTGATTACCTTGACTAGGATCAATCGCATTAAATTTTATCTTATAATTTAGGAGTTATGAAAATTCTAAGCCGACATCTTATTAACGAATCCTTTTAAACGTTGTTTAGGGTTATGAGATGAATGTCTCAATTATAATTCACAGTCTGGATTAAGAAACGCAATCTCGGTCATTGGGAATGCATATTATGTCACCGAAACTTTGCTTTAAGTAAACAGAGCTGAAAACCTTGTGGCCATAGGTTAAATAGTATTGTTGGTAAGCAAATTACATAGAAACTGGCTGATGCTGAAAACAACACCGTATAATAAACAGCCCAAGCGTCGAGGTTCGCATTTGCAGTTCAACAGCGCACGAGTTAGGAAAGTTGACTAAAAAGTGTAAACGGCGGTGAGAAAATGATTCTCTTTACATCACATTTGAGTTTCTTGGTGCTAATCTTCCATGTCCAGAGCACAGGTACGAACAGCACAACAGATTTATTGTTATTTTATTCCATCTTAACTTGTTTTACTATCTGTTACGTTTGTTTATTGGTATACGAAGGTAGCTTTGCAAGGAAAGAGCAGTCAAATCTCAGGCTGTAAGTTATTACGATGAGTTTCAGATACAAGACACGAAAAAAGATACGAAACTGGAAGGGCCGCTTTTTGCAAGGAAACATTAGCAGGCTTTGTGGAAGTATTACATTGCGTATCAGATGCCATCTCCCTTTATGGATTCTGCACTTCTTGTACACGCTTGCATAGAAGGAGGTTTTTAACAATTCATTCTGGTGCCTTTATAAACAGGAAAACCGGCGTTATTCGTAGACTGGAAAAATCTTGGCTTTAGAATATATCACAAATTCAACAGACATCAATGTACTTTTCTGCGTCTAAAAGGCAATTTTGGAGATATTTTAATTACTTTTGATTAAACAAGCTCTGATCACGGAAACAAATTTGGCAAGTTGTTGTTCTGCACACAGTCCTGTATCAGTTAAACTGATATGAATAAAGGAGGATACTAATGAGCAGCTGCAGTTTGTGAATTATATACACTGAAACACTTGTCTAGAGTAAAGCCGTGATCAACTGCTTTCAATATCCAGATTCCTTACCTAATTGACATATTTCGACATTAATTAAGATGGCTCACGGCATCGCGGGTATTGTGGAACTGTGGGGCTTCCGTCCATTTTGATTTGTATTCAGAATTGAAAATTATCAAATTTTGTTTTTGTTGCAAAAAAATAAAAATAAAAATGTGGATTGAATGTCTGTTCATTTAAAAATTCGTAACTACATTCTGATTAGTCAGCGTGATGACAATTTTGAATTAATTACATTTCAATTTTTGAATTTGTTTGGACCATCACCTTGGCAATTTTCGATTTTCATGCAATCAAAAAATGAAAATTGACAAAAATACTCGACCGGGAGCGGAACATGACAAAAGCCTGTTTCCTATTACAAAGATGACGTTCATTTAAAATAATAAAAAATCGTAACTGCATTCTGATTATTCAACATGATGAAAACATTTGAATTACATTTCAATTTTTGAATGTTTTGGGTCATCACCAACAGAATAGGCTAGCTTTTTTAGATGCAAGAACCGAATTGCTGGTTTTCACTCTATTCCGAGAGATTCAAATGACAAAGAGCATGGTGGTCATATTGGTGCCCCAATAAAAAAAGCTATCGAGGAATCTATTGTTTAAGGGCACTAACATGGCGGCTATGACCAAGATAACCATAAGCGTAACAAGAGCGTCCATATCTATTATATAGATGCTACGGCGTTTTCACAAGTTGGGCTATTTTTAGATTATTTTTGCCGCCAATTAGTGGGTTACACCCGTGGTGGAACAAAATATGACTCATTAGCTTCTTTTGTTATACTAACAACACGTCTGCTACGCTTTTGTGATTTTGTTCCCTTAGGAATGATTGCAACTCAATAATAGCGGGAAACCGTTCTAAAAATAACCTAACTTGTGAACATGCCGTAGCATAAGGTAGCATGGGAGATTCTCGCTCTTGACAAAACATACCGGTAGAGATAAATGACATTTTGTAAACTTCTATGTTATATTCGAAGGTGATATCAGTGATTTTACCAAATATTTTGTCAAAATCAGAATACGATTTCATTCACAACGAAAAAGAAATGACAGTGAATTCCCGAATTCACGACAAATTGACGTCACATTATTAGCATATTGGAAGTAAAAAAAAACCACTCAATTAAGAAATCTTCTACTATTCAACTAATCACTTGATGCAGAATCGATATTAAATGATAAAAACGTTTGATCATATATACACTTTAAAATGTTGTGCTTTGTTTTCTGATGGAACTCCATTTTTTCAGATGCTCAAAATATCACAAGTACGATTGCCCCCATGATTGCCCCCAGTGCTAGTGTGGCGCCATCATCCTCCATCAGTATGATGCCAACGACTTCAGGCGACACTACAGGACCTACAGCATTGCCAGAGATCACCCCGTCATCGTCAACCACCGATAAATGTGAGTTCATGGCACATTTAAAAACCACTGTTAGAAATATTTCCTAATAGCTAGGCGTAACCATGGATTAGAGAAGTGCGTTCGGAGGGCGTTGTGGTCATGTTCACACATGATATGGCCAACGAAACGAAGCAGGCAATGTTCTACTCAATTTAACTGGAAATTCAAGTTTGGAACATGTTAGATAAGAAGTACAGCATTGTCTTAGGCCCTATGCACCTTCTGAACATGTACGTGGAAAGGAAAGAAGACGATATCATTCTTACCACAGAAGAAGCAGGACATCTACCACAATCACGATCGAGCAGAAGGGATCAATTGTATGTTTCTCATAGTTCTAGGGGCGCCGTATCCAAGAGGGCACCGAAATGGTGGTCCCCGGCGATCGGCGAATGAATTATTTTGTTGGCTTTCATAAACACAGGCAGCTCACACATGACCACAGGTAGCCCGTGTTAATATAAGTGTTGCGTTCTCCGAGCGCAATAACGCATACAGTGGAGAAGATGAACAAGATGGTTCAATTTAAGGCATTCACGAATTACTCATCAGTCCTTAGCATGATACAGGTCATTCACTTTGCAAATATTTGCGATTCAAAATGTCATGAAATAAAGACGTACGCTATATACATTCTGGAAGTGGATTCGGCGGAATTTACAGGGATTAAATACGAGCGAGTTTACTGAGCATATGGATATTATGTGCAAGGTCATAGCTAGAGTTGCATCGTTTATATAGCCGGGTATCTGAGGGACGCCAAGCCCCTTTGGGTCCCGTAGCGGGGTTGAGGGCGCACCGCGAGCTTCAGCATTTTGATCATAAGAGTGATTTAGCTTACTATTGCGTATGTATAAGGTCATCTATAGATTATGCTTGTCCTGTATTTCACCATGCTCTCCCTAAATACTTACAGGAAGACTTATAAGGCGTATCCAGAAGAGAGCATTGGCTTGTATTTTTCCGGGGGTTTGTTGTACCGACGCACTAGCTCAGGCAGGAATTAGTTCTATCCATGACCATCACGAAATGTTAACTAGGAAACAGTTCCAAGCTATAAGCAAGAATCCTGAGAGTAAGTTGAAACACTTCCTACCCAAAGCCAACTCCAATATTAGGTATAACCTCAGGAAACAAAGGCTTCTTCGGTTCCATGCACAAAAACCAAACGGTTCTCTAAATCGTTTATTATTTCCACTTGTAATGTCTACAACGTGTTATATAAGGCTATAGCCATCATACATTCGGTAGTAATTATGTAGGATTTCGTTTAATGCCATATACATTTTTTATAATAATTCTAGCTATAGTAGTTCTCATAGTAGTACTTAGTTTTGTAGTAGTTAATTATATTATTATTCAGTATCATTTAGAGTTGTACACAATTTGTAATAGTTACGCAATTCAGTTTTCTTACTGCGAAGTGACTCAAATAAACCAGTCTATCTTCATCTATCTATCTCGACGATAAGTAGCTCGTAGCCTGGTTACACAGGCTCGAAGAAATAGAAGGCGCGAAAGAGGAGAGAAGAAAATGAAGAGTCTCTTGTAATCAAGACTAACACGCAACCAATAGAAATTACCGTTACATCCAGCAATCACGGTTGAGCCTGGTAATGAGTAGATTATCCAATCAGATCAGGGAAGAGGTTCAAACCCTAAACCTAATGTTCGCATGGAAGTGAGATTGTCAACGGATCTTCTTTTCTTCTCATCTCTCTCTCGCCAGCCACTTTACCTTTTCTTTCTACGCGCCTCTGACACCCAGGGTAAAGCAGCTCGGTGCTTGAGATTTAGAGATTTTTTTCAGATTTACAATCTCTGGAGGAAACTTTAGACCAGACGACCGTGTCTCCTTGCCTCTTGCTGGCTATCAGTATGGTCATGATTTGTAGACATAATAAAACAAACTCGCTACCTACCCTGTTATTACTGATCCATGTCATGTTTTTGTTCAGTTGAAACAAGGTTGGAAATCCAAATGATAGTAAAGGTAAAGATAAATTGCTCCGACATGAGTCTGGTGAACACCACCAAGGACAAGGTTAGTCGCATGTTATGTACTTATCGATTGAAACCCCGACCCCCTCCGGGAGGAAGGGTTAGGTGGAGATTTAATTTGAAAAAGTCCCCAATGTAAGCAAACCCCCGCCCCTCTGGGGCACTTTATGCAGTCAAATAGGACCAAATTCCCACCTCTAGAACAATTTTCTTTCTTGTCTTATGTATTTTCATAGCACTAAAACTAACGTGAATATGATATCTGTGGCTTGATTGTTGAATGTTCCCGTGTTTAATGAAACATAACACAAAATACTGGTGTGGATGTACATGTAGCTTGCGACAGGCCTGTTCTCAGGCTAGCGTGAATGGACATTTGAAAGACTGTTCAACTAGTTTGCTTGCAGGTGGAGCAGAACCACTTTCCTTGAGGCTGCTCTCCCTTCTGGAAGCACAACGCACTAAAAGTGTCCGGAGCCACTCTATTTTGCATCCTGGATTGTCACATACAGTCATTGCACTTACTTTATCTGGTGTCCGGCACAAACAGTACAGCTGGAATTTTTGAGCAAGCCACGCTGGAGCTTTGAAGGTCCAGTTGCTGAAAAGAAAACTGTATTTCTCCATGGTATATGGCATTTTTGTATAGAAATGGAAAAAAAACGGCTAACTGATCTTACCTGATGATCGCCGTCCCAGATGAATTGGGCTCCAGTCAAATCCCCACCCCTCCCACGAACTTTGAAAGTACATGTATTTGAAGTAAATCATGTAAAATCCCCGACCCCGGCCACAAAAAAAACTGCAATGGTCAATCACTATCAAATGCCCCACATCTAGCTGAACGGAGCAATCAGAAACTGACCAATCACAGCGCGTTTCGATGTAGGGCCGAGCGGCCCCATTCATACAAAAACATGCGCGGTTCAACGAACGATTCAAAGAAGCTTCGACTCGCTGACTAATTCATGCGGGTTCTGGTCGTGAACGTAGAAGTTGTATTTTTCCTGGATTCCGCTTGTCAGAGCACTTTGAAGGATTGGATTATCAGATAATGAACTCTTGAAGTCAAATTGAGTCTTGTTTCTACCAGCTGGAGTTGGCTGAGCCACAACATGCACTCGACACGGACCATGGAAGGATTGAAGAGAGCGTGATTGATCAGGTGAGTCTGGGACATGTACCGTTTTCCATTTGTCGTATTTTACTTCCAACAGGGGTGGCTTACGAACATCCAAGATAATGCTGTCTTGATTCAGTTCACATCCCATTACAGTACAGAAATTTATTGTCAACTTCTGCATCAATTCTTTGCCATTTTTTTTGTGTTCGATGTACAGTTGATTTCTTGTAAATTTTGTCTGGAAAATCTCTCAGGTCACGCGCTTATCTAGCCTGGGAAACTAGCCGACTCTTATCGCTTCCCACTCGCGAAAGAGAGTATCACAAAAATATGAGATTGCAATAAAACAATATATACAATAATTACAATTAATTACCTCCTGTTTCTTCTTGTGATAATTTGGTTCAACCCCAAGCTTTTTCTTTGCTCTACTGTCTGATGATGTCCTTTCATTGTCCTCATTGCTTGAAATTTTGAGCCACTCATTGCAGAATTGCTGTTCCAGAACTCTCTTCTGGTACTCTACTTTTTCTGTCTCCCCTGTCTTACCACCGCTATAGATCATGTAGTTGCCCTGCTTCCCCTCTTTATGCTTTGTTTCCATTATCCCATCACTAAAGTTTCTCAATGACAATGGCAAGCCAGCTTGATTAGCATCATCATGTGCTTTCTGGATGTAGTACCCCATGTAAGCAACCAGATGCTTAATTGTTGCCGTAACAGACAGAGTTCCAAAAATCAAAACGAAGTTGTACCCTAATAAGACACGTGCATTAGCATCATACATCACACGAGTTGTTTCCAGAGGTGTATGTAGAACTATTTGAAAGAGCCTATGTAAATGTGAACAAAAGTCAGATAGCACTGCAAGTGTGACTCCTGTGAAACCAGCTTCAATAAGTAGTTGAGGTGCCTGTGTGTAAAAGGCCAAAACACCTACTTGATCAAACTTAACATCCCATGTGTCTGTTACCTTTCTGGCTACCTTCTGTACCTCATTAAACCACCTTTCCTTAGCACCAAAGCTTTCGGCTATAACCCCTATCCGTCTAACAATAGTCTCTGTTGCCCTTAAACACTTGTGCATTGTCCCGGGGTAAAAGTTAGTCAAGTTAATTTCGGTCAACTTCTTCTTCCCAGTGTATCCACAATGTGTCTTTGCAAATTCCCTTCTATTCTGGGGGTTGTCTTTCTTATTTCCTAACCAGCCTTTGAAGTCATTTGTCATTTCGTCTGCTTTTTCAACAGTTCTGGTGGGTTCTGCACAGACAGTTGTCATATCACCAAGCTGGGTCTTGTACTCAGGGGCCTCTGTAATGGGATACATTGAAGCCTGAGAAGATGCTCCAGTACTGGAGCATGGGCTATTTGGTAGGTCATTCTAACCGCGGAGGCCTGGGTCCAGGCCTGGGGCGTTTTGGCTTTACGATCAATGCATTGCTTTAAAATCAAGTCTCACAAAATAGAGTGATGTAAGTTAAATAATAGAACTATTCCATGTGTTTAATACTAATAGGACGTTTGCATTATAACTGTTATTACTCAGAGTTTCATTGAAATACTTCTAGTTAGTAATAATTTATACCCAGGGGGGTACTCCCTATAGTAGACCATACAGGGATGCTCCGCCCGAAAGGGGTAGGTTTTTTGGGCTGGAGGTATGTAAAAGGGTAGGGAATTCGCGAGTTTAGGTATATAAAAGGGTAGGGTTTTACGAGTTCAGTTAATTGATTTTTCACATTTCCATGAACCGTTAATGTTTCTAATTGGTGCAACAGGCCTATAGATTTGATAGAAACCATGGTATAGTAGGTATAAAAGGGGGTTCCTTTTTGTATGACGTATATAAAAGGGGTACCTTTTTGCAAGAGGTATATAAAAGGGACACTTTTTTGCCCAAATTTGGAAAATAAAATGGTAAGGGGTCAAGAGTCCAGGCGGAGCATCCGTGTACAAAATTTCTAGAAGTACCCCTCCCCCCGGGAATTTATGTCTTCATTACTGTCATAAGTTAATATCCAGTATACCCGGGGGACGCCCACATAAAATAGAGCTGGGATGCTCATCTGGAATTTTCGTTTTGACACCTAACAACCAAAATGGGCATGACCCAAGCTTATTTTGACCCCTTACAGTCAAAACGGCTCAAGCGTGCCCCCCTAGAGTCGATTATTGATTTCATTATTGGAATATTGAGTTCATGATTCGTTGAAGAATGCATTATTGAAACAAATAATCAAATGTTCAAAATTTTAAATGAACATGTATAAGGAATGAAGGAAGAATACTATGTTGTGTGATTACATGAATGTCAACCAGTTGAAGAAGGCTCAACAAATACATGGGAGAGCTAAAACAAATATCTCCCACGACTTCAACAAGCCACTCTAACAACTTCAGAAGAATTATGCCTATGGCTGTGTCTAATGGAATATTGAACACTATTATATAATGTCAACCAGAAGGCAATATACTACAGAAAACAATAACAGTGATCCTGCTCAATAAATATATGGAGGAGATAAAACAACTATCTCCCAGGACTTCAACAAGCCACTCTAACAACTTCACAAGAATTATGATTTGATACCTAATGGAATATGTAAAAAATATAAACTCTGAACACCTCAAGGAAATATAAACCTGAATGTCAAACATTGAATAATGATATTATATAGCCTAAATTAATTTGCACATTATGCTATTCTACACAAAAAATGCACTCAGATGACAGGATACTTGCAACAGTTACAATATGAAAACAATCTGTCACTATACAAATTAATAGGATATAAATGGATGGAGTAGTGAAGAGTGTACTAGATACCATGCATTGCTTTAAAATCAGTTCTCAAGAAATACTTGTCATGTAAATAAATAGACCTATCCCATATGTTATAATACTAATAAAATATTTGCATTACAGCTATTATATAAACACTGGGAGTTCCATCAAAATACTTCTAGTTAGCAATAGTGTTTGCCTTCATTACAGTCATACGTTAATGTCCAGTTTATCACCAAAGGTATCTCACATAGCTTGTAAGAACTTGCCATTCTTGCAAGTACCTTCTAGTACGCATTGCGTACCTATGTTTTTATAACCACGGTACGTAGCCACGGTACGTAGGACAGACTATGCGTTCGCTGGACGTTCAACATAATCACAATACAGATCTGTTTTTACCCTCACTTTCTTTTAAAGAGTTCTATTATACTTATAAAAGACAAATAAGTAATTGGATTTCAGTTTTCTTTTATAAAAATAGAGGGTAAACAAAACAAAACATGAACAGACCTACTCGGAAACAACGCTCGACAATCTCATTCTTTTATTGAACTTTTTGTCAAACCAACACAACACTGTATCCATTTAAGCATACATAAATGCCAGAGCAAACTAAAGGCATGTCATTGTGAGTGTTTTGGAGTAAAGAAAACCCATGAAAACATCGGAACATCTCCATGATTTTTGACTCACCGTACGATCGACAATTTAAATACTGCGCGGAATCAGACTTTTGGAGACTGGGAGGAGGGCCGCACCATTTTGAACAATAATCCTTTGCGCGCGCAGTTCTTCGTACAGCTGGATATCCCCACCTACCCTCTCCCGGGGGTCGGAGTTTCAATTGATAAGTGCATTATTAACTTCTTTTAGCAGTCTTCAACAGCTCTGTAGCTCTTTCCAAAGCTGGTTTGATTAAGCCTCGGTCAAACGGTCTCAACATCGGTTCAACATCGGTCCAACATCGGTCCAACATGTACATCGGTCCAACATCGGTCCAACATCGGTCCAACATCGGTCCAACATCGGTCCAACATCGGTCCAACATCGGTCCAACATCGGTCCAACATCGGTCCAACATCGGTCCAACATCGGTCCAACATCGGTCCAACATCGGTCCAACATCGGTCCAACATCGGTCCAACATCGGTACAACATCGGTACAACATCGGTACAACATCGGTACAACATCGGTACAACATCGGTACAACATCGGTACAACATCGGTACAACATCGGTACAACATCGGTACAACATCGGTACAACATCGGTACAACATCGGTACAACATCGGTACAACATCGGTACAACATCGGTACAACATCGGTACAACATCGGTACAATATTTGTGGAAACCGATGTTGAAACCGTTTGATTTGACCTGAAAACATTTTTGAGAACAACAGCAGTTAATTAGAATGTTGAATCGATGTTGAAATCGTTTGACGAGGTTTTACCTTCCACCAGTTGATGACCAGTTTATTGTGTACAAAAATCTTGTAATTTTCCACTGCAGTTCAAATTAGCCCATACAATCCGAGTATTTTGAAGCCGGTAACAAAAAACACGTTGATATCTATTTTATTACTTTAAACTATCATCACCCTAATTGGATCTTTACGGAGCGCATGGAGAGTTTCCTTTTTTAACTAGTGGATGCGCGCATGCGTAGGGACGAGTTATTGCGGTTAGGTGGATTTTCATTTCCGATTGATGTATCTTAGATGTATGATTTTCGGGATATACTCGTAAGATGTTCGGAATATGAGAACTCCTGATGCGCGTGTCCAGAACTACAAACGAATATAATAGGAAGAAGCAGGAGTATATTACACAGGAGTGTTCTTGTGCCCTTGTATTGGCCCCTAACACGGTAGATGGTGTGTCTATTTATAGCCGCGAAGTTCTGGTATGCGATTACGTTGTCTTTTGTTCTCTTGCGCTTTAGTATTTTTTAGCAGTTTGAACCGTCTTAATTACAATTTTTCAGTGCATCCTGATTGGTTAAAAGTGACGGCCTTTGTTTCTTCTCGCGGGAAACTCTATGCTAAAAATAACTCTACCGTCTACAGTGTTGTGTGACAATATAATGTGGGAAGAGGAACATTCCTCTGTAATATACTCCTGGAAGAAGTTGATAACAGGTGGTTCAAACTTTGACAGACATGGTATAGAGTACCGAAGTGATGACGTCATAAATACTAAATGTTCGCTTTAAGAACATTTGACCACAGTTTCAGAAAGAGCAACATAAAAGAACATTACATACCAAAAATGAGGTGAATACGATGAAAAGCGGCCGAGATATGGGCATTGGAATATATAATTTTCTTTAACAAATTACTGTATTTTTGTACTGGCTCATAAACTTAGAAGCCAGGACAAAACTACAGTGATTTGTTAAACAAAATTATCTATTCCAATGCCCATATCTCAGCCGCTTTTCATCGTATACACCTCATTTTTGGTTTGTAATGTTCTTTTATATTGCTCTTTCCGAATCGGTGGTCCGAAAATTCTACATCTAAATTTTGCAAATTTATGACGTCACACTTCGGTACTCTATTGGGTCCCCACAAATCATTGAGTGGTGATGTCGTAACGATGACGTCATCGATCACGTGATTTTAAGTACACGTCCCTATCTCCCTCATTTCTAAAGGCAGGCGGCTCAAACCTTGACATTCATGGTATTGGGTCCCCATAAATTACTTAGCGGTGATGTAGTAACGATGACGTGTTCGGTCACGTGATATTTTTGCGCTCTCTTTATGTTACCTTTAAAGTGCCTGTTCACCTAATTTTTCCCCGAAGGTATTTCCCTCATAGAACATTATTTTGCCAAACAATTTCCAATCTTTGAATTGGTATTTTTTTACATCTACTCAAAGCTAGCGAAAAATCGTCATTTTGGCTCCCTGTGGGATAATTTCATAACCATAAAAAGGTCTGGGGGCGAGTCGGCGGATGACGTAGCATACGGAATATAGTTCCATTCTGAATCATTTTGAATGTCTTCTCAGTCAGAACTACTACCTGAACTGCAGTCTATCATTATTATTTAGTTATTACCTCCGAAAACAGCCTCAAACTTTCTCGGGCTCGGTGAACATAACAAGAGCGGTTCCGTAAGCTGCATCACAGAACAGCTCGGTCCAGACTCCTCGCGTGCCCACATTTTTAGGGCTGAGGTACGATTGGAATGCCAATAAAAACATTGAAGGAAAAACCGAATCGGATTTTTTTCTTTTGAAGTAAATATTTTCAACTTTCCTACGAAAAATGATAGCTGGCTACGGGTTATAGGCACTTTAACTGCTACACAGGCATTCACCGAAACTAATGTCTCTATCAATTCCAAGCCCGCCCATCCCCCCCCCCCCGGGCAAGATGTGGCATTTGACAACCTATCTGTCCCTGGGGTGGGGCATTTGTTTTGCGTCAGCCCGGCCCCGGGGCATTTGTCAAAAAAATATCCCAACCCTCCCCTGTGTTTGATTTTGTTTTGCTCAACTGGTCAACACGTGCTTCCTTCATCGATCAACATGGCGGCGGAAAAGTCATCCGGCTAGTAAATGTGGGATTTGGGGGCACTTACGAAAGTGTTTGAAGGTGAGTACTGCATTACTTTAATAAAGAACAGCGGTGAAATGTGGCTTTGAAACGGCGAAGAAATTCGGCGCGTTCGCTATACTTGCCCCGGGGTGGGGCATTTGCATAACTTAGCTGGCCCCACGGTGGGGAATTTGCAACGTTCTGATTCCAAAATGACAAAATCCCCACAAATGCCCGGAGGGGGGGGGCATGGGCATGGGCGGGCTTGGAATTGATAGAGACATAATCTCGTCACAGACTAAACAAATATAGGCTCTGCCACAAACGTGCACAATAACACAACACGCGCACAAAAGATGAGCTTTCAGTTAGACTTCACATTTCCCTTATGCAATTAGCACTACAGCCCAAAATAGCTCACTGACCATCCACGAGTTACCATTAGGGTCCCTATGTTCTGTTTATTCTCTCATTAAGGAACACAGTGTATCCCAGTAGACTTTTTGCAGCTTTCAGCAGCGACGGAAAACATTCACAGCTACTGTATGTGATCTCACGCGAGACCAGTAACACAGACAATTACAAACCTTCGCATGGATTTGGAAATTCAATTGACGGTTTCAAATCTACAATGTGTCAGAAAATTAGGAATGGGACTATTTGCCTCAAAACAAACTCCAACAGCGTATGTCGGAACTTTGTTGTTGTTGTGTTACAGACATTTTAGAGACACGTGACTTGAGAGACATTTAGAGACACGTGACCAGTCACGCCGTAGAGGACACGTGACCTGAGAGACATTTAGAGACACGTGACCAGTCACGCCGTAGAGGACACGTGACGTGAGATCTAGAGACATTTAGAGACACGTGAACAAGTCACGCCGTAGAGGACACGTGATGTGGAGAGAGAACGAGCGAGCGAGGAGATTTTGTACTCGTGTGAGTGAGAGTTGATTCTGAGACAGTTCTGAGATTAAAAGTCTAAAATATCGAGTTACGCGAGCCTGAATATTTACTTCTGAAGATAATAATTCTAAACAGCGTATCAAATTTTACAAAATGACATTAAATGACATACTAATTGACGACGTTCCTTTTTCTCTCAATTTGCTAACTTAGTGCTGAAAATGGCTTTCGAGCGGCCTGCTGTTGGTCAACATTCAAAATCTAAAAATGAAACGCCGAGACTGCCGTCTGGTTTTCGAATCCACATTCAATTACTTGCATGTAATTACTGGTCTACGTTTTCAGCTAAAATAAAACATAGGGCCCCTAAGGGCAACTCGTGGATGGTCAGTGAGCTATTTTGGTATATACTCACGTGACCGATGATGTCATCGTTACGTCATCACCACTAAGTGAATCGTGAGAAAATAATACCATACCTGTCCAAGTTTGAACTGTCTGGCATTAGAAATGAAGGAGATATTGGCATGTACTTAAAATCACGTAATCGATGACGTCATCGTTGCGTCATCGCCACTAACTAATTGGTAGTAATCCACTACCATGTCTGTCTAGGTTTGAGCCAGCTGGCATTAGAAATGATGGAGATATGGGCATGTACTTAAAATCACGTGACCGATGACGTCATCGTTACGTCATCACCACTAAGTGATTTGTTGGAACCAAATACCATGCCTGTCCTAGTTTTAACTGTTTGGCATTAGAAATGAAGGAGATATGGGCACGCAAGTGATTGATAGCAACCCACTACCATGTCTGTCCAGGTTTGAGCCAAATGGCATTAGAAATGAGGGAGACATGGGCATGTACTTCAAATCACGTGACCGATGACGTTATCGTTACGTCATCACCACTAAGTGATCGATAGGGACCCACTACCATGTCTGTCCAGGTTTGAAGTATCTGGCATTAGATGGGCACCGTCAATACATCTTCTCCAGCATGACCAAATCTTTTCGAAACCTTGGACGGTCATTCGGAAAGTATATAAAAATTAAGGTTAGAAAACCACAGCAAAAACCGTGTACAATCAATCCTGCCAGACGTTGGATAAAAAAACAGATCTTGATCAGCAAGAAGAAGAAAATATAATGATAAAGTGTCCGAAGACTACTGCAATGCTGATCAAATACAACGCTTGTTGAGGTTTATACGATATTTCGGATGGCCAGTACCAGCCTTCTTCAGGTTTATTTTACAGTGGAGGTCACAAATGGATACAAGGCTTATATAAATTGTTAATTACGTAACTATGAGCAGAAATTACAAAATCGATGACATATGTTTTATACAATAGTAACACATAAAAGGAAATTACGAAATAGGTTTGAAAAGATAGTGCGCATCCACGAGTTAAAAATGAGATTTTTGAAAACGTTTACGTGTAGATGGGGACTAAATCTAACAGTTTGTTTGGTTTCTATTTTCAAGCTCGAGGAATTATATAAAGATGATGCTTACGACTTGAAGCTAGTAAAAGTTTCTACTTTTACTAAGGAAGAGAAATGTCACGTAAACATAACCTTGGTGTTTGGAAAGAAACTCAATTCAACACGGATCGAAGAAGTTCTGAGAGAAGAGTTCAAGGATAATGATCTAAATGGCATTGAGTTGGAGGAAAACAGCCTTGTTGTGAAAATATACGGTAAGACATAATTCGAAACAAGTCCTACCGCCACCCTCTTAAAAAACAATACAAAGCTTATCTTTTTCTCCAGCAATCTTAATATTATTATAATTATTAATTATTGTTATTGTTGTTGTTGTTTACCTTGTTTGCTCATTGACGATATTTTAATACCAAGAACACTGATACATTTCTGTTTATTTTTGTCTATAAGATTTGTATTTGCCTCCATGTTGTAATAATTGTTATATAGCATTTACGCACTGTAATCTCATCTCACCTATATTTTTCTTTCTTTGTAATTTTTTTCTAATATTGTCACGCATTCGTATCAATTTCTTACTTAAAACTTCAGCTTGTCTTTTATGTAAACATTGCGGCAGCCAACAAGAAAGCTTTTGCTCCTTTGGCTGCTGCACACATCCACCTTATTTTTTTCCTGTTTACTTTACTCGTTTTATAGTCTAGTCTCTGTTGTATTATCTGTAAATAGTGTGAATAAATGGTTGGTTATAAATTTCTCATTGACCCTAACTATGTTAAGGTAAGTGAACCTATTACTGGCCAGTTTAATTTGATCGCTTCCAGTCGTATAACGAAAAGAGCTATTGCCAATGTTTTTCTTCCTTCATGATGTAAGTAGGTAGTTTTGACTAAGTTTGCATAACCTGATTCCTTTTGAATTTCAATATTCTCCCTGAAAACGCGGTACAACTGAAGAAGTCAGTTGTTGGCAAACCTATTGTCGAACACCCATAACTAATTGATGTAACATATTTTTTTGGCCTGGATAAATTCTGCCGGTTCTACCGTTTAATGTACAGCATATGAATCGTTCCAAACAGCATCGCATTTTCGCGCTTACGTAATTAGCGTACCATTTATAATTAGGTTTTGTGGCGTCCGATAATAGGTTCTTGAAACGTAGTCCAAGTTAAACCAAACTTTAGCTTTACGGGAATCTCGTCTTCGTTATATAAAGGAAAACTTTATGCCACACGAAAGCGCCATTTCTTCTTCGGGCTAGAAACATTTTCTATTTTTCGTATAATATTGAAAGGAAAGAAGTGAAACGATTAGGTTAGAATCGATACGAATCGTTCAATTTCCGAGGGGTTAAGAATATTGTTTGTTAGATTTCTCTAAGGAGAATTGTTTTCGAGTGCTCGAGATTAGGTTCTGTCCGATAAAAAAGATCACTCGCCTTATATGACTTTCTTCAATAATTAATATTTAGAACATTTGCAACAAGTCAGACAACGAAGCTCAATAACATGCTGTATTTTTCATTTACCACCTTGGCTTCTGATCAGGACTTGAGAAAGAGATATTCGCCTCGAGTATGAAATGTTCTACATCTTGTTTTTCTGTTAATGAAAAACTTCCCAACAATCATAGACGTGGAATAATAAAGTGTTTATTGTCTGTCTTTAGTTGCTGGAGTCATTCTTGGTAAGTGGGGAAAACCAAGTAAGAGCGAATGCGATAAAACATGTTGTGGGGGTGCTGGAGGACCGATGGAAGAAAAACGAACCTGCTCTCCTCTGATTAAGTGTGTGAACTACGAGATAACGAGGAAGAAAACCTACACAGACTGCAAAACCGTCTGCAAATGCGCAGGTTAGTAACAACGCATTTGGGGAGGGGAGGGGAGGGGTGGTACACCTAAAACCCAATGTTGTTTACATTATCAAACAAAAAATAGAATTCACAAATGACGCAATAAAAGTTACGATTACATGTAACATTTCGAAAGGGAGGTATCTGCAGTATTTCGAGGTATTCGTTAGTTTTGGAATAAGGCCCAAACGTTTGTGAGCAATCCGAAATATCTGATTACTGGAATAATACGAGTAAGCGTTCGTTTTGGGGAGCGATTCCTTGGACTGCCATTCTATATGTTCTGCTCTTGGAAGCAGAATAGCGAGAATATGTTCTAATTCTAGAATATGCCAAACGAATGCACCCTAAGAAAACAAGCAGCTACTTACCTCTAAAACTAAGTATATATAATATTCGATTTTGTCATTGACGATTTTGTTTCCGCGGGGAAGATACAAAACAAATACCCATTCATCATATTTTGAATGGAAAGTGTAGCCCTTTTTTAGAACTGAAATAAGATTCGAGTATTGTCTGTAATGGAATCAATATGACTGGCGAAACGTTTTGATGACGAGAAGTTCGAGTTCTAGTTTCACTTTGTTTAGTTACTTAGTACTTCTGAGGATCATTTACATCACAAGTTCAATGTTAGACTGCCAGTAAGGCCTGATTCAAACGTTGGACTTTTCATGCGCCGAACCTAATTAGATCAACAGAAGCCGCCTAATTATATTTTGTATTAATTCGCTATTATCGCACTTCGGCCATCTTGGATTGAAAGCGAGGCTTCCGGGTTGTCGGTTACGTAGCGCTTACTATTTGCTCTGTTGTTGGTCGCGAGTTTGGATGAAAAAGCTATTTCATCTCCACTTCTGTAATTCCAATTGTACAAATAATAGTCAGAAAAGAAGATCTAGGGATTCTTTTCACATATTTGATTCCAATGAACAGCTCTAAAAGCGATGGAGTTTGAAAATACTCGTATTGCGTTCGGCTCATGACGTTCGACGTTTAAATCGGGCCGGGCCTAAGTCCCTTGGTCACTTGCCGTACGTGTTTTGATTGCTATACCATTTCATGGCCGATCGTAAATTGAGCAGGGGTCAAATTTCCTTTACGTAGGGGGTGGGGGAGGGGACAACAGAATATTATTTTTCTGTCCCTCCCTCTCCTTGCCCCTCCACAGGGGCACACCGCGGCAAAACGTCACGCGCATGCGTAGTTGCATGCTATTCAGTCTTGTCGGCGCGCGGCCGCCCCCAGTTTCCCGCGAAAACTGAAATGAAACAACAGGCACATGCCGTGATTTTAAAATTTCTGCTTAAAAGTATGCATTTGTGAACTGTTTTGTCAAAAAATAAGAAAACTACTTAAAAGATAAGATAGGCAACTAGTTCCTGTAAAAACTAGTTTTGGTCTGCGTCGGCGGGGAAGATAAACAATGGTATGTAATCAACTAAAGTCGATTGAGGTATGCTAACCGCCGTGGAAAGCGAGTAGCAGCTGACGTTTCGAGCGCTAGCCCTTCGTCAGAGCAAAAGAGGGAATTGTGGGTGGGGAAATGGTTTATGGTGTCGAGTGCATGCTTACCGCTGAGGAAACATGTACTCGGATCAATTGGGATCAAAGGAAATTGCGTCAATGCATGATTACCGCTAAGGAAACATGTGCTCGGATCAATTGTGATCAAAGAAAAGTGCGCCAACAATAGAAATGCTAATAGTTGTAACAGCAAGTGTTGATGAGTAAACTAAGGAAACATGCTGATCTAAGTGTGAGTGAATACATGAATTCTGAAATTAAATGAACGAAAAGCGTGAATACCGTGAGGTGACAAAGTTCCTAATTTGAAAATAAAGTTCTGTTCTTTGCGTTTACGAGTGTCGGTAGTACCTTGATGCAGAGAAATGCCGCATACAGTGATGTGATCAATGCAATGACCAGGAAGGTTAAAGTGACGAGCTACAGGTTTGGCGAGATCCTTGCTGTTAGTTCTAACATCTAGCAAGTGTTCGCGGAATCGATCTCCTAATCTTCGCCCTGTTTCTCCGATGTATAGAGTTTGTTACAAAGTGTGCAGGTGATGCAATAAATGACATTACTGGAAGTACAATCAAAATGATCACTGACTTTAAGAGAGCTTTTCGGTCCTGAAATAGATGTCGTAGGTTTAGTGTAAGCATCGTGTAAGCATCGTGTAAGCATCGTGTCCTAGAATATTTAAAAGTGCCTGGTTGAAGATCTGGTTGTAGTGATCCTTTGACTAGGGAATCACGGAGATTCTTGTCACGTTTGAAAGAAATGAGAGGAGGCTGCGGGAAAATAGAGGCGGTCTCTGGATCACTCTGTAAATCTTAAAGTTCCTCTGGATAATTTTCTTGATAGACAGATTAGACGGATGGTAAGTCAATGGAAACGGAATCCTATCTTCAGTCTTAGGTTTGGACGGTAGCAGAGCCGTGCTTCTGTCGATGTCACGGGCGCGGTTCAATGCAGTTGTCACAACAGCGTTAGGATAACCGCGCTCGACAAAGAACTGGTGCATCTCCTCGGACTTTGAATTGAAGTCGGATTCATCGCTGCACAAACGGCGAAGCCTAAGGAATTGAGAATATGGGATAGAGGTTTTAACATGTGTAGGATGAGAAGATGAAAACAATAAATAACTGTGCGAATCAGTTGGCTTGTAATGAACAGTAGTGGTTAGACTATTGCCGCTAACAGAAACATTGACATCCAAAAAAGTGATAGAAACATCTGAAATCTCCCATGTGAAGTCGAGAGCCGGATGAAAGTTGTTAACAAAATCAATAAACCGTTCTAGATCCCGTTTACTAGAAGAAGTTGCACCGATGCAGTCATCGATGTAACGACCGAAAAAATCAGCGTAGGACCGTCGTACTGATCAAACATTTGTTCCTCTACATAACCAACAAAAAGGTTAGCATAACTGGGCCCCATTTTAGTGCCCATAGCTACGCCGTTAGTCTGCTTGTAAAATTCACCAGAAAATGAAAAGCAATTGAGAGTAAGAACGAGCTCGGCTAAACGAATTAGAGTTTCGGTGCTAGGTTCCAGGTTAGTTCGGCGGTCAAAGAAGTGTTTAAGTGCTTTAAGTCCCTCGTCATTGGGTATGACAGTGTACAGAGACTTAACGTCCATTGTGAATAGGAACTTATTGTCGGTATGAAATGTAAACTGGTCAAAAATCTGGAGTGCATGGTTAGTGTCCTTAATGTAGGAAGGTAAAGATCGTACGAAAGGAGCCATCTGCTTATCCAGGTAACTAGAAATTAATTCAGTAGGGCAACTACAAGCAGAAACAATAGGACGGCCGGGATCGGTTAGCTTTGTGGATCTTAGGCAAAAAGTATATGTGTGAAGTTCTAGGAGTAGTAACGATAAGGTTACTAGCAGTATGCGGGAGTTCCTGTTTAGAAATTAAACCATTAATGGTCTCCTTGACGAGCTTTTGATTAGCCGAAGTGAGATCTTTTTTGACCTTAGTGTAAAAGTTAGTGTCGGCGAGTTGCCGAAAAGCTTCCTGTTTGTACTGAAAGATCGGTGCGCCAAACAACTACGGCACCGCCTTTGTCGGCTGGTTTGATTACCACATCTTTACGATTGCGAAGAGCTTTAAGTGATAGGCGTTCCTTTGTAGTCAAGTTAGAAAACTTAATGTCCTGATTAAAATTAAGGTTTTGAATGTCCCGACGACATTTTCTAACGAAAAGGTCTACTGAAGCGAATTGGCCTTCAGGAGGTATCCAATTAGATTTACGAGTATTGAGCGATTCGAATTCGTCTCTGTTAGGTAGGCTAGAACTGTCTTGCTGGTCGTAAAAAAAAGCCTTAAGTTGAACGCGACGGAGAAACCTCTCAGAATCCTGTTTAGCAGCAAATTCGTCGGGTTTTTTAGCGATAGATACAAAGTTTAAGCCCTTGCTGAGAATCGATTTCTCAGCATCAGAAAGAGGTAAATTGTCAGGAATAGTGACAACTGTGTTACGTGGAACTTCTGGTTGCACAGTAACGGATGCAGGGCCGACAAGTTGATTGAGTTTCAGAGTCTTAGTTTCTGCTAAATAGTAAAAGAGCCTAGAGTTAAGTTCCTGAATCTTAACGCGTATAGAATTAACTAAAACAGTAGGGCAGTTACTTACGAGTTCAGAGCGGCAACTTAGAATATTGCGGTCAAGTTCCTGGCGTTTAGACGACATAGCTCTAATGGTAGATTTTCACTCAAATTCACTGGTATCCAAACTTGAACTCAATCCCAGATTCAATTAGAAATCTTTCAAGAAACCAGTTTAAAAGAGAAATCAAACAACTTTGTTTACTTAGATATAATTGACATTAATTATATCATAGACTTCAGTGCATAATTTAATATAATTAATAATTTTATATTATTGTATTATAGATAAATTAATTAAGATTAACTAAAATACTATATGTTAACTTATTTTATTGTCATGTCCCCTTCACAGAAATACCGCACCTTGACCTTATTTATGTGAAATTTATTTAATGGGGAGTTGGCTTCGAAAACCTAGGTTACTCCAGCTCCCCCGCACTCTCTTTCATTGTCTCTCCTTTGTAATGTATGTATATGGTAATTTATAAGATAATTTTTCTTTTATTTTTGTAAAATTCTAAATAGTGGTGCAAATAAAGAGTATTATTATTATTATTGTAGATCTCATAATACTTCTAGAAAATGTTACACAAGCGCGATTAACTTCCTCTATATAACGATCACTAGTGCTAGAAAAAATGGACGGGTGAAAAGACGAGCGAAAGCCCTTAGGAATAACTTTAAAGTTAAGACAACGACCTATGAAATTAATGTGGCTACAAAATCTAGTCTAAGTAAAAATAAGTACGGCTAAGCGAAATGCTAAATTACTACTAATAGAAGGAAAAGGTTGAAGGTAACTTACGATTTCCTGGCGCAACTCCTTGATGAGTTTCTTGAGGCTCGGCATCTTGGGATGCTGGTGGTCGCAGTAGGTTGTAGATATGATAGGCAACTAGTTCTTGTAAAAACTAGTTTTAGTCTGCGTCGGCGGGGAAGATAAACAATGGTATGTAATCAACTAAAGTCGATTGAGGTATGCTAACCGCCGTGGAAAGCGAGTAGCCTTTTAGCAGGTTGAAGTTTTCTTAATAGACCATTTTCTCAAGTATGCGCACGCAACAGGCTTGACGGGCCGGTAAATACTTCACGTGGGCAATCACGTAGTGGTTTCCTATAACCCTCCCTATTATTTCAACCAATACTAAATCCAAGCTGCCTATATGAAGTATTTCTTGGCGGGCCGTGAGTTTTGTTAGCTTTTGATAGACTCGTTCCGATGCGTCAGCCTTTGTTATTCAAATTATCGGCTATTGTTAAAAAAATGGCGGCTATTGTTCAAAAAGCGATTTGGCGGGCCAATATTGCGTGCGCATACCTGAGAAAATGGTCTATTTGTAATTCACTGTGAGTTTACTAAGTTATAATTTTTTTTACTAAACTCAAGCATGTTAAGGCATGGTTTATTGAGCAATTCTGTAAAAACACTCTAAATTCGCTAACTTTGTCATTTTTGAATGGAATACCATAGAAATCTGTAATTAGGCAGTAATCATATGTCTTGACATTTTAAGTTAGGTATTCTGGTGTTTTGGTGGTCACGTGACCTTAAGGCTGATAAAACGTTGAAATCAAAATGGGCCGGTCACAATGCATTTTTAAAATAACGATTTCTGGCTTATCTGCTTACCCTTCTGGTTGTTTATAAAGATCTGTTTGGAATGGTTGACATTTTGCCATTGTAGGTGAGAAAATTAGGGAAAACTGGTTCCAAGAACAGGTCACGTGACCTGTTTTCTCTATTTTCGCCTTAACAATCTATCAGGACCAACCATTCCAAACAGATCTTTAGAAACAACCAGTAGTGTAATCAGATGAGCAAGAAATCGTTACTTTAAAAATGCACTGTAACCGGCCCATTTTGAGATGAAATTTCCAGATTTTGTAATCACGTGGTTGGTCACGTGACAGACATTTTACAACAAAAATCCATTCAAACGACTGAAGAGATTGAGATTAGTAATATCTACTATTTTTGTAGAATTCGGGCAAACATAAGCCACTCTATTCAATAAAATAGCTTTAGCCTCGATTCCATGCTCAAACCATGCCTTAACATGCTTGAGAAAAACGTTTACGCCCTCGGTAATTTGTATTTGATAGCAGAGCCTTCGTTCTTTCGGCCAGCGGAGCATACCGTTTTGCCGCGGTGTTCGTTTTAGACTCGGTACTATTCCTCGCGCGGTCAAAATTAGTGAAAATACGGACAGTGACCAAGAACAGTAAAGGGAGTTGCTGGCAGCCTAGTTCAACCTAATATAACGTGTATGACACCCATTGGAACAACCCTTATCCCACAATAATACCACGACATTCAATTTCCATATCCTTCCATGTACCTCAAGCAAAAAATATATATAAGACAAAGACAGTTTTTTTTATCGCAAACCTTGCAAGTGAACAAGACATTACATCGGTCCGAGAATCAATAATTTACAAAGTTTTACAAATTTGAATAAATTTTGCTATACCAGTAACTGTTTTATTTTTCTACTTTTTATCCCTAACTGTTTGAGAAGGTTCTCTCGCTTTTATGCGTACAAACTACAGCTTAACATAATATGTTTTCGTCTTTTAGAGAGGAATAATATAGCAATTGGGGCATTCTAAGGGAATGTTTACATGTTACCGGATTGATTTTCATTCCGGAACGAGTTCATTTCTCTCCCCACTTGTAGCTCTGTATTCAGTTGCGATATTGTTTACATGATACAGGCACAAAATGTCATTATACTGGAACGAGTCATACCAGAATGACTTCACTCCGGTTCTTGTACCGGATCTAAAGTTTCGTTCAGGAATAAAACTCGTTCCGGTATCATGAACACACCCCCTTAGTTTTGAACTAACATACGTTTCATTGTAGAGGCCACGTTCAATTTCAAGAATATGATCGCTAATTCTAAGTTTTGTTAAAGCTCTACGATGTACTGTTTATCTCTGACAAATAAGTTTCGAATTTGTGTCGGATTTGAATTATTGGTATGTTCTTCATTTATTTCTTCCAACCGATCTGTTATGATCAATGAAAGGAACCCCTTTCGAATTCGGGCGGTAATAATTTTTTAGATAAATCTTAATCTTTGCTGCTAGTTTTCGTTTTTGATTCCCTAGAAAATGGCCGCCAAGCCAAAATTCAGTTTTATTTTGCTCGAGTTCCTCAGCTCGTGATATATGAGAGTGATTCGAAGAAATAAGTACGGTAATCAACTGATCCTGAAAACCTTATTTTTTGTAAATTCAGAATTGGATTACAGGAAAGGAAACCAATAGCTTGTGAGGTGCACAAAGGACATTGAGATGCGATGCCCCTCCCCCTATATGCTTGAGCCATGTCTAGGTTTCGCTTGAGCTATATCTAGGTTTCGCTTGAGCTATGTCTAGGTTTCGCTTGAGCCATGTCTAGGTTTCGCTTGAGCTATATCTAGGTTTCGCTTGAGCTATTTCTAGGTTTCGCTTGAGCTATATCTAGGTTTCGCTTGAGCTATATCTTGGTTTCGCTTGAGCTATGTCTAGGTTTCGCTTGAGCTATGTCTAGGTTTCGCTTGAGCTATGTCTAGGTTTCGCTTGAGCTATATCTAGGTTTCGCTTGAGCTATATCTAGGTTTCGCTTGAGCTATGTCTAGGTTTCGCTTGAGCTATGTCTAGGTTTCGCTTGAGCTATGTCTAGGTTTCGCTTGAGCTATGTCTAGGTTTCGCCTGAGCTATGTCTAGGTTTCGCTTGAGCTATGTCTAGGTTTCGCTTGAGCTATGTCTAGGTTTTGCTTGAGCTATATCTAGGTTTCGCTTGAGCTATATCTAGGTTTCGCTTGAGCTATATCTAGTAGGTTTCGCTTGAGCTATATCTAGGTTTCGCTTGATTTATATAAAAGGTTTCGCTTGAGCTATATCTTGGTTTTGCTTGAGCTATATCTAGGTTTTGCTTGCCAAACTCCAAAGCCAAGAGGAATGTCCTAAATTTTAAATTAAATTATCGAGTCTTCAAAGGAAGATCTCTGGATCAACTGAGCTTGTGATATAGTCGGATCGAAATCGGCTGAAATCGTTTGACCAAACTGAACACAGAAATCTAAAACCACAAACAAACAAACAAACATACATACACACATGCAGAGAGGCACTGTGACGCAATTATATTTATCACGTGACCCGTACGGTCCCGCGCGCGCTTCCCTTTCAAAACCATTTACTAAAGTCACGTGATGGGGGCCGTACATGTCTGACGTGGTAAAGTCACGTGATGAGGGCGTACATGTCTGACGTGGGCCGGCCTGTAAAAGCCATCTAGCCCTGCTCGAAAATGGAGGGACAACTGAAAACGGGGGAAAGAGGCAAAAGTGGAGGGGGTAAAAAATATTATATAGTTATTGTCCGGAGAGGGTTATATAGTTTTAATTTTTTTGATTTCATTTTCCACTTCCCCCCCTCCTCCGCCTGCTAATTTCTGACCATTCCCTAATAAGGAACTTCTGTTTCCTCTTAGGTGCGTCGATCAGGTTCTCGGTTAGCATGCTGCTTGTGTGTGCTGTGATAAACTGGTAAGCAAGCATTGAATATCATTGTACGATATCAAAAGAACTTGTTACTCAGAGGAGTCACAATCAACCCTTAAAGTTAACATTCCATTTCCGGGCCTTTGCATAATTCTGGATTCCTGATTCCAGTTATATAAGATACATCTCTAGCTTAACTTCCATGAAATCGGAAGTAGCAAATATGGGATCCCTCTTCCCGTTGCACGAAAGCGAGGCTAGATATGTAACCCGATGTAGGAACCCAGAATTGGACTCTTAGAATTTGTGAACCCACTCATCGTGTCTATAATCTCTTTTACGATACGACTGACAATTTCTGTTGCAGAAATCGTTACTTTTAATTGAACTCCAATGCAAATTAACATTTCCATAGTGATCAGTTATTTTCAATGTTTTGAAAACATTATAAGTGCCACAACGACGAAAACTTACCTTTTCGATTTGACACTTTTTTAGTGTCAATATAATAGGTCAGTCAGTGTTAGAAATATCTAAATTAGAAATTAAAGAAATGTCCCAAATAAGCAAGTTAAACCACAACATTTAGGAGTATCCTGTCCGCCATTACTGCAGGCCATTCCCTGTATTCAGCAGAAGTGATGTCATACGCGCAGCACGATGTAACCAGCGTGGCTACTTTTTTATGAACATTATTTCGCGCGAACCTCGCAAGGATAACTATAACTTTCGTATTGTGTACGAGAAGAAGTTTTTAGTAGAGATATGCCTCCCAGGCGTTGTGTTGTGTAGGCGAGCGTTGCGCGTATGCACAACTTCCGCTGAATAAAGCTGAACAAAGGGAACGGCTTCCAGTAACTGGCGGACGTTTAGATTCTCAATCCCGTGCGGCGAGAGTTATAACCGGGGCTGATTATAATACTCGATCCGCTGATATCCTCGCCTCCCTAAACTGGAAGATCCTTCATGTAAGGCGCCAGGAAATAAAAGCATCAATGATTTATAAAATTATTAATAAGCAATTTGCCCCAAATCTAAGAACCTCGTTTCTTCGACTTTCTGATAGTGGCATAAACTATAGCCTTAGAAATTTACAAACTGACTTAGCACTTCCAAGGCCGAAAACAAATTTCGTCAAGCGTAGCTTTAAGTACAGTACTAGTGGTGCCGTGCTCTGGAATAATCTTCCGGAAGCGGATAAAAATGCTAGTACGCTTCGCCAATTTAAAAGCAAAGTTGCTTTATTACCTGATGCTGAGTTACGCTGACTACCTCTTTTTAAAGGCATTGTTGTAATGGCTCAGCGTATCAAAATAAAATGTTATGTATGTATGTATTCAATACTCGAAGTTAAAATAATAAGACTTCCCGTCGTCGTATCGAAAAACGGTTTGTACTGGTAATAATATAGAAACTCTACTTTATGAATATGCGAAAACATTGATATGTCAACATTTGATCGTAGGGGCACTTTAACGTGCCTATGAAATGAAAAGAAAAAATCGATCCTGTTTTTATTTTATTTTATTAAATTAACTTCGTGAGAAGGATGAATTGAGAACTTAAACGAATTGATGGAGAAAGGAGAGAGCAAATATTCCAAAAAGTTGTAAATCATTACTAATTTTTCTCGAACTCATATTATTTCATGTGCTAGCATGACATGTATTAGAAAGGCTGGCCTGCGCATGCGTAAACATTACCCAGTCCATGATCGATATTACCTACGCGCGCCTTCTTTTGGCATTCTCGACTCCAGTCCCTTCTCATTTCTAACTGCGCATGCTCGATGAAACCGATAAGAAACATGTATGAAATGAGAAGTGTTTGGGGTTGAGAACCTTTTGGTTGAGATTTCACTCGAAAGTTGAATTTCGAATCATTTTTCCCCGAAAACTAGTTTCAATTTTTGGTGGTTGTCATAAATCAATTCTAAATTTAGTTGGCTTGATGGATTGACCAATACAATCTCAAAACTCTGGTGATGTTCTTCTTCATCCTCGATCTATTCTGCGACGCATCGAGATTATTTTGAACTATCCTCCAGAGCTGTTCTCGCCAATTCTACCGCTTACTGACTTGCGCAGACCTGTCCAAGGCATTTCAAAGAAATACGACAATCAAAGTCAGTAATTTCAATTTACAATACATTTTTGTACTTGCAGGATCTTCAAGTGATCTCTCAAGATGACAAGAAGAGCAGATTTCGTATGAGTGGTACAAACTACGGCACTTCGTAGCCTTATCGAACCGTACTTTAACTTTTTGTACCGTAACTATAATTTGATTGGATCAGCAGGACAAACACAATAGGAAAACCATTTCAAAGTCACAGCATTCCGTACAGTAACCGTACTGTAGTTTGTCCCACTTATACAAAATCTGCTCTACTGCGTGGAGTACAGTACTTGTGTGTAAATAGTGGTTGAAGTGTTCGAAGTACACTTTCAACACAACTGAGTATCCTCGCCAAAAATGAATATCGGATTCAGTGTAGAGAAGACTTGACGCACCTAATAGTTAACCTTGTTCAGTTAAAATTGTGTGTCTGTGTATCTTTCTATGAGATTGTAAGCATAACTAGTGTATTAAACTAGTGTAACTAACTTAAGTGTATTGAACAAGAAGTTCTGGTCTAAAAGGATAAGCTCCTCATCTTTTCGCGCATGGCAAACTCGAATTTTCAAATTCAAATTACAGAGCAGTGAAGAGGTGGGTGAGTCAGTCTCTCCTGTTAAAATGCGAAATTTAGAGGGTTTAAAATCAAACAAGCCATCAAAAAGTGAACATACGACAGAAATTTAGGTGGTATATTATGACTGTTTAAGAACTCTGTAGCCCTTCCTCTAAAGTTTATCATTTATGTGTTTGATTTAAATTTCGCGCTATAAGCAATTAGTAGGGAGCACTCAAGCGGAGCATCACAGATGTTTACTCGAGAAAGACTGAGTGACAACTGAAGGTGTCAGCGGCCTGGCCATGGCCCTTGTATACCGGAACTTCCTGTTTAAGACCGTCTAAGGCTCGCCATGGAACACCTTCGCTTCGCCATGCTAACGCCTTATTAAGAGGCTGAAACAGCCGTCAGTATTCTGTATTAGAATCTGGAATAGGAATCAGGATCAATCGAACGGAACAACGTTTTATTCCAAGTTTTCCTTTATCTCAATCTTGGAGCCATGTGAAGTAGAAATGGAGGCTAAAGTATGAATGATGTGTGACAATATGGCCCAATGTGTCATATTAGGGAGCAGGTCAAAATACATGCCCTCTCGACGGACCCATTTTGGGGTAGGGGGGTGGGGGCTGCTGCCAGCCATCTCCTCTTGAGAAAAAACTCAATATTAAAGATAATTTGTTCTTAAATATCTTCAAAACTAAACGGCATAATCTAGAAACAAATGCACTGCATGTTTTGTCTTGCGTTATTATTTCATTTTCTGTGTTAAAATTACCACTAGGCCCCCCAGAATGGAAAATAGATGGTCAAAAATGGGGGATAGGGGTGGTACCCTGCGCTGACAGCTGTGTCTGTTGTGTGTTTTGACCTGCTCCCTTACTGCTATTTGCAAAAAAGTACCTAAAAACATAGGTATCATATATAAAGTCAGTCCATTCATAAATAAAGATTGTCTGATTACTTTTTATTTTTCTCTCATCACATCTGTTTCAGTGATCTTAATTATACAAGCTCTGCTTTGCGTTAGATTCCTTTCTCTATGTACAGTTATCAGTTCAATATTAATGATTGTAAGCTAATACGCATGTCCACATAGAGATGAATAAAGTTGATTGATTGACTCCATAGTTTTAAATTGATTGGGACTTTATCCTTGTAGTTTATGTAAAAGTGAACCGCTCTTTTGTACAATGCACAGTAAAAACAGAACCATTATTTGTATTACTGTAAGTTGTGCAAGGCGTGGAATAACTGTGGAAACAACCTTCATAATTTAAAAGTTCCAATGAGACTTTATAGGCTAATTATACTTCAAAAACGGATTATTCGTATAATATCGTCAGTTCACTACCTTTCATATACTGATCCTTTATTCAAATCTCTTAATTCTTCCATTTCGATTCATCAACTTCATAGAAACTTCGATCTTCATGTTTAATTTAACCAATAAACTATTACCCAAATCATTTGACTATCTTAATATCATTAACAGCCACATTCGCTCTCATAACACTCGGCAATCAAAAAAATATCACATCCCGTTTACGAGAACAAAACTTGGTCAACATTCTATTTCTTTCAAAGGACCTTCAACTTGGAACAACCTACACTCCACAATAGACCTAGCCTTTTGCAGGAAACAGTCACGTGCTGATATAATACTTCATTAACGAATGAATTGAGCTCGTGATCCCCATGGGAATGGCGTTGCCATGGATGCTGGGTGGCAAACTATCTTTAAAAACGCTCTTTTAGAAAGATCGACAATCGATTGGAGGTGGAAAATAGCATTTACAAACAGGTTTTGCTTATAACACTACCAATCTCGATCGTACAAGTGCCTTTAATAGTGCATATAAGCCCTGGCCTGTTATGCTTTTTTTTTAAAGCTTAGACCTTAAAAGGTAGGAAAAAAATTCCGACATTTTAAAATAAAAATATTTTCATAATTTTTTTTAGGGCTAAACTTCCAAATATAGAATAATTTCCGCGCACGTTCGGGGACTGGTAGAAGAATAAAACGTGACGTCATCAACAGAACTCGACTCTTCGCGGGTAAAAAGCGTTGGCTTAATGATTTGCAAAATAATTGAATATATCACGGAGAAAGATGATTATATCGCGCTAAACGTTTCGGAGAGCTTTATTCGGCAAGGCCTTTCACGTAATGGCACATCGAGCGTGTTCTGTTGATGACGTCAAACTAGACCCAGTGCCAATTGTGTAAAGCGCTCTTGCGACGCACTTGACTTTCGTCCACAGACAACCCAAGGTGACACGTTTTTGGGCAACTTTGAACGGCCAATACACCATGACAAATAAATCAAATCAACTTTTTATTCTGGAATCCTTTGTCTATGGCTTCTAGTCTCTTCGTAAGAAATATAATTAGCCAGGGCTTGTATACACTTTAAGTATATGAATTAAGATTTTTTTTGCAACCCAGTACAACCACGTGATTGCATTCCTGCAAAAGGTCCATTAAAAACTAGAAATGTGTCCTTGTTATCAAACTTCATAAGAAGCTCAAAATCCAATTTATTCATCATTTTGCTCTTCTTGCCTTTAAGACAACTGTCCATTGTTCGAGCTATCTTTGTTGTTGTTTTCAAACAGAAAAAGGTTAACGCCTTAATTACTGTCAATGTAACCAGTCCGTTGTGCCCTCAATCGTGTCGTATTCAGCCGCAACCCAAATGCTTCGTACATTGTGTTTACCTTATAGAAATCCTTGAGCACCAGGTACACATCATGTGCTAAGGGTGGACCGTTAGTTTATTGATGGACCTTGCGTGAATTTTAGTCGTTCTATTTGTTTTCTCCTTCTAGCTCTGCACGATATTTTTAACCACATGACCTTGCACGACTAGTACATCAACTTATCCAAAATTAAATTATTTGTCTCGTTACAGTAGATTTTCATTATGGCGTCATTTTACTAGAACCGACCAGAATCCTTTTCAAATTCTCTTTCTCATTCAGATTCGTAACCTCATTCGAGAATTCCAAGACAATAATCCAAATTAGAGGAACAAAAGAATTCGCACAAAGAGTTCTGGTAGTAATAGTATGTGACGTCATCATATGGATCGGTCCTATTCGTACCAACAACTGTTCTACACAATTTTTATTTAATAACCAGAAGATGCTCTATATACGATAATTCACGCTCGAGGAGTTGAAAAACTGCGAATGCACGAGCCGATGGAACACGACTGCGTTCAGTAGTTTTTCAAGACCTCGAAAATACATTACATTTACGGGACAAGCTTGTTTACACGGTTCGATCCATGGTGCCCCTAATCTAGCGTACATTAATAACGAACATCATGCACGCTGAGCTCAAGATGAAAGTCAAAGAAATTAGAGCATTTATAGAAATCATTAATACATAATAGAAACAAAGAGGACCAAGTACCGATCTGTGGTACTCCTCGTGTAATTAATTTTGTATTAGAGGGGCTTCGAGATAAGAACCTTAATTAGTTTAATGATAGAAAGTGGAATACCTTTACCTAATTTTAGGTCAGAGATCATATTCTCAATTTCTTCACAACATGTTGGCATTAAAAAGAAACTAGCCAAAAACTGGATATTTTAAGTACTCTCTGAAAGTGGTTGAGGTTGTGGGTATTAAATTTGCTAGGTTTTTTACCAACATTGAAAAAGAAAAGATTAAATTCATTTTCAATAGATTGTACATCAGTAAGAGACTGGTTATCTTTTACAATTGTCTTAGGATTAGGAAGTGATTTTGGTTTGTAGTTATCGGTTGTTTGATTCCACTCCAGATATTTTTAATATTTATACTTATTTGAGGAAAAATATTCAGTATAGTTTCATTTCTTATATTTTTTGAAATTGACTTTTTTAGAGCAGTTGTAATCCAGGGCTTAGACAGAAATTATATGCTGGTCAACAATTTCTTTCGTTTTTGAATGAAAAGAAAATATCCAGTCAACATTTCTAAAATCATTAAATAAGGCCTCTTTATCAAGTCTTGTAAAGTCACGTATATCCACTCAGGGGTATTAAAATCAATTGAATTAAAGAATATATTATCAATTAGGGATGCACAGTGCGTGTGAAGTTATTCTACTAGGTTGGAGAATATAAGGCTAAAAGAAGTAGACTGCCATAGTATTAATAAATTCATCAGTTAAGTTATGAGATTCAAAGTTCAGAAGATTTATGTTAAAATCCCCCATAATTACACAGTATTTAGTTTCATTATGAACCTTTTCAATTGTAGCAAATATTACGATATTTCGGCTGGCCAAACCAGCCTTCTTCAGGTACTAGATGTTACAAGTGAAGAGCTCAAGGTAAGAAGATCTATAAATGTGGTAAATTTCGCAATAGAAATTGAGGAAACGGGAAGTGACTAAGTCTAAGTGATGAAGACAAATCACAACTACCACGTAAGACATCTAATCAATCTAAAGCTCCGCCAGGCTCCTTTCGCTGCGGACAAGATATATTGTGCAACTTGTCCCTACATTACTAACGGCCTCAATCAATACACATTTCATTCCACTGGCGAAACTCGCTTATTATCTCGCTTATTATCTCTTACACTATTTTGCTACTTCAAGTTTTAGTCTACGTCACTTCCCGTTTCCGCAATTTCTATTGCGAAATTTACCACATTTATAAATCTTATAACATCTAGTACCTGAAGAAGGCTGGTTTGGCCAGCCGAAATATCGTAATATTCAATATAAAATCCTACGTCGTGTCAGCTTTGCCGTAGTCCTTGGACTTCGTATCCATCTTCATTTTGGCTGATTAGATCTGACTTAGCTTAGATCCAACGTAGCAACCAGCAGGATTTTCGTCCACGGTTCTTCACAATATTCAAGGCACCCATCGGCCACTTTCGGCTAAATATCTGCTGTAATTGGAAAACGTAGGCTAAAATTTTCGGAATTTTCTTAAATTTGCGAGTACAGATATTTTGGGCTTTAATTTTCGGAACATCGGCGGAATAAAGAAAAAAAAATGAATATGCTCGCCTAAAATTTTCGTAAAAATCGGTAAATTTCTACGCTTTTCGATTTCTCGAATATCGCAAAATGATCAAAACATTTTCAGATCACATGTTCGTGAATGCGGAGTATTTCGAAACACCTGGTTAACACCTGAGATTTTCGGATGCAGTTTTCCCCCTGTCAGATTCGACAACCAATTTACAGTCCCTAGAAGTTTCGGTGTAATCAGTGAAAGTTAATAGATTCTGAGAAAAAGGTTGCCTAAAATTTTCCGTATTTCGTCAAGACCTCTGCCACACCTAAGAATTTCGGAATGACAATGAAAGCGCCCTAAAATATTCGAGACTGTCTAAGTTCCCCTAGGTTCACCGAACGGATAAAATTTTACCAGCGCAGTTTGAAATTCATTTAGTTAGCGTTAAAAGTGCTTTAGAAGTGATATAATGGCATATTAAAGCATTTTAGCGAAAACTCTCGTTGGGTGGCCCTTAATATTATCATTTAATTAAGTGAATTTAGAGTTATTTAGATTATAGTCGATGTATTGTATTTGTGTACGACTCCAAATTAAAGTATTTGTCTATCTGCATGTCCCTATGTCTCAGTGACGTCGAACTCCATTTGTCCATAAATCTTGTATTTTCGTTTTAGCATTTTGTAAATAAATAAGTTCACCAAGAGCACCCCTCTTCTCAAAAGATGTAGCAAAAAGACAAATTTGTTGAAACGGGATCCGGTTATTTCGAATTGAAATTATCACGTGACTTTGCTTTCCTTCCTTGTTATTTTCCTCAGTGTCTCAACACATTCCCCCCATTGAATTAACAACTATCCTTATACGGAAAACACGCTCGAAATAATGATAATCGTTAATTCTAATGACATTCTTAAAACCAATCAAGGATACACCTCATTCATAAGGGCGTGGTCTCTGTATTTTAACAGTTTAGCCACATGTTCAATGTATGAAAAACAACATCCTTGCCACATAGGATTATTTTGATTATCGTTCTTCGCTGGAAGCAGCTAATCCTCCCACTGTTGATGAAGGGATTAGTCATTGCAATTCTATCCAGTATTTTAACATCCATTGTCGTTTATTTTCTCATTTATTTTTACATTTGTTTGGAAGATTGAATTGATTCTGAATTTTTTTTCATTATCTATTTTTCTGTTATTAGTCTATACTATTTAACTCATGCATGAGACATCTGTTTGGTGTAATTTGTTTATTCAATTTTAATTTCTGGAAGGACTATCACGTGCTCGTGCTCTGGTTTATTTATGGTTATATGGTTTGACGATTTTTGATAAAAAACTTTAGGTTAATTTCGGTAAGGGTGCCAGAGGTTCTAACAGGTTTAAAAGGCGCTAAGCGCCGTCAGCGAGCAGCGAAGAGAGGGTATATACTTCATGGTAGTGTTTCGTTCCATATAGTCTCCCTACATAATCATGTCCTCTACTGTTTTAGAGTATTGTGCAGGGAGACTATATGGAACGAAACACTACCATGAAGTATATACCGAAGAGAGGACCTCTGGTCAAATCCGTTGATAATCTCACTTCCATGCGTTTAGTTTGAAATCGAGGCGAGTCAAACCGGTTTTGCGGCCTATAACCCGTCAAACTAGATTGACGCACTGTGACGACCAATGTTTCTATTTTACACACGAACATGTACAATTGCACGTGGCGCTGTGAAGCATGAAATAACAACTGTTGTCGTTCTTTATATGGCTACTCCAGTGAACTCAAAGTGCCTCGTGCTGCAGACCGTTTTTGGTCGTCAAAGCAAGAACAAAGTTCAAGGACTCGGTCTCGTTAGAAATTCAGAGTTAGAAAATTCAGAGGGGTCGACTTGAAATATCAGCGACTTTCGCATCCTGTCGGAAGCACAGCGAAGACGTCTTTACGTTTTATAAACTCGTACAGTGCCACCTCTTGTTTTGTCTTCAATTTAGTAATCTCCAGAAACTTTGAAGCTAACGTAAACTTCACAGCATCCCAAAAAATACTCAAAAGCTCTTGATTTTTACTTTGTGCATCTCCTTCGCCAGTCGCGGTTGGAAGTAAAACCACATACAGTTGTCATAAAACCGGTTTGAAGTGGTAGACCAATGACAATTGCTGTTGTATCAAGCACTCACGGTGGCGCCTGGTAATGAGTATAGATAAGCCAATCGGAGACGAGGTTCAAATTCTGAACCTAGCTTCTGCATGGAAGTAAGATTCTCAACGAATTTGACCAGAGGCCCTTCTTTCTTCTGTCTCGGCTACCCTTCTTCTATACTTTACTTCTTCGGGCCTCTGGAACCTTGTGTCCGCTGAGTTAAGGGACCATCTGAGAACGTGCTTCTGTTTATTCATGGTATTTAGTTAGCCTGAATTTCAGCCGTCTCCTCTGGTTCGTTCCTTCCGAGAGAGACGTCTGAATCCAATAGCCGATAATGCCGTCCAGTGACGTCAAGGCGGATTAACAATTTAATTTATGCAAATAAAACTCACGGCGGTAGTAAGAGTTCGTGGGTCACAAAAACAAAGCCATCGCTCGCCTTGAGAAATTATTTGAGATCATGCCGGCCAAAATAAAAGCCTTACCTATATATATATATCTCCATCCCATAATTTGCTTCTCAAGTGCCTCTTATGTTGTGAAGACCTTTTCGAAGCAACAAATCGTTATATTATATTTAGAGGCAAAGTACAGTTGATATTTGTCTTTCAGTTGATCTTTCGCGATCTGCCGTTCGAATCGACACAGCTACGAGATATTACCTATGTAAATGATGTGACAGAAAAGTAGAAAAACATGAAAGGATAATGGAGAATTTTCGAAGAAATACGAAGTCTCTTTTACGGGAAAGAACAGTTCCTTGAAGAGAGAAGCGACATTCTTTACCACTGCGAGTGTGAACAAATAATCGATTATCAACAACCCCGCGGACGCGACGGGATAAAATGTACATGTTTACAGGACAGTCGGCCGGTTATTGTGCAGGACACTTTCAATCCATTTCCAGATGTTTTCCTAACGAATTCAAGGTCTTTGCCAAAGACAATCACTCCACTGAAACTCAACGATCAACAACCGCGAGTCCAAAGTGAATCCTGCCGTCTTCTCGAATGAGCTAATTATGATAATTATGCGAAATTATAGAATATGAACTAATCAAAGATCACTACCAGGTTTTCTGGTAGTGACGTCACTGGACGGCATGATCGGCTATTGGATTCAGACGTCTCTCAGGGGCGGGAGGAACGAACCGGAGGAGACGGCTGAAATTCAGGCTAGGTATTTAGTTTGATTACTTATGTTGTTATATTCTTATTTTTTTGACATTTAGGAATACGTTAGACTTGGTCATTCTATCCAGTATTTAGCATCCGTTATTTATGTTATTTCTTTTGGAGATTGAATTGATTGTTGATTTTTCCATGATTTTTCTGTGCCCATATGAGTTGGGCTCTATTTGTGGCTGTTTGGTAATTTGTTTATTTAAATTTCTGTCAATTTCTCAAAGGTACCATACAGAGAGAAGGTACCATCTGTGCCCGTGCTCATGTTTATTTATGGCTATTGTTTGATGATTTTTAATCATATAAATGATGCTAATTTATCTAAGGGGCCATCTGTGCCCGCTCAGCGAAGGGACCTTCTACAGGTGCCCGTGCTCTTGTTTATTTCGTGATTGTTTTGTGTTAGATGATTGGGTCAGGAACAGTGTGACCTTAGGGTTTTGTCCAAGTTGCTTCTTTTAATTGATATTTTTCCGGGACCGAACAAACAGTCAGATTTTGTTGTCAATTAACGTTTTCTGTTAGTTGATTTTGCCTTTTTCAGATGTTTTCTTGTTAGATGTGGATTTTACTGCCGCAGTTCCTGATCAGCTACACTCCACACGTCATCTTGTTAAGGTGACCTTCCAAAGCAGACGGCACCGTCCGTAGTTACTCAGCTGGTTATATTCTTAATGCAGTTTCAGGCATCGATTGAAAGTTGGCCTAAGTTATCAGATCACCCTTTGGTGTCATCGATGATTAGTGCGTCCCAAAGGATCTTGGAGAAACCGAAATCAAAGAAGGAATCTATTACAGCGGAGATGTTGAAGGCGTTCGTCTGCTCCAAGATGAAAGAGAAGTCTTTTTGACAGGTTGAGGAAGTATGGCCTTGTGCCTTATTGGTTATGCGGGGTATTTTTTCGAGTCGGGGAATTATGTCAAACAAGAGCGTAAGTTCTTTTCGTCTATCTGTCTATTTTTCTTAGTAGACTTTCATGAAGAGAAGCCACTATTCAGAGCACTCTACTCGCACGTTCAGGTTACGGGATCAAGGCCTTAGCTATACGAGAATGAGGGAACTCATCAAGGATGCCTTTATAGGAATTACAGACGTTACTAAAATCAGTACCCACAGTCTTAGAGCAGGAGGTGCTACGGCTGCCGCCAATGCAGGGATTCAAGATAGACTTCTTCAAAGACGATGGTCCGACGAGAAAGCGACTGTCATGTTAAGGACAATTTTGATTCGACCTTTTCTGTTTCCCCGACCTTGGGAATTTAGCAAGCCGAGCCCGGCAGGCTAGGGAAAGATGTATGTTCCATGGCGCTGGGATTTTTCTCGATTAACTAATAATAACAATAATAACAATTTATTTCTATAGCGTTATTTCGGTAGTATCGTCGTGTACCGTTGAGATCCCTGGGGAATCACACCTCGCGCGCTCGGAGGGTTGTCGTACCGCTATTATAGTATATATTATAGGCGGTTTTTTTTTTATACTGAGGATAACGTATAATTGTTCTAAAATTTCTAAGTGTCGATTCGGATTTTCGTATAAAATTTCTGAGTCTCAAATTATTCATAGCGAACATGGGTAACAAAGGGAATTTTATGACGCAGTTGGTTAAACGGTACACGACGATACTACCGTTATTTCCGTAAAGACTAATAACGCTTTACATCCAAACAGTTAGCTCAGTTGGTAGAGCACGGTCTAGAGTGCGGGAGGTCGGGGGTTCGAACCTGGCCGCGTCCTTGGGCAGGGACGTTTATAAGCCGTTGGCCTTGTCTCCTTCTACTTCTAATCAGTATTTGAAGGAGACGTGAAAGAACCTGTTGTACTACTCGGAAAAGAGAAGGGATTGACACCCGGTACAGCAGCCTGGCCATTGCACTAACCACACACTCAACATTGTAAACTGCGTGGCAGCCATTGGCGCCGTAATAGCAGTCCGAAAAATTCACTGACGGGATATGTCAGTCATATGTAAAGCGCCATGCATGAGACTGTGGTATATGGCGCTATATAAATATGGCCTATTATATATAAATGAATCTAATAATACAAACTATGCTAAAAATTAAAAACTATATATACTAATATACAAAAAAAAATAACAAATAATGCTAAGAATTTATATACAAGGATATAACAAGGATAATCTATAAATTAAAGGCCTGTTTAAAAAGCCAGGTCTTAAGTCTATTCTATATATACAAAGAGCGTAGTGTTTTTTTCCCATCCTATATGGATGCTTTATACGCAGTTTCCCTTCCAGATTATTTTACAGCTATATTACAACTATATTGATTATCTATCCTTTTTTGTTATGGTTCTGTAAAAATAAACTGTGACGTACGACCTCCAGTGAGCACCCAACAAACAACAAGTATGTTTTGATTACTGTTACGCCCGGACGGGAAGTTGTTAGGAACTACAAACGAGAGTGCTATTTCCACCTCCAGTCGATTGTCGATCTTTCTAAAACAGCATTTTTAAGTTTGTGTGCCGTCCATGCCCAGTAAAGCCTTTCCCATGGGAATACAAGTGCATTTCATTAATGATTACATCAGCATGTGAATGTTTCCTGTAAAAGGCTTAAAAGTGCAAAGCTGAATGCTGTGTCACTGGGAGGTTCAAATTAAGATGCTAACATTGTTGTTATAAACGCATTGTCTACTGGACCAATTTGCCAAGTGAAATCCAGAGTGCTAACACAACCCTACCCCCTAGTTTACGTTTGGCTAGCCTGGGGTAGATAAGTACTACTGACCTTTTAAGCCAAGCTCTCAATTTTGCATTTTTTTCCCACAGTGTCATTCGGGAGAATTATATACACTAGTGATGGCGATGACCTCTTCTGTAGGGTTTTGAATGAAAACTACTCAAAATTTGGACAAATAAGCCAGTACAAGAGAGCCAGAGGACACAACAAAGTATGAGGATGACTGAAAAGTACTTGGTTTGCTTTTACAAACCTTTGTGAGAGGATTTCACTGGATTTTCTGTTGTGTTTCTGCTTTGAGACTTCAAAAAAAAATTCATTGAGATTTCCAGATCTCTGCTATTGATGATTGATTGATCGCGAAGCAGCGATCACCTCGCGCGAAGCAGCGATCACCTCGCGCGAGTTTTTGTCCATTTGACAGAAAATAAAATAACTATTTGGTGCTGGCTATTCACCTGGAGTGTAAGTGTAAATTACAAGGCTTCCACTCGGGCCACATTGATTGAAGATGAAATACACTTTCATTTGAAATCCTCTTAGTAATAACCAAAGGGAAGAATTATTAGCTGAATTTAGAAGTCTTTAGGAGTGGCCGGTAGCGCGGTGACTTTCATTCTCTGCTCCCCTAGTATATATGTAATTTAGTATTTTTGTTTTCCTCGTATGTAAATTAAAGAAGTTGACATTTTAATTTAAACACTACTTGTTCAAGTAACACACATTTACAATTTAGTCTGCTGTTCTGTCGGTTCCGATTGTCTCAAATGTATGTTTATATTTGTACCATATTATAAGTTGTATCCTGTCCATCCTGTGATGGAGCTAGCTATGTCAATTTGTGTGCCTCTATGTAACTTTATCTGCTGTTCTTGCTATAGCGATACTTACTGTTTGTAAACACGTCATTTATATATTTGCATATATAATGTCGTTGGCAAAAAAAAACGCGTGTTTGTATGACTTGTATGGTCTGTATGGGAACTAGCGATTTGGGACTCACAAAATACATCTATAAAGTCGCAATTCTGCTTCCAAATCCAAACATGGTTATCAAGCTCAATGAAGGATTCTTCCGTTTTCCCCATATTAACAGACATGTAACAGTATCTTAATCCAGTAGACTCTCTCCAGCTAGGTTATTCTGTCGTAAAACATGTCTTAGCTGTGTAGTTGACCTGACCCAAACTGTCAACAGTTTTACCATTGACAGATTGCCTAATGTTACGGCCGGGAATAGATTTCTGACAATGACTCATCGATCGATATCTCCTTGTCTCGTTATGACAACAAGAGGCCAAGTACAACCTCAACAACAAGTCTTTAAAATAACACATGCAATGTTCATTTGAACTTCCTCCCAGTGCATGATTTAGCATTCAGTTGTTAACTGTATCAGTAGCTTTGCATATTTACTGGCAGCTACTACAGCAGTGTTATGCATGTATCAGTGGCTTCCCCCAGGGGTCAGGTACCCTGGGGATTTGTCCAAATGCCCAATCAAACCTGTCGTATCAAATCCCCTGGAAAAGGCACAACAAATAGTAAAATATCATACAAGGTCGGTCCCCTTGGTTCCTAATCCATGAACCAAAGTGAGCTTCCCACCCCCCTCACCTCACCAATGGGCAACAAACAATTAATTCTGACAAGGTTCCCATGGAAGCTGCTGATACATGCATTATTTACCCATCCATTTACAACAACAATAAAAAAAATTGTTCAAGCCAGCAGTCATGATTATGTTTTATGTAGTATGTAATCTACTAGATTTAGCCTGTTTATTCAGTTATAATATATAAAATGTATATAGTGGCACCAAGGTAACTAGTACTACTACTAACAGAGGAGAGAGTCAATGTATTTACCATGGTACGTATTGCTATAATTGGGGACAAATTCATTTACTCATATCTATACGACTATATAATTCCACTACACTTGAGGGTGGTCACTACCAGAGATTTGGTTGCATTCTCAGTGTTGGCCTACAATTTAAAATTGTGATCCAAGAAGAAACAAAGCTTTTAGAACCATTTGCAGATGTCAGAGCAAAGGCATGCAGTACCTGCAGTTCTCCCAGTTATTTTAATGTCCTACCTGGATTTGAACTCTGACTACCTCCTGCAAAACAGACTGACACTTAACCACTGAACTTACTGGTTCTGTGATGGGCCAAATGTTGTTCAGGTAAAATTAATCCAATTCTATTAAAATAAAATTATAAATACATCTGAGACATTGAATAAATGTAGTCCATGGAGTTTTAGCATAGTTTTTGTCATAAATAAATATTATTATTATAGCCAGAGAATAATACTTGTTCACTACTCATGCTCTTGCGATAAGTGATAATGGGTATATAATGAACTACAACTGCCAAATGCCGCACGTTTTCCCGGGAGGAAGGGGGGGGGGGGGGGGGGGGGGGTGTTGTTAATATATTGTAACCAGGACTGATCAGTATTACTTTCATTCTGGATGAGATAGGACGTATTTCTCAGCAAATATTAGCTTTTATGCATTTTTTAAAAGTAAAAATATATTATGCTAGAGAAAATGAGACTGAGTTTGTACTCTTTCTCTTCATATTTACTTATTTATTAACACTGTATTAATTGTATTACTATATATATGCCAGCGTACATATTGTAAATAACTTGACCAAATGGAATAGTTTGTATATGTATTTGTTCATGTCCTCCGACCTAGTAATTTAATTTCAATTCCATGTAAACTGGCTCCTGGCATTTTTAACTTCTCAGTTATTTCAGGAAGCCAGTACCCTCAGTAAATATGTATTTTTTCTTACCATTAATTTGTCACACTTGTAAACTTTGTAAGGGTATAATAAATTGTTATTGTTGTTGTAATCTCTCCACCACCACCAACATCTAACGGTTTTAATCCCAAGCAAGAGAATCTGGCTGTTAACCTAAACATATCAGCACTTATTATTGAATCAAAGAGACCTGTTCAATGTCATTAGACAGCATAATTTTGCAGTGATTCTTTTTATGATTCAGATTGTTGGAGAGAACTGCTCGGGTATGTGAAATGATTGGAGATACTATAGTATGAAATTTACATGTTCCTCTGGCTCGCTTTGGCTTTTAGTTACCCTACAGACTTTTCGACGTGATTTTACAAACAAATTATTTCTCCATTTTTACAAAATATCTCTGATTTCTCTCTTCTCCGTCCTCAGGTCTTTGTTTTCTAACTCGCCTCACTTTTCTGCTTTTTCCTAAAATTCGTTTAAGTAATTAACTCTTTACCGTCCGAGCCTGTAAATAGGAGATGCATGAGTCCGTTGCTAGAAAAAAAATATTGCATCACGTCTAGACATGCTGGAAAGACGATGTTGCGATATTATGCGAAGGAATGTATGGCTTCAAAGTCAGAGCTATAACAGGGATCGCTGGACTCTTTCACTATGGAGAAAAGGCCATTTGTTTTGGCGATTGTTTCGTTTCTTCGATTTTCACGAATTTCGAGGAGCTCAAAATGGGCTCAAATAAACCTTCCCATTCGCACTTGAAATCAAGAACAAACACAAAATAACCACTCAGTCGTTACAGTACCTTGTTTAATCTTTCCAACCAGCAGGTTTGTTTTCACAAAACACACCAAGCGACGGTGAACCACGCCGATGTTTACACTGCATTTCACTCGACCACATTTTCCTGCTCCCACCTCCGATTGCATGCTGGGTAATGGACAAAAATTCCACAAGGGGTCCCCTCCTCTGGGACTCCGGTAGTTTTTTTTTATAAGTCTTTTACCCCTACAGCCAAGAGCGGTGATTTGGACTCAAGCCTCAAGTGACAAAAACACATCCTAATAGGTTGATCAGGGGTAAAAGACTGCCAACTGCAGGATTTCAAGGATTTCATTGAAGATTTTTTTCCTGTGTCTGAAAGCACAAACACAACGGAAAAACCCTGTGAAATCCCCTCACAAGGCCTACTAAAAGCAAACTAAGTAATTTTCAGCCGTCCTCAGACTTAATGTTGTCCTCAAGCTCTCTGACAGTGGCAGTTTTCTCCAAAATTAGAGCACATTTCATTGGAAACCCTACAGAAGTTGCAATACCTACCGTCGACCAGTTCGTAGAATTCACCCGAATGGCATTGTGGAGAAAGTTTGAGCCCTCGGCTTAAAAAGTCAGCAGTATTTAACTACCCCGGGCTAGCCAAACTTGAACTGAGGGGGGAGGGTTGAGTTAGCACTCAGGATTTCACCAATTGAGCTCACACACGATCGGGCGACAAAGAGTTAAGATGTGCTTGCGACTCGTTTTATGACAATGAGTGTTTGCAGCACGTCTCTGTGTACATGTGATTATGTACGCGTACATGTCTGGTTCTTCGACTTAATAAAATTTGTAGTTATCTTCTACTGGCATGTCTGCATTCTTCCAGAGATTGACGTATATAATCATGATCAGAAGAATAACACTGGATATAAATAGACTTGGTAAAAAAGTACACTGACTATATCGCAAAAAATCGACAAAGAAATGCAGATATAAACACGCAATGATTTCAACCTCGCCGTACCTTAATTCATGACCTGACAAGACACTGTTCAGTTTGACTTTCCCTCTCAGCTTTGCTCTTGAGTTGAAGTTGAGTTTGGCTTTGTTAAATACTTCTTATTCAGTTGTATGGTATAATTTGTGCAGTATATTTGAGCATACCAATCCAAAGAGATTCAAATAACAAAGCCGTGGCGAAAGAGAAGCTTAAACGAGAAATATGTTGTCCTCCTTGAAAAACACAACATCTTGCCATTTCTATCGAAGAAGCCTTTGGTTTCAGCAGCAAATCAGCACGCTAAATTCCAATTCGATATGTGGATTAGCCGGATCCTGGCTTTGAGTTTGATCATGCAGCCCCTTCATGATCAGGTCGTCGTGTCGTATATAAAATCACTGGCCATCTGGGTAAAAAACGCGGTCCTTCGGCTCCGACAAGAGCGCCAGTTGAAATATTCTGAGCCTGTTGGAAGGCTTTCGCACGAGTGAAGTTAAATAAAACATTAAGCTGCTTACATTTAAGAGATGGGACTCCAAATTTGAGAGAAATTTCCTTGCGGGTCTACCATCTTGATTTTACTGTATTAAATTATGCAAATAAATTAACCTGGCGTTGTTACGTGACCAGCACAGTGCAGTCTGATTGGTGGTGAACTTGAAATTTAACCGCATGCGCAGTAATTTTGCTGCATGAAACAAAAACAAAACGGCCTGCAGATTTAGACTCGGTGCTGCCACAAGCAGCCTGAGTAACAAGGTTTTCGTTTTGAACATGTACAAATCATTTGAGTGGGCTCCCTGTGGCCTAACTACAAAAAAGACATGCAAAAACATTATTCAATTAAGAAGACAGGAAATCAGTCCTGTCTTTGACCACATTCATCCGTCATGGTTGTCTCATCTATCGTTCTTGATAAGACTTAGATCCGTTTCGAGTATAATAAATTGTGGTATATTCGAAAGGCCCCGAAGGAGAAAGGAATTAAATTAAAGCAAAGATCCCCTATCGTAACGAAGAACGAACTTTTAATTACCCGTTTAGTAATCTTTAAAATGAACCAATTTATTCATATTTCTTACAGAAAGGGCACTAAAACTGATAAAGTATTTACAAATATCCTTTATTAAAACGTAGGCAGAGGAAATTCTTTATGGAAATGAAATTTTGCATTTTAATTGCCCCCACAAAGCACCCTCCAAATTAGAACAATCTGCTGTTCTTACTCTAGTCATAATAGCTTTCAAGTTATATCTTTGTTATCTTAAGATCGTCAATGGCCTTTTTCACACAGGAAAACCGGCCTTTCACAAAGGCTATACGTAGGCTATTCAATTATGCGCCTAAATTCATGATCATATCCTGTTTTATTTAAAATATTTTAAAGTGTCATATGCAACATGAAAACTCACTTCACCGGAAGACAAAGAACTGAAATGCGATGGATTCTTGTAAAAACGTAATTGACAAAGAAAATGCTCTTGTTTTGGTACAATTCTTGCGCCACACAATAACAAACATTAAAACGTGTTGCTTGAGCACTATACAAGATACAACTAAGCATTCTTTACCTAAATTAGACGTATCAAATTTTACTTTACGTGCCCGAGTAGGCCATTTGTGTTAGCATTGTAAGTTCCCTCCAAAAGACGGAATCCCTTAACGTATAACTGTATAACAAAAGAACTATCTTGCATAACACCAGTTATTTCAACATACATGTACAACCAATATAAGTGCTGGTTTCAGTTTTCCCGCCAATTCGATATATGAATTTCGAGTACATTTTCCCTCAGTCAAAACCTTTTATTCAACACTCGCAAAAGATTTCTACTTTCAGCGGCATCGTCGATTTCGGCGCAAACACCGTTTCTTCTCTGTTTGTGATAAAGTTCCTCGCTTGACAGAGAAACTCCAAGGCGTCGGGCGGCTCTTCTAAACCTTAGCAGAGGCCGGGAAATGGCTAGTTCATCGCAGGAGCTACTACGAGTTTCATCTGTTTCTTCAGGAGAATTTTTTTCTGCTAATTCAGACTGTGTAAATCTTAAATTCGGTACAGATTGTTCCATTTTGTCAAATGTCCCTGCTAAACCCTCATCAATTTTAATTTCTTGATTGCTGTCACTTCTGTGGTCTTCGACTCTCCCGGAAAAATCTTTTCCCAAAGTTTGTTCCTGCGAATTTTCCTCGGGTAAAATACAAACCTGTTTGACAGAAGCCATTTCGGCAGACATGGGACGGCGATTTGAATGTTGAATCGACAATTTTGAGATGTCCTTAAACTCTCGGCTAAAATGCAAGGAACTACGCGTAGCAAAATTTTCAAGGTGTGATAAGTTGATGTCTGAGTCCAGACTAAATGACTTCGTAATACCCTTTCTTCTAGGCACTGTTCTGTATCCTGTCATATCTCTTGGTTGCACAATATTTTCAATACTTGACATTTGATCCAGAGTTTTCATTCTATACTTTCCAAGGTTGTAACTGTAGCGGAAGATATCTTTCTTTGAAGAATTTACCTTTTCATCTCCTGGCTTGGGTACGTTTGATCCGTGGCTAACCATTCTGATAATTCAGACTTTTCCGGCTCCAAATTAGCTTTTATTCGAGCCTGCAAGTAAAGGAACAACAAGAGCGGATTAATCTAATGGGAAGGAAAAACAAGAACCTACCTATAGCTTAGTCTATTATTTCAAGATGGTTTAGACTTAAGACGCCGTTTCAATTTTACGAATAGCTAGATCAAGGTATATTCAGACGAATTTGTGAATTAAACACCTTTATCTTAAGAAGAATTCTAATCTTTGAACGGCTCAATGCCACCGGCACAAAGATGTCAGTTTTATATTTTCCCCTGTGAATGTTGTTTCAGTTCTGGTTCGAAGATTAACAGAGCAACAACCGTCTTCAGCGCCAATAAAAATTGATAAGGATCGGTATCACATCTCTGCTTCATGCCTTTCCTCCAAGAGGAAAGATGATAATATATCTTTTAAGGGCTTTAGACAGCCAACTGAAGAGCTTTACTTTGTTCCCTTGGTAACGGACCTGGATGCGTCAGAGGCCGATTGTCAAACATCAAACCGCTCATTTCCATAACAAATTGTATAAAGCAGAGCCTAATCATTTCCTTGCCATAGGAAATCTTTTAATCGTTTAACTGAGTCGAGTTTTTGGTCTACATTTATTATGGTCACATAAAACCTCGGAGTTCCTTTTAAATAAAGCTTTTCTCTGTCATTTTATGATTCAATGTACTTTTTTAAAGATTCATCGAATTCAAAGGACTATATATATATAGCTATATTGTTGCATAAATGAGCCCTACACGGATCCAATAAAAGCAAAAGTTTATTTAACCTCAATGTATACTGGCAGCTAGATAAGGAGTTTCTTTGACAGACGTGAATACAAACTGATCATCAGTAATATTAATTACCATCTCCACGACAGTATTGTCGCTCGAGTAAGAGGTCGGAGAAACTGTAAATCACTGGCATACAATTTTCTTGAGACAGATTAATATTGTCTTTGTTGACCTATATAAAACATCTAGGGAGATTACCGACAATTCAATTTATTAAATGCCTCCAATTACCAACTCCGATTTTGGCCGAACGCTTTCAGTTCTGCTGAAAAAGAACTGATACTATAGTTTTTAATTAATTTAATTCAAGTTGAAGTTAATTTCATTAAGTTTTATAATTTTAGGTTCATATCTTTAAAACTGAAGGAATAGCAATTTTTTGAAAACTCTAAATTTCACAGAGTTTGTGAAGCTGACTGGCACAGCTTGCCAAAATTATAGAGTTTGGCTTTTTACCAATTTTGGCTTGCTCTTTCCATTTTTGGCATCCATCTTGTTCTAGCGCCAATTTTTTTGATTGACAGGCTGAAAAGGTCACGAGACCAGGTCCTGCAAAGGGCCTATTACTGTGAATTAAAACAAATTATCGAATTTCAATTTCATGATTAATCATCGCACTTTTTTGATAATTAATAATATTCCAGTTTGTATTATTATTGGTGTTGTTGTTATTTCTTAGGAGTTTTAATTTGACTGCTTATCCATATATTTTTAGACTGATTCTTTAGCCTTCAGTAAATCTCGTTCATTGACAATAGACCAGTTCGCGGTACATTCCGACATTTCGAAAGGGGTGCAAAAACATGGCGGGAATCGATGGGAATCCGATGCCAAATAAAATCCGTAAAATCGAATTTATGAAATATTATTCAGATACAAACTTAAGATACCAGGTAAAAGTTTAACATATCGAAATTTGAGGGATGTAGCTGTGCTGGGAGAAGTGCAATCGTGTTTTCAGTTTTCCATACATTGTCTGTAAATTTTCACGCGGAATGTTTGCACCCCTTTCCAAATGTCGGAATTTACCGCGAACTGGTCTATTGTAATTTTACTATTAATATTGGTTGGCCAACTGTGACGGTGATAAAGAAACTAAAATAAACAATATGAACAACCCATATTCAGTATGCAAACATACACCCTCCTTTTGTCAATTTTGTCAGTTTTAACGGGATGCCTAAACAAATAATCATGTCATTGTGAAAAGTCAATATCGTATTACCTTCGATATCGCCATTCTTCTTGGTATGTTTGAAGAAGGCCATATTGAGACTGGGAGATCGAAGAAGTTGTTGATTCTTACGATACGGGAGATAAAGAAAACGAGGGCGGTTGATTGGGAAATTAATACCGATAATTAAATAACTTAAGACCGTGTTATTTTTGAGGAGTTTAAAAAAACTAGGATTATATTCAGTACCACGAGCCATGAATTAAACAATTGGCCTTTTTTCATTTTGGAAACATTGTAACGGTATCTGCAAAATTCTGTTCTCCCACCGATTTCATTTTCTTTTGTTTGCTTTTCTCTTGAATTGACCGATTCAGCTTGTACATTTGCTGTCCCAATTCAGATCATTGTGCGTAGTCGCGATCGGGTATTCAAGCCTTTGCATTTAACTACGGTTTTTAGTAAAAATTAAGAGGAATGGCAAGCACTTTTCATGCTTAAACCCGGGTTTGAGGACGGACAGGAGCTCAAGGGTGACTTCCATAGCTGTAGAGAAGAATCTGGCCAAGAATCTGAAGGCGCCCTACGAGAGATGAAGCGGTTGACCGGAAATGTCTCAATGGCGGCTTATAATTCGAAGAATTAAAGCAGTTGAAATATTGGATATTTGCACTTGTTGCAAGTAGACTTGTTGCTCTTGATCATAGGATGATTTCAGGTAACTGCTATATTTTGCCTTGTAATTATAGAATGGGATTTATATGAAAACAAACGAATTGTTGTTTCCTTACGAGGTTAATTAAAGATATTAACTAGGGGGTTATTTTGCAACATTTTCGTGGACCTAAAATAAATAAGAATATTTGAAGATGGATGACTGGGAATTTCAATCATCAAATATTGAAATAAAGTAAACGAAAGGTGGGTAAAATTCATCAGAAATCGCTGAATTTGTGAGCACACAGCCCAAAGATATGTAAACACGCAGGCAAGTTCGATATTGACGAATAGTCCAACCTCGTCCCCAGGGTCTTCTCGGTCAGATCCAAGATGGCGGCTACTCCAGAGAAGACCCAAAGGCTGAACTGTCACGTATTCTGATTGGCTCTTCGGTTATGACACAATGGTTGTTCTTACTAGGCTTTTTATTGGCCCAACGCACTGAGTCCAGGCTCAGAGAGATGAACTTGTATATAGATTCGATTGCTCACATTTCATCAATAAAACGATTTTAAATAACCTTAAACACGTTGTGTAGGTAGAGCAATAGATGAAGTGTATCACTGGGTAGGTTGCTGGTAAGTTTCATCAGTGGGAAAGCCAGGAGAAGCTATTAAATCTGAACATCTGCTATCGAGCGCTTCGTTTCAACGCTAACGGCAAATGAACGGCTTTTTAGGATTCTCTTCTAGACTAGATACATCCTTAGATACATCCTTTATCCACGTAAACTCCATTTCGAGCCGTTTAGTAGAGCCAATGCAAAACAAAGTTTTAGTGTGGAAGGCAGCTCTAATAGCTTAAAATAGAGGAAAAGATTAAATAAAACTGAGAAAGGAGAAAAAGAATTTAAAAAATTGTTACTGGCTGGTGTGGGAATCGAACTCCAAATCGTTGGATTCGAGGCTTGCGCTCTACACCATTTTACTATAGAGCCGATTCACTTGTAGCCCAGTTTCAAAATAAGGTATATATGTAGAAGTTTTGAACCCGTGAACTTTGGGAACTAGCCGTCGTCAAGCGTTGTCAACTTGTTTGAAATTGTAGCCACGCGATTGGCTACTCAGTACAATAGGGGGCACTTTAGACCCCGTGGGGAGAGAGTAAAGTATCTGGCAATTTAAAATAATAAATAAATTTATTGACTGTCCCTCTGCCGGAAAGAGGAATTTTGACAGCATGCTCGAATTGATGCTAACACGTAGTTTCTGACGAAGAATGAGAGGGCTTTTTCAAAGAAATGAGTTCATTTGGAAGAGTTAGGATAATGATTTCTCAAGTCTGAAAACTTCTGGAGTAAGAAAAACTATCTACCTTTCACCTGACGGAGAAAATTGCGCCTATCGGACGGGTTTTCGTGAGAAAAATCGGCCTCAAGTGACTCGTGGTTTGAATTTGAGTGTGCAGCCTTTCCTTTCTTTTAGACAGAGAAGAGAGAAAAACCCAAAGTGAGATAAATACCCCATAACCGCCATTTCTAGACCCCAGAAAAACAACAGGACAACAACAAACTCTTAAGGTAAGTTTATTTTCTTTATCTGAGAATGTTGTGAAATAATAGTCACACAGTGCAAATACAGAGCTTGGGCTGCCTGTGCTTGCAACAGATGCAAATTTCCACGCTTTCAATTGACTTCAACTGCTTCCTTCGAATTATAAGCCGCCATTGAGAGTTTTCATCTCCCGTAGGGCACCTTCACATTCTTCTCTATAAATAGATAAAGTATTCATTTATATAGCGCAAATTATATATGAATATATCCAAATGCACTTCACAAGGTTATTTTTGTTATACGGAGTGCTGTTATGGCGCAATGTGGTGCCGTGCAGTTTACAATCATGAGAGATTGTTAGTATCTCAGAATACCAGGCTGTTGTGTCGGGAGACAATCCCCTACTCTTTCTCGAAATAACACGACAGGTTCTTTCACGTCCCCCTCGTATAGATTAGAAGAGGAAGGAGACAAGGCCAACGGCTTATACCTCTCTGCCCAAGGACGCGGCCGGGATTCGAATCCGCGACCTCCCGCACTCTCGACAGTGCTCTACCAACTGAGCTAACCAGCGAGGCGACTTCCAACTACAGCTATGGCAGTCACCCTCGGGTTCGTCTCCATCCTCAAATCCCGGTTTAAGCATGAAAAGTGCTGCCATTCCTTTTAATTTCTACTAAAAACCGTAGTTAGGCAATCCCTTTATGTAGGACGACACGAATTTTTACCAAAAATACAATAGAATACAACACAATGCAATTCAATACAATAGAATACAATTTGGTAGCAATTCGTGTCGTCCTACATGAAGGGATGGCCCGTCGTGGCGGCAGTTACATGCGAAGGCAGAACATGTTTACAACGAAGACTGATCGCTGAGTAACCGCCCTTTTTCTTGCGCAATACGCACGTCATGAAATCTATTACGCAATAAAAGCGCGGACTTTAAAAAAATCCCACGGGTTCGCATTTCAAAATAAATCAATATTATTGCGATTTCAGTGTTCAGCACAGCTAGTCTGAAGATTATTTTGAGCCGACGTGCGTTTTTGGACTCGGATCACTTTAAATATCTGAATATACCTTTTTGGAAATTAAAGTTAGTATAGATTAAAATCAACATTAACGCTACAGCGTCCTGCGAAAAAAAAACATTGCTTAAATCTTGTTTTCTTTAGTTCTTTTACTTGCTTTCTGGCAAATTTATGTACTTTCAAAAGACACCGGATTCATCGCTATATATAAAGCCCGTTTCAGACGGTGAACTTGATAGCCCACTTCCGAGATATGACTCACTTCCTAGGTACAAAGGAATCAATACGAGGCTCCGTGCATAATGCTCAGTCGTTCGTAAAAACTGAGACAACAGCACTTCTGTAGTTTGTCACGAACGACTGAGCATTATGCACGGAGCCTCGTATTGATTCCTTTGTATGTGGGAAGTGAGGCATATCTCGGAAGTGGGCCATTTTCATGCGCCGAATTCAATGCTAATGAGCCATAACAATAGATTTAGCTCATTAGCAATAACAATAGATTTAGTTCGTTAGCCATAACAATAGCTTTAACTCATTAGCCATAACAATAGATTTAGCCTAAATGGCACGTTTCTCCTCAGATTCAAAATTTTCTTACAAAAATGCATGTTTTATATAAAATTTAGAGTTTCGTGTTTGCATGTTTCTGGACACTTACAATTGCCCAACACCAGGCTATTTCCATAAGCACTTCACATACGCAAGCGGCTCAATTCAACCACTGCAAAGCATGCTAGGAAACCAAACCAGTGGCCGGCATGGCCTTTCGCTCATCTTATTCTTCAACGTATGTAATAAGTCTGAAGCTATTTCGACCTAACAGCATCCTACTGAAATCACCGATAAGCAAATGTTGTCCAATATTCCAAAAATCTTTGATAGGTGGTTCATACCTGGTTGGACCTGATTATTTTAGCTATTGCTATACTGAAAACACTAACCACCAAAATATTATAGTCATTGTTGCCATGGAAACTTCGACTGACCTATAATACCAGGACCCCATAACTAGGAGCGTCCATCCCGCATACTAGGCCTATGTCACAGCGTTTTCACAAGTTAGGTTATTTTTAGAACGGCTTCCCGCTATTGTTGAGTTGCAATTATTCCTAAGGGAATAAAATCACAAAAGCGTTGCAGCCATGTTGTTTGGTATAACAAACGTAGCTAATGAGGCATCTTTTGTTCCACCACGATGCAACCCACCAATTGGCGCGGAAAATAATCTAAAAATAGCCCAACTTGTAAAAACGCGTGGTGGTGGTTCATACCTGGTTGGACCAACATTCAAGGTCTTTTAACTGATTTTTTTAGCTATTTCTAGACTGAGAACACTACCCACGCTTGGCACAAATGACCCTAAAATCGATCACTATATTTTCAAAAGTTTCCAACGTAGAAGATTGATTTTTTGTGGGAGGATGAAGACCGATGACCAAAACAAAATCCGATGATTTGAACTACCGTAGACATCTTGATGACGTCACAGTTACGTCATGTATCCATTTATAATAGGTTTCTCGATGTTTTCAATTACCTTTAACATCAGTAAATCTTATTTTTTCGATTTCCCATCATGTTGACAACAAAGAAATCGAAAACCCGAGTTCGATTGGTTAAGAGGGAGAAAAGTTATTAAATTCTGAATTTGGCGGGAAATATTCAATACAGAACCATTTACAAAATAACTTCTTCATTCATCTTTTACAGTTTAAAATATTTGTTTACGACAATCTAGCAATCAAAAGAGTAAATCGGTACCCACAACCGTATGTTTTTTGAATTTTCAATTTGTGAGAGGAGATACTTTAAAATTCACAGTGAAAAAGAGTTACGTCATTATAGAAAATACATAAGCAAATCCTGCAAAAATACGTTGGATCCGAAGTAAGGACCTATGCAGCCAAAAGATAAACGGTTAAGAATGAAAAGTCCGAAGACTATACAGCAAAGCTGATATACAACGTAAAATTCTAAAACAAAGCACTACGGTTAGCTAGGCCTGACACGAAAAGTGCTCGAACTAGACCCGATAACCAAGCCTTTCTGTGAGCTCTTACTTGATGCTTTTTAGCGCAGTCCGGGTCGGTGGTGCGGTGGCGCCGAGGCCCGCGTGCTGTTTGCTATGCCATCATACTGACGAGTTATAATAACAACGAAACAGCTGTCGATGGCTGCAATCTAGTTCGAGCACTTTTCGTGTCAGACCTAGCTAACCGTAGTGCTTTGTTTTAGAATTTTACGTTGTACGTCATTATGACGTCATATATTTTTGAAAACGTCTTTTATTTTAAAAATAACTATTCGAGTATTTTTCGGGTTTTAAAGAGAAAATGTTCTTACTGAAAAGCCACAATATGGTCTTTTTCATGTTTCTTCAATTTAGAAAGCATGACTGATGTCTGATGTCAGACCCATGACGTCAGAAAATGTGACGTCACAGGAATCTTCAGTTCTTAATAATAACTCAGCATATATTTATCGTAGAGACCAGGTCCTGCAAAGGGCCTATTACTGTGAATTAAAAAAAAAATCGAAATTAAATTTCAAAAAAGGAAAGGCAAATTTTTGAAAACTCTAAATTTAACAGAGATTGTGAGGCTGACTGGCACAGCTTGCCAACATTACAGAGTTTTCAAAAATTTGCCATTCCTTCAGTTTTAAAGATATGACGTTTTTGATAATTAATAATATTCATATTTGTATTATTATTATTGTTTTTGTTGTTATTTCTTAGGAGTTTTAATTTGACTGCTCATCCATATATTTTTAGACTGATTCTTTAGCCTTCAGTAAATCTCGTTTATTGACAATTGTAATGTTTACTATTACTATTACTATTAATATTGGTTGGCCAACTGTGAGTGAGATAAAGAAACTAAAATAAACAATATGAACAACCCATATTCAGTATGCAAACATACACCTTCCTTTTGTCAATTTTGTCAGTTTTAACGGATGCCTAAAAAAATTATCATGTCATTGTGAAAAGTCAATATCGTATAGACCCATTTGAAAAATGGCGTCCAATTTAAAAAGCTATTGTCCTGGTAACGTGAACACGAGGCTAGTCAGTACACACACAAGCTTTTGAACGTGTAAGCGAGGCTAGTCAAGCCTAAACAATAGTTAGTTAAATTGGACGCCATTTTTCGAATGGGTCTATATTCACATTACTTTTTATATCGCCATTCTTCTTTGTATGTTTGTAGGCCATATTAAGACTGTGAGATCGAAGTAGTTGTTGATTGCTTCAGGCGATTCGGGATATAAAGGAAATAAGGGCGGTTGATTGGGAAATTAATACCGATAATCAAAGTAACTTAAGACCGTGTATTTTTGAGGAGTTTTAAAAACTAGGATTATATTCAGTACCAGGAGCCATGAATGAAACATTTGGCCTTTTTCATTTTGGAAACATTGTAACGGTATCTGCAAAATTCTGTCCTCCCACCGATTTCATTTTCTTCTGTTTGTTTTCCTCTTGAATTGACCGATTCAGCTTGTACATTTGTTATCCCAATTCAGATCATTGTGACAGCTCTCCAGCGGTTCAGTACATTTTTTCCGAGATCTACAAATGTATACAAAAAAAAACCAAAACATTAAGGCAAGAGAAAAGTCAGGTGACCTGAATAGTTGGGACAACAAATGTACAAGCTGAATCGGTCAATCGGTGAACTTGATAGCCCACTTCCGAGATATGACTCACTTCCTAGGTACGTTCGTGACAACTGAGACAACAGCACTTCTGTAGTTTGTCACGAACGACTGAGCATTATGCACGGAGCCTCGTATTGATTCCTTTGTATGTGGGAAGTGAGGCATATCTCGGAAGTGGGCCGTTTTCATGCGCCGAATTCAATGCTAATGACCATAATATATTTTCCTCATTAGCTATAACAATAGATTTAGCTCATTAGCCATAACAATAGCTTTAATTCATTAGCCATAACAATAGATTTAGCCTAAATGGCACGTTTCTCCTCAGATTCAAAATTTTCCTACAAAAATGCATGTTTTACATAAAATTTAGAGTTTGGTGTTTGAATGTTTCTGGACACTTAAAATTCCCCAACACCAGGCTATTTCCATATTAAGCACTTCACGTACGCAAGCGGCTCAATTCAACCACTGCAAAGCATGCTAGGAAACCAAACCAGTGGCCGGCATGGCCTTTCGCTCATCTTATTCTCAACCTATGTAATAAGTCTGAAGCTATTTCGACCTAATAGCATCCTATTGGAATCACTGACAAGCAAATGTTGTCCAATATTCCAAAAATCTTTGATAGGTGGTTCATACCTGGTTGGACCAACATTCAAGGTCTTAATTGATTTTTTTAGCTATTTCTAGACTGAAAAAACTAACCACCAAAAGCGCTCGTTTTTACGAGTTAGGTTATTTTTAGAACGGCTTCCCGCTATTGTTGAGTTGCAATTATTCCTAAGGGAATAAAATCACAAAAGCGTTGCAGCCATGTTGTTTGGTATAACAAAAGTAGCTAATGAGGCATCTTTTGTTCCACCACGATGCAACCCACCAATTGGCGGGGGAAATAATCTAAAAATAGCCCAACCTGTAAAAACGCTGTGACACCTGTATATGACATTTGGACGCTCCTGGTTATGGGCTCCTGATAATACTGAGGGCTCGTAGTTTTCTGTCTACCGTTTCGTTGACGTCATCAGCTCTTCCAACGGAGCACAGCGAGTTTATTTAAGAAAACACTCAGAATTTAAGGCTTTTTCCTCCATTTAATAGAGCTTGAGAACATAATTAAGTCTGAAGGCTTAAATCAGCACTTTTTACTGAGTCTGTGCAAGGTATTTGACTGGAAAACACCTCCGTGTCTTGTGGCATGGGCCAGAATTTCTCCGGGTCTGAACCTTGACCTCCCGCGCGTCAGGCCGGCACTTTAACACTGAACTCTACCGCTCTTATATTTCAGTAGCCTGAGCAAATCAGCCGCCCTCTCAGTTGACCAGAAGCGGACATTATCCATACTCCGGCAGAGAACAGAGATGGGTGGGTGGCTAATTTTCTCAAGCTAATATTCATTCATATGTAGCCCTAGCAACTCTAATGGGGGAACATTCAATAAAGTATCAGGGAAGGGGACAGTCCAGTTTCAGGGATTTCTTCTACAAAAACAGGGACTGGACTCATACAACACCCCCGGGGTTATTCCCAAGAATTTAGGATAGGGGTGTGCCGTGGATATATCAAAACCCTAATCCTAGGGTGAAAAATCGCAAAATGTGTACCCTTTCCAAGGCTTGACACAAAAGTATGAGAGCCTATTTAAGGGACAAGTGAATACTCAGAATTCATTTTACAGATCGTATTAATTTCTCCCAGTCTGTGAAATGCTTTACGTTTATTGAAGATCGTTATATTTAGCGGGTGTTAGACAAATGCACGAATATCAAGAGTTAGGGGAACAAAAAAAACGTATTCCCTATTTAAGGTATACCCTATTTTTAACTTTTTAACATAGTTCATTATACCAATCAAATGATTTTTATTCTTTATCAAGTATGACAATCTACGAATATGTATTGGCAGCGAAACTTAGTTTTTAGCATTTTTTTATTGAACAATGTAACTTAAGAGGGCCACAAGTTTCAGTCATTGCAATTGACTGTAAAGTGTTTACCCTCGGCAAACAAAGTTATTATTATTGTAACGACTGTAAGATGTATTTTACTACTGCATAAGCCATAAACTAGTATACATCAACGTTCCTCCTACAAATCTAGCTCTAGTCACATCACTACAATTCTGCCCAGGGGCTACCCAGCGCACGCAGTCTTGCTCACGTTACACTGCCCCTTCCTTATAAGACTGTTTCTTAACGACAACAGGATACAGTTATAACTAAACAGAGTTCTATTACAATACTGGTAACGTTCCTGAGTTCAATGACCTACATCATTACAAGTTACATCTTAGTCTCTTGACTCAACGAGCACACCAAATGTTTTCAGCCAAGTCTCGTCAAGTCCCAGTCACCGAAACACTGAGGTCTTCGACTCCTAACCAGGACTTGACGAGGGCTGCCAGCAGCCCCACCCGTATCGACCCCCTCTGCCTTAGTTGTCTTCGTTGTCCGCATCCTGACAACCATCCACCATGTCGAGACTTGTAGTCTCTTCCCTCCCCACCTCCTGGTTAGCCCAGTGGCTAAGCTCCGGTCTGTCAAGCGGGAGGTTGGGGGTTCAAACCCCGGCCAGACCAACACTCGGGGTCTTAAAATAATCGAGAAGAAGGTGCTGCGCATGCCTTTGTAAAACAACTGCAAATGGTTAGGCCTTCACGTATTCTCGGATAAGGACGTAAAATAGAAAGTCCACTAACGGAGGCAGGCCTAGAGTCCTATTGTTTGAATTGCATAAACACTTTCAGGTTTTGGTCTGCCAGTTGTTGGTCACGGAGATGCTTGTTGGTCCATACGGGTTCGAATTTCACTGTGTTGCACGGAAATGTTTCACACTTCGTAATGATCTCACTTGATTCGTCATCATCAGCTATTTAAAGGGGAGTCTGTACTGCAACATCTTCAGTCTCCACACCTCCACCCTCTGCACGATTTGCATCGGTCATTGCATGATTTACGCGATATGGCATCAGCATTTTGGTGTTGCCTGCCTTCTCGGTATATGATCTCCATATCAAAAGGGCTAAGAAACTCAATCCATCTCGCCAGTTGTTCCTCTGGGTTCTCCGCAGTGGAGCATGGTCTGTTCTGACAATGAACTTTGGGCCCTGCAAGTAATGGCTAAACTGCTTGATAAACTCGACAATTGCTAATAGTTCACGTCTAGTTGTGCAGTAGTTTCTCTGTGCCTTTGTCAGTGCCCGGCTAGCAAAAACCAGGGGTCTTTCCATCCCCTCTTGTACCTGTCTACGTACAGCACCAATCCAATCATTACTCACGTCTGTCTCGAGGATAAACTGAGCATCAGGTTTTGGATAGTCCAGAACTGGTGAAGTTGTTAAAAGATTCTTCAAGGTATCGAATGCCAACTGACACTTGGAGGTCCACTGAAAATCAACCCTAGACTCGGTTAACTTATACAAAGGGCGGGCTATCTCAGCAAACTTAAATGGGAACGAACCGTTTGTAATCCTGCGAGTCCCAGGAATCTCAAGAGTCATCTCGGTCGTTGTCAGGCACTGGCCACTCGCAGGGATCTGTTTCAACGCCCTTATCAGAAACTATGTGACCTAAATATGTCACTCTCTTCTGAAATAGGGCACACTTCCTTGGCTTAAGCTTTAGTCCTGCACAAGCTAATCGAGAGAACACTTGTCCAAGGAGCTTCAGCCCTTCATCAATGTTTGCTCCATATACGATCACATCGTCCAAATAAATCAAACAACACTCAAACCTCGACTCCTTAAGGATCAGTTCCATCAGCCTTTCGAAAGTTCCGGAGAGCGCACTCAAGGAGTCATCAATATCAGGATATGCGTCTTTCACCACAGGCAGCCCAATCTCAAGATTTGTGTACTTATACGCTTACAAATATCGCTTGAATAGTTCATATTATAAATCCTTCCAAATAATGTATGTTAGACAAATAAATACACGACTTCACCCTACAATGTTTCAGTTGTGGTTATTCATACCTCTGAGCTCTTCTAGGGTCGTTTCCGCTGTTTTTTTCGAACCTCTTTCCCTCACCTCCTAATATAAGGAAAAGGCTGGAAACAACCGACAAATATACGATGCATAACCTGTAATCTTTGCCACGAAAATCACACTTCGCTCACTCCAAATAACTCCAAACTACGGCAGGCCATAGAATGATAAATGAACTCATCCCTACCCCAATTTTAAGATCCAGCGATACCACAGTCTGGAGAAATCAAACAATTTGTCGCCCATTTTCAAGTCCTTCGAGGTTGGCAGCCAACGAAGTTGGACGCCGGAAGTGCCGGTTAGGACCAACCGCTCGGTCTGGCGAAGCTATTAGCTGGATAACCGACAAATATACGATGCATAACCTGTAATCTTTGCCACGAAAATCACACTTCGCTCACTCCAAATAACTCCAAACTACGGCAGGCCATAGAATGATAAATGAACTCATCCCTACCCCAATTTTAAGATCCAGCGATACCACAGTCTGGAGAAATCAAACAATTTGTCGCCCATTTTCAAGTCCTTCGAGGTTGGCAGCCAACGAAGTTGGACGCCGGAAGTGCCGGTTAGGACCAACCGCTCGGTCTGGCGAAGCTATTAGCTGGATAACCGACAAATATGCGATGCATAACCTGTCATCTTTGCCACAAAAATCACAATTCGCTCACTCCAAATAACTCCAAACTACGGCAGGCCATAGAATGACAAATGAACTCATCCCTACCCCAATTTTAAGATCCAGCGATACCACATTCTGGAGAAATCGAATATTTTGTAGCCCATTTCCAAGTCCTTCCGGTTAGGAGACAACCTCGGTCTGACGAAGGACTTGGAAATGGGCGACAAATTGTTTGATTTCTCCAGACTGTGATATCGCTGGATCTTAAAATTGGGGTAGGGAGGAGTTCATTTATCATTCTATGGCCTTCCGTAGTTTGGAGTTATTTGGAGTGAGCGAAGTGTGATTTTCGTGGCAAAGATTACAGGTTATGCATCGTATATTTGTCGGTTGTTTCCAGCCTTTTCCTTTAAATTGCGGAAGTTGCCAGAGCTCGTTTAAAAGTGACTGGGATGCCTGTGTGATTCTCACGGTTGAGGCTCTAGGGACGTATATTTTTTCATTTATTTTTTCATTTATTTTTTCATTTATTTTTTCATTTATTTTTTTCGGGTGTTCCGGGTGTGTTCCAGGTTTTATTCAGGGTATGTTCCGTGTTGTGATTTTGAAGTAGAATGAGACATTGGATGTACTTTGTGAGGCCCAAATCGCTAGGTTCCAATATATATATGCAAACATGTAAAGGACGTTAATTGTTTATATACAAGATCGACGTATCGCTATACTTGCACTTGACTGTTCATATACATTTAATTCAAATTGAATGAATTAGGGCAAGAATTAGGGCTTCAAATGACAAAGGACTTAATTGACAGCAAGCCCCCACGGCCGCCTCCATGAAGTGCGATTCAATTCCACGGGAAAACACACGATTTTCTGACATATTGAGTTTTTTTGTTCGATTTTCATTTAATTAATTAATACATTTTATTTATCTATTTATATTAGCTAATTTATTATTTATTTCATTTATCTATAGATATATTTCATTTATCAATCGAAAACTGTCAACTTGCACTCAACCTGCACCCAACCTGCAACCTGCACTCAACCTGCAACCTGCACTTTGTACCGTCCGTTCTTCGATAGCCTATATACACAGACCTTCGTAATCCATTCAAAGGAAGGGATTTGGAGATCTTTCTATCCTCGAGGAAGTGGAAGATTGGATGGATTCGTGAGTTTGAGAACCACGTGAACTCGAGGTTTGAGAAGTCGCGCTCGTAAGCAACTCGCCTGACCGCCGAGGCTATTGATATTGCTTCTGGTTGATCGTCTCCCACAGCCATTCGCTTTGCAAAAAGAGCTCTTGAACATGGACTTTCTTTTCGTTTTGAATAACTAGACGATATCTGAAGAAGAATTTCGTTTGTTCCCTGCAAATTCTTTCAAACTTCCTAGCTAGGCACTTTCTGCATATATGTTGAGGCCGACTTTTTACTTGAAATTCGAGAGAAATAATTTATTCCCAGACTTGAAATGCAGCAGTTCCATGAACGATATTCTTATCATTTTTTTCTCGATATTAACCGAGTACTGGACACAAAATGACATAGCAATTCGTCTTAATACAATTCCAAACTGGAGTGAATCGAACTCGGATTTTCCCACGGAGCCAGAACTAAGGTCAACATAACCGCTAAGCCAATCAGCACCCGCTATGAGGCACCAGCCAATCAGCGACTGGTTACAGCATTCCTGTAACTATCCACGTGACCTAGAACACGATTAACTCATCCGTAGTACAGACCACCTTTTCCTTCTTTTGAAGGGATTACGGAGGTCTGTGTACAGGCTACTCAAAACCCAGCGTCTAGCTCATTTGGTAATGATGTTTCTGAATGGTTTAACTCCAGAATACCTCTAGTCCAAATTCATACCTCGCAATGAACTGACAAATTATAATCTCAGAGATTCTTCCAATAAGCTTGCTGTTCCACATCCGCGTACAAATTACTGCAAACGAAGCTTTAGCTACCGCGGAGCGGTTTTGTGGAACAGCCTTCCTTTCGACTTACTTTGACATTCAAAACGGAAGTTAGTTGCTACGACTTCTCCAATTTCTCCTTGTAGCTATTTTTAGATTTTTAGATCACGGTCCTCATGTAAAGCAGGAACTTATTTATAGTAGTCATTTTATTTAATTCATTATATATATAAAAAAAAAAACTAATTTACAAATACAATTATGAATTAATTAGTGACATTCTGTATGAAATGTGTACATTTTTGTGACGTTTATAGTTAGTTTATAGTTAAAGAAATATTTGTAACGTTTTTTTAAAATATATTTATAGCTTTTTAAATTAGCATTTATAACCTGATGAGCCACACTGTGTCGAAATAAAGATTTTAAAAAAAGAAGAGAAAACACAGCTGACTAAACGAGATATTTAAAACCAGAAACGTGAAAGAAACTTAAGGCAGTAATGACAAGCTAAAGTGAGAAAGGAAATGGTGAGAGGATTATGCGATATTGGAAGGATGAAACAACTTCAGATGGTCAATCATTTCTTATCTTCACCTTTATAGAAAAATAAAACATTTGAAACTCTTATGGAGCAAGATTTCCTAGATTCCAAGCTTCAATTCACTGGCCTTTTAAGAATACACATCAGATGCTCTTTGGAAAATCTTTTTCTATTGAAGTTAAATTTAGTTGTAGATACGGCATATTTCCGACTTCAGTGATCGAATAAAATTATTTCGTATAAGCATTGAAAAAAGGGTTCATTTTAGCGCAATCGCTTTAAAACAATTTCAGAATCAAAACTTCTTCGCCTTTTCCATGCGGGAGCTCCCGACGGACTAATCAAGAATTTTGGTATGTAAATGCGGATAAAGGTGAGCCATTTGCAGTGTTTTTGCAAGCTACGTAGCGGGATGTTAGGAATTTCGCGGTTGTTTGAACAGTTTTGAACTGTCCCATGTTTTTCTATTTTGAGGTTTTTGTAATCTTAGTTTTTAGTAGACCCTTACAACTTGCCTGTTGCCCCATTTCAGACCACGTGACTTTTCCCCTTCGTGTCCGCCGTGCTTTATGGGATTACAAACTCTCGCTTTCAGCTCAAGTTTGTAAATCCAATAAAGCACGGCCACTCATTCTGTATCTATTACTTAAAATAAGTCACTGCAATGTTAGTCTGTGGAGAGGTTCTTCCTTCTCATATTTTATTCGGAAAAAGAAATGCGTGCTATTGTATCTTCTCGCATGGCGGCCCAGGAGTATAAAAAAACCTGTTTTACTAGTCTAACCTGGTTCTGAAACAGTTCGAGGCTGACCTTGCAAAACCTATTGTTTCTAGTAAACATGGCTGCCATGTGACAAGGTTTTCCAATAATTGATCCAAACTATGATAGATAACCATAAAGTTTGTTCTTACAAATTAGAACTTTAAAACTATCATACAGTGTTGATTTGATGGGAGACTGTTACATCAAATGGTAACTTTCTAGTTTCACTTTGTTTAAAACTCTATTAATGGCTTTTCAAGACGCTAAAATGGATAATCGATAATATCGATTCCACACGACGTGAATAGATGAAATGTAAAATATGTCTTGATTTTAGTCTTGTGTCTATGAGTTGGAGGTTTTTGTTTCCAATATGCTAATGATGTAACGTAAAGAAACATTCTTGAAGCTTATATCAGTGATTTTATCAAATATTTAGTTAACATCAGAAAACAGTTTCATTTACAAGAAAAAAGACAGCAAGTTCCTGGTTTTACATTACGTCATTAGCGTATTGGAAATAAATATTCAACTATTCACTTCATGAAGTATCGATATTGATAAAACAATAGTTGTATAGGCACTTTAACTGTTCTGCTTAGCAGGGTTTCGTGCAGCCATAGCAAAGTTCATCAGTAAAACATAAAAGAAAGTTTACTTGCAGTTTACTCCCAACTACTCAGTTCACGAATGATCTTACAACGGGAAAGACAGAAAAAGTGACCCCATAATTTGATTCCAACTTTTTGAAAATAATTCACGAGGATACAGAGGTTAGTATTCATGTAGCTAGGGAATCGGAGTTATGCAAACGTCACAAGACGTTTGAACTGTTGGCAAGCCTATAATCACATCAAAACCGAATTATTACTGCTTTCAATGTGCCTGATGTTCTGTTCTTTCATTTTCAAGGTTTTTCCTCCAACAGATTTCGTCTGTACCGTCACGATGCGAGCTGTCGTCTTATTGAGATGCTATGTGGGTTTAGAGTTCTTTGAAGCATCCTCTGTTATGATTGGTTGAGTCTCCATTGCTTCTGTTTGATCTTCAGCCTTTTCTATGCCACTATCTGTGCAAGATAAATAAAAAGGTAACCCGTCTATCCGAGTAGTAATACTATTAAGTACATTATGACAATAATAAGAAACACAGACATCAATGGTGAACTTGTGGATGAATTACTATAGAGGCACTATCGTCACTATCCATCATTATCCATCATTATCCTATATTATATTTCAGCCAATCAGAGCTCAGCTTTACTATGAAATACAGGGCGGTATTTCATGGTTTTTCTATGAAATACAGAGCGGTATTTCATGGCTAGACCAAAGCCAATCAAAATGCAGGACATTTCGCGCCCTTTCTCTATCAGCCAATAAGAATTCAACATTTTTAATACATAATTAGTCTGCAGACGCGCGTGGCCGCCACTAAAATGTGTTTTTTCGGGCGAGAAAATTTGCAGTCAATCGCGTCCGGTAAGTTACTTTGTTTTCGTGATAAATGTTCTCTTAAATTTGTTATTTATAGGATAATATGGTTAGAAAAGCTCGTTGTATACCAAATAATACAAATTTCTCGTGAAATATTCCCCGGCATTCCACAGAAAACCATGAAATAACCAGTAATTATTTTTGCTATTGCTTAGAATACAGCATTTTAATAGTGGCAATTAAAATTAAAACTATTTTTCACATAAAAGAAGTTATCCTTCAACAATGAACAGTCTATTAAAATACATAATGCAATGTTAGAGTAGGTGAGATTGAAGTGTTTTAAGCAAGATTTATTTCAAGTAATTCCACACTTTATTACACCGACTTATGGCTTTGATATTTTTCACAATGGCAAGTTTTTTTTCATTGCACACCAGGGGTTGAGCAAGCTTTGTGCCTCAGGAGACAATTTGTCCCTCTGTGGCCTTTGCAGGGACAAACAAGCATTAGTACAATTTCATCAATGAATATTGAGATCCCCGTGCTGATTGGTCGAGAATTACGTCATATGTCGCTATATTCACCTGCAGAGCGCCTGGAGGTGAATATAACATACAAGGCATTTACCAAAATGGCCGCTCGCATATTTACCGATGTTTCTCACGAAGAAATAAACAATATGAAAGAAAAAGTTTTCCAAAACCAACTAAAGAAGCAACTAAATAAGTATGGCTAAACTTGAAGCTTTTTTCATCCATAAGCCTTCACAAACAAAGTTTACTTACGAGTTTTAGGTTTAGTTTATTCGGTACTCATGATTCACAAACTTTCACAAGGAAATAACGTCTACTTAGAGCAATAAATAACACGAGACCTTGTCCTACAAATTTGAAAACTGTTCAACTCAAAAAGAGTGTACTTACTCGAGTTATTTTCCTCGTGGTTCTTGATAGAAAAACAACAAGTTCTAGTTTCATTCAGGGAGCCAGTTGCTGCATGTTATGCTGTTATCTCGCCGCTCTCGGTGTGTTTTCATTTTCTTGATTTACCATTGTCTTTGATTATGATGGCTATAATCCACAAAACTACAAACTGTTTGTAGTTTCCAGCAAATTTGTCCTTTGAAGTGACCTTCCTTTCGATAAATTTTCACTCGCCGTGGAAGATTTTCAGTTTTGCCCATTTCCACTCATTTTCGCTGCATTTCCTCTATTCGTAACACGGTACGAGGTCTCAAAAGTGAATACTGCTGCTTCAACTTGAATTCTAGTTTGCATTTGGACCGTTTTTCGGTATTTCTCTGTCTTGTAGTCCCTGCAAGTCGCGTGTCGAGGCGGTTTGTGCAGTGAACCGTAGCGCGCGGCACGTGATTATGCAAATGACCGTCACAAAACTATCCTGTCACGCGCGCTTGTAAAACTTATAAAAGGGTCGGAAGTCAGACTATTATTGTCTAGTTTTAATTTCTCTGATAGTCACTGATGAAATTATACTAAAACAATTATTCGACTTCGTCCCGGTAAATATTCACCAATAGTCACCTCGACTTCAGTGAATAATTGTTACGTATTAGGGGACGTACACGCGTAAAGTGCCTTTAAGGTGGCCCGCGGCTATTTATTTTCGCAACGGGGGTCTTTTTAAATCGCGTTTTTAGCTAAACATTATCCGATTTCTGAGATTTTTTGGACTTTTAATAAAGAATCTACTTACAGTAGCATATTTTAAAGTACCTTACCGAGTTTCAGCCCGCTTTGACCATACGCTTTTGAGAAATAAAGGCTGTAAACTTCAGCTGTGCGAGACTTCTAAAATCTAAATGCTTGGAAAACCCCTCACGTTCGCTAATTTATTAAATGGGTTTGTTTTGAATTTCCGCACGGGTTCTGCCACTTGGGAATCGCGTGGAGGTGATGGTGATGACAATATCTCACAATTTCCTTTCAAGGGACAGGTGGACTCTTCGAATTATTTGCATTATTTTTCACTTCTTTTTTCTTTTTTTTCACTTTGCGCATCTTCCCGCATAATTTTTCAGACGACGCCTTAACGTTGTTTCTGACATCAATACAGCACCAACCTCTCAAAGGAAATTAAAAAGCCAAGGGGTACCCGAAAATAAGTTAAAAGCAATTTACACACTTCCGTTCGCTATTACAAAAGAGATCAAGCATATTCCAATACAAGATTAACCACAACATTCTTGCTATACAAATGATTTCCACTTCAAAGTAAAAATAAAGGACAGCGATCAATGCCCGTTCTGTGTCGAGAGAGCGTATGGTCAAAGAGCGCTGAAACTCGGTTAGGTACTTTAAAATATGCTATTGTAAGTCATATTAGGAACTTATGAACAACAAACGAGTGAAACATTTTTAAGCCGAAAGAATACACATTTCTCGATTTTCGCAAATATTCAGCAATAAACAGTTTTCCGATCTTCTTGAGTTTGGCACAGAAGTTTCAAGTGGTATTGAACTTCCATATGGTATGTACGATTTAATTATTACTGTAATATTTCTCCGGCAATTGAACCAGATGCATGAGCATAAACCCCTAAACCCTTTTACAATTTTATTATATATGAAACTTTGAAAGGCTTTGAGTACTTCTGCGAAGAAATTTGTGGCTTACAGAGAATACTCTATGTTCTAGGCTTGTTTGAAATGGTGAAAATTTGACCTTTCCTGACCCATGACCGTGTAAGGAAAAGACTGGGTCGATTCCTGATCTTACGTCATCCAATTCATTCGACTTCAGTTTGCAATAACTTGAATAAATATTTAGCATTTTGTCTAAAATAACTGTTTTCTTTATTAAAAACTCACAGACTGTGTATATTCTCTATATATCGATGCTGTTGTGATAGAAAGGCGCCATGGACAATAATGCATTAATGAGGTGACGTAAGATAAGGAATCGACCCAGGCTTTTTCTTACATGGTGGTGGGTCAGGAAAGGTAAATTTTCACCATTTCAAACAAGCCTAGAACATAGAGTATTCTCTGTAAGCCACAAATTTCTTCGCAGAAGTACTCAAACCTTTCAAACTTTCATATATATAAAATCATATATATAAAAATTGCAAAAGGGTTTTAGGGGCACTTTAAGGTTAAAATTGATCAGCCGTTTGCCGAGAAACTTCTATGGTGCCGATTAACCTGAAACTTGCCTGTCACAGACCTTGGAGGTTAGGCACTCGTTGAAAGTAAAATGGAACAAATCCATCTTTTGGGTTTAAAATATACGCTCTTTTCGAAAAAAAAAAAACATTTTCGAAATTCGCTTATATCTTCAGCAATTCTTTGTTAATCACTTTCTAATTGAACTTTTTATAAAATTTTAGTATTCTTTATTAAAAGTTCAAACAATCTCAAACATCGGATAATGTTTAGCTGTTCAAACACGCGATATAAAAAGACCCCCGTTGCCAAAATAAATAGCCGCGGGCCACCTTAAGTACCCAAATATCATGTCGACAGGTCCGTCGGTCAGTCTTTCGGCTTTGTCAGAAATTCTATTCTTGTTTTATGCAAGTTTCGCTATCTTAGTGATCCGAAGGAAATCAGCCTTAAAATGTGCATAGATCGACCGTTTTAATTCGTAATGCAATGTTAAACTCCAGCAAAAAAACAATAAAGATCGTGATAACTCTTTTCTGTGAATTGATTTTTTTGTACGGGCCATCTAAGGGGTGGACCATAAAAAACAACAAGACAAAATGTTCCAAAAACAAATTACTCCCCAATTCCTGCAAAGAACTGACGGCTTTGTGAAAACCCTACGAAATGAAAAAACAACGTGCAGGGCTTGAGGAGCTAAAAAAATCCGGCACGCATCCCAGGGAGAAAACAAATTCTTGCCTCAAAATATATGAATTAAGATTCGTTTTGCCCTCCAGTACAACCACGTGATTGCATTCCTGCAAAAAACCCATTGAATTGTTTAAGATTTCAAACTATGAAGAATTCCCACGTATGGGCACGAAGACTTTATTATTTTGCAGGCTAAACACAGAAAGTGTTTGTTTTTCTGTTGAAGTATCATACAACAAGACAAATGAGAACCCTTTTCAAACAAAATTTATATTAATTTACTGCCGGGCGCGATTTGCACAATTTGCGCGATGGAAAAAGTGACGTGTATGAATTTCGTATAAATTTCTTTACTTTTCCAAGCTCAGTAACAAGAAATAACCGATTCAACCAGTAACAGGCTCAACATGTTTTAAACACAACAGTGAAGTTTTGATCTTGGGGGACATTTATGGCCTGGCCGTCTGACGCTCTGGCTCAAACCCCTCTTTTTATAAACCATTACGAAGCGTGTTTCCCTGGTTTATGGATGTGAAAATATGAGATATCTTCCCCAGAATGAACAATGAAAACCTAACCACCCTGGTTTATCTTCTGGCTTGCAAAATAATATGATCATATTGAAGTGAAATGACCTTGTTATGTCAAAAGACGAAAGTGCAGAAATTTAGACGAATCATGCGGATCAGTCAGACGTTAACAGAGTAGATTTAAGGAAAATTAATATGAAAGGCGGCCATAAATCTTTAGAATAAGCAAAAAAAGAACATTGACAAAAAGAAGAAACTTCGAATATAAAATATTCTAGGGTTGCAATCAATCCCTGGAGATTCAAAAGACAAAGACGCGGCAGTCATGTTGGAGGACGGAACAAAAGACACTAATGAGGAATCTTTTGTTAATCTTCCTCCAACATGGCCGCCGTGACGTCATGTGCAACCCAAGAATATGTGCCGAGTCTTTGCAAGCCCTTAAGCGCTAGGGAGAAATATTTGCAAAATATGATTACCATGAGAAAGAATGATACCCAAATATGAATACCGGTAGACTAAAGGAAGAAACAAGAATGAGTCACCGACTGCCGATATTGTCATGAAAGACAATGGACTGTTCTAATCTGCATGGCTTGTTGCCCGAGTTTTCGAGCTTCGCAATCGTTTCAATTTTCTCTTTACATTGAAAAGTCCCGGTAAAATTCATTCTAATTCACTGAAATTGCGTACAGACACAGCCAAGGAAAATATTAAGACACAATATAAGATTCACTAATTTTTTGCACTATTTTTATGAAAAATCTACATCCTACAAACCTCATGTGTATGCAGGAACATTTTTATCAAAACGTCGCAAATAAATCCCACCATGCAAGTTCGCTTGTTTATCGTGTGTTGTGCCCTGCTCAGAGCACAAGACAAAAGACTGAATATTCCTTCCTCCGTTTTGATAATTCGCGTTGGAAGAGGTCAAGAGGTAAATAAATTAACAAAGGCTCTGACGTCACGATAGCTCTGTTAGAACGCAAACATATCTCAAACAATAAAAAAATAATAGATCAAATCAGGAGTATATTACACAGGAGTGCTCCTCTAGGCCCTTGTGTTGGTCCCTAACACAGTAGATGCTGTGTCTATTTACAGTCGCGAAGTTCTGGTATGCGATTACGTTGTCTTTTTTTCTCTTGCGCTTTAGTATTTTTAGTAGTTTGAACCGTGTCAATTACAATTTCTCAGTGTATCCTGATTGGTTAAAAGTGACGGCCTTTGTTTCTTCTCACGGGAAACTCTATGCTAAAAATAACTCTAATGTCTACAGTGTTGTGTGACAATATAATGTGGGAAGAGGAACACTCCTCTGTAATATACTCCTGATCAAATAAAGTGTTCCATTTGCCATTGACAATCTACCGATTGTTTTCACGCTTTATTTGGGATTGTAGCTTGGAATAAAGGGTTTGTCGTTGTTGGTGATGAACTCTCTACACATCATACACATCTCCCACATGTGTTAGACGGATGTGCGAGTGACCAATATATATTCCAACGGATGTAGAAATGGTAACAAAGAACTTGGGGAATATCGATTGAATAATGAGGAATCAGATGTGAAAATCGATAATATCGATTTGTTACACATCTTAGGGAGTGAGTGAGCGAGCGAGCAACACGATTTCCCTCATGCCAATAACTCTTGGATTGCTATCGCAATATCCATGAGTTAAAAAACAACGGTGGCCGCTGGATACAAATGAGTATTTGCTGTATTCTTACCGGTAATGTTACCTCTTCCCACTGTTACCTCTTCCAACAACAAATTTGTTCAACACTGCGAAATGAGTCACAACAGCATATCAATTGCATGAGAACAATCATGGAAATTGGTAAAGAAACCAGTGCACAACAAGGCTTTTCTTTAGTACAATCCGGACCTAATCTTTATAATGCCAATTATAACAACCTTTCAAATTAGCGCGAATAATTAGGACCGTACCTTGTTCCATAGGCGCATCAACGTTTTTTCCAGTTTTCTCAGCTGCCTTTCTATTTCTGCTTTCGGCTCCCTCCATTTTCGTAGCTGTTAACGGTACTCTTCCAACTCCCATGGCGGCCCGGATACTCTCCACCTCGGTTACGTCACCGGGACGAATTTGTGACGTCAGCTCCTTCAACGTGTTCGTCAGCTGCTCGGCTAGGAATCGTTCCTGCTCAGAGGGTTTTGTGGCAGTTTCGGGAGTTGCCGAAAGGGAATCTCCAGGTCGGAGAGCTAGACGTGAATACTGTGCTTCTTGTAGGTCTTCTAAGAGGCGTCGGGTTGAGTTGAGTTTACTGTCGACTTCTGCTGCTTTAGGGTCGGTTACAGAACTACAAAGGAAAACATTTTGTTGTCGCTAGTACGCACAGCTACGTACTATGGTGGTAGTACCGCCATAGTAGGTAGTACCGCCATAGTAGGTACCACCGCATTTGGTACCATCTCTACGATGGCTAGTCTCCATTGCAGCCGTTCTTAGGATCGTCACGCCATGCGCTAGCTCCACTAACGGCTGCTTACACCAGCCAGACATTCCATTCCAAGGCACTGACCAATCAGAATTCAATTCTCAGAATCCAAGAACCACTCATAATCGTTATTGGAAATAGAGCGGCTAAACTTGAAAATATGGATGTAGAATCGGTTCAAATAGCTTCATCTACATTGTACATTCTGTTCTTAGTTTTTATCAAGAAATAAGAAATATTTTACAAGAACTCATTTATTTTGAGGCTCATAAGATAACTTATGAAAACTGGTGAGCTCATAAACGCCGACAAAAGCGAGTCGTTGCTAATCAATTTGTACACGTACGCTGTAATTGGTCTAGATTGGCTATTGCAAACAATGGGGAATGGAATGTCATGCTGGTGTAAGCAGCCATTAGTGGAGCTAGCGCATCGCGTGACGACCCTAAGAACGGCTGCGAAGGAGACAATACGATGGCGGTACCTAAGGTGACATTTGATAGGTGGTACTGCCATAGTAGGTATCACCAAATTTGGTACCATCCCTATAATGGCATTACTTAACATACTGGTACCTATGATGATAGGTGGTACCATCCCTACAATGGTGTTACCTACTATGGCGTTACTTAATACAGTGGTATCTATGGTGATACCTGATAGGTGGAACTGCCATAGTAGGTACCACCAAATTTGGTACCATCCCTATAATGGCATTACTTAACATAATGGTACCTATGATGATACCTAGGTGGTACCACCATATTTGGTACCATCCCTACAATCCCTTAAAATAGTGGTATCTATGGTGATATCTTATAGGTGGTACTGCCATAGTAGGTACCACCATACTTGGGACCATCCCTATAATGGCATTACTTAACATACTGGTACCTATGATGATACCCGATAGGTGGCACTGCCATAGTAGATACCACCATATTTGGTACCACTCCTACAAAAGTGTTACCTACTATGGTGTTACTTAATATAGTGGTACCTATGGTGATATCTTATAGATGGTACTGCCACAGTAGGTACCACCATATTTGGTACCATCCCTACAATCCCTTAAAATAGTGGTATCTATGGTGATACCTGATAGGTGGTACTGCCATAGTAGGTACCACCAAATTTGGTACCACTCCTACGAAAGTGTTACCTACTATGGCGTTACTTAATATAGTGGTACCTATGGTGATATCTTATAGATGGTACTGCCACAGTAGGTACCACCATATTTGGTACCATCCCTACAATCCCTTAAAATAGTGGTATCTATGGTGATACCTGATAGGTGGTACTGCCATAGCAGGTACCACCAAATTTGGTACCACTCCTACAAAAGTGTTACCTACTATGGCGTTACTTAACATAGTGGTACCTATGGTGATATCTTATAGATGGTACTGCCACAGTAGGTACCACCATATTTGGTACCATCCCTACAATGGCGTTACCTACTATGGCACCTGATAGGTGGTACCATCCCTACAATGGTGTTACCTACTATGGCGTTACTTAATATGGGAGTATACATGGTGATACCTGATAAGTGGTACTGCCATAGCAGGTACTATGATGGTACCAAAGATGGTGCCAATATGACGGTATCAAATATGGTGCTACTCAATATGGTGGTACCTGTGACGATACATGCAAGGGGTACCAAATATGCTGGTATGAAATTTGGAGCAAAGAAGAAATCAAAAATGTTTTTACCTTGACGAGACCATAGAGTCGAATTTTGCCGTCGTATCTGAAAATGAAGTTAGAGACTATTCAGCGGCAGTGCCAAATAAAACGGTGAAATGAGATTGGAGTAGTGGCGTCCATTTGGGACTGTGCACTACATTTTAATTCTATACCTCAATATGCTGCAGATGTACGTTTTGTTCAAAACTCTTGAAATCCAGTCACTTAAAGTGTATATGAATTAAAAAATACTTTTTCCCAATTTGCCAAACTATCTTTAACTAAGCTAAAAATATTTGTTTGCCTTGTCGAAAGTTTACTCTATCCCACGTTTAGCCCCTAACGTTCTGACAAAATGATGCGACAATTTTGGTTCAAATTTCGCACGGTCAAAGCAAGTAAATTAAGCCTGTGACGTCAGTTGATTTGCTTTTCACACTGTAAACAAAAGTGTCTGCAAATCAACTGACGTCACAATTGCATCCAAGGTCCCATACAATCTGTCACATGAAATTGGCCGGTAACAAAACGAGCAGGGGACTGGGACCGAGTTTATCAGAATTACTCTAATTCTAAAATGAAGTTCATCACATCATAGAGCATGTTGAAATTAGCATGTGTGCCAAGTTTGACGTGATTCAAGTGAATCTTGTCTGAATTATAAGCAATTGAAATTTCTTTGTCCCTCCAAAATTTTACAATGAATGTATGGTTTGGAGGGAAAACATTAAAAAATAAGAGAGTTTGTATGGGAAAATTCACATATTTGATGCCTTCTAGCATCGTCAATATTGAGCCAAAGTTCACCAAACTTTCCAGACTAGCTAAGTTTGATCTGTTCTTTTGGAAAATAATGCTTACTTTGACTAGCTAGTTTTGTTACCGGCTAATTGGGTTGAAACACGTCACGGAAAACTGTTTCGCCGCGATTTCTTTCCAAAAACTCTTGGGATTATATAACTGTAAATACGTTTCTCTTAAAATATATCAAAAAATAATTTTCAATTCATATGCACTTTAAGGTACATATACATATATCTGAAGTGGTAACTGGGTGGCATTTTATTCAGTAAAATAAGAGCAGTTCAATTTAATAGATTTGTCTCCACTGGAAAGGGTCAGGAATCTGGTGGAAACATTTGGGAAATTTCAAATTGTTGGCGCTTGGCAGAAACCCACATCAACGACATCAAATGGTTCCAGTAGATGGTTAATGAGAACAACCTTACAGTGGTTATATCTCATGGTGTTGCACATGTATGCAGTCAATCTTCAAGTAGTAGCTGTTAATTGACTAGAAACAGTTTTAACTTTAAAAAGTCTCCCCCCCCCCCCCCCCCCCCTCTCAATACTTGACTGAAATTATACACATCTTCTTTGGAACAACGTCTATATAATTATACAGTTTGTTTAATAGTCATTTTTGCAATTGCCCTATATCATTATGACGTCACGGCTTGTTTATGAGGGGGACAGAATCGACATGAACAATAGAATTTTGAACTAAATCTGCTCTGCTGAGGAAAATTTAACTTCGAATTGTCTGGTTTCCAGATATCAGCTGTATCAATGTTTATCCCACAATATTTACCGTGTTTGGTGGCTGTTACCGCTATTCTACGTTCTACAAAATGCATTTGATAGCGATTTCCTTTGTGTTGTTGCTGTTTTATCCCCCTACCACGACCGTGATCCTTAGCGTTTAAACAATAGATTGTTTTGATTTGACGTGATAATGATATACAGTGTAGGGCAATTTGCTTTGATTTTAATCATCCCACATGTGTGTGGGGTTCATCAGTTTACATGAAAATCGCTGGAAAAAACTGTCTGACCCGGACTATGAATATGAAAATATCCCACTATGACACAGCCCCTTTAAAACATATGCCATAGCCCATTCTTGATTCTCCTATCCACCTAGACGCAACGCCATATAAGGATCATATAATGAAAGTTCAACTTCGTTTTATTGCTCGACTGACATCAAAACTGGTCAATACTTTGCTGTGTCGACTGACAAACATTGTGAAATGTATATCTCAATGGTGGGTATAGCATACCAGAGTTAGTCAGGAATGACATGTCGATACCGATGTCTGACAGAGTCAATAGTGACTCGATACTGATGGCAACATCGCTTCCTGCAGCATCACTAGTTATCTTCTCAGCAGTGCATGCCTAGTTTTATCAACAATAAAAAGCATAATTAAAAAAAGCGTCAGTAACAACTAACTACTTGTTGGAAGTACACTAAAGTAAATACAACGAAAACAGCTTTCAAACGAAGCACAACCAACAAATTATTTGTATCTTCTGTTATCAATGGTATGTACATGCATACACTATTTTAATAAGTCTGACTGTAAGTAATACAGTGGAATCTCTATATACAACGGTCACCCTTGGAACCCGAGAAAGTGGCCGTTATAATATGGAGGTGACCACTTAATAGAGGTCAGCTGAAAAATGATATCGGTGGGTGTGGTAAAAGCGATATTTTATCATGGCATTACTTAGTACATTCACCTCTGAATGTACATGCAGTGTCTTTAGGTTATACGAGAAAGTGCTATCTTGAATATGGAAAGGTGTGCCGATGGATATGTAGAAATAAAAACCAAAATTAGCCGCAGTTTTATATTACCTTTCTGTACTGGCCGCTTAATAGAGGGTAAAGATACAAAGATAGTTAAAGACGGGACCGCTGAAAGGTGGCCATGACCGCTTAATAGAGGTGACCGCCTAATAGATATCTCATTTACAAAGTCTGACTGTGAAATTTTTTGGGGCTTTGAAAAGTGACCACTATATAGAGGGTGGTCGCTTAATAGAGGGCCGTTATATAGAGGGCCGTTATATAGAGGGCCGTTATGTAGAGGGCCGTTATATAGAGGGCCGTTATATAGAGGGCCGTTATATAGAGGGCCGTTATATAGAGGGCCGTTATATAGAGGGCCGTTATATAGAGGGATGTTATATAGAGGTTCCACTATATCTACATTTAGACAAGCCTACAAGCGGAGCTCCCAATTATCTTAACTGAGGTAACGACCCGAAAAAAAACGATAAATTATATCAAGAAAACAAATTAGATAAAAACGCAAACATAACTGGTAGAATCAGGGCAAAGCAGTGCAAAAGGTTTAGAAGACAAAAGGAGATAACGGAATATAAAAAAAAGAAATAAACAAAATTTTACTGGCCAAGGTTTCGATCCGGGCCAACTGATTTCATCAGTGCGTGCACAGGTACAGTAGATTTTCAGGCACGTCGCTCGCCAAGTAAAATTATAGTGAGAATATTGGCGCGCTGCACGTTGGGCTTCAGGTGCAAGGGAAACCGGAAGTGAGCCAAATATGGAAACCGGAAGTGAGCCAAATATGGAAACCGGAAGTATCCAAATCTGGAAACCGGAAGTGAGGCAAAATTTGGAAACCGGAAGTGAGCCAAATCTGGCTCTCATCCTATATGTATGGTACTCTCATCACGCTGGCCTTCAATGACGTCATCCGCGTACTTCTCATGTATCAGGTCTTGAATGCCTGTTTAAAAATGTCGTTACCAGCGCCTGATCTGCTGCATCTTGGAAAGTCTGAATTATATGTTTATCTTTTATTGAAGAAATCATGAGTTAAACAGTCGCGATTTGTTTGCTTCCACGATGGCATCACTATAATTCAATTCCAACCACTTATTAGAAGGGTGTATGCCAGAACTTCACAGTAAAATAACTAAAACATTTTCCAGGTGGTAACTTTTGTTTAATGTACTGTAATGTTAAGTACTCTAAGATGGTGGATATCAATTGAATCACAATTCTTGGCGAGATTAAGTTTATCCATAATAACGGTGATGGTTAATAAATACCCCATACTGAAAAAAGTGGAACCTGTAATATGTGGTGTACCTCACAGCTCTATACTAGGGCCTACGTTATTTCTCATATATATTAATGACCTACCGAATTGTTTGCCAGATGCAGCTACGCATATGTATGCTGATGATACAACCCTCACCGCCACTGGAAACGACCCAGAGGAAATTAACGAATCTGTCACGAATAACCTGACTGAAGTGAATAAATGGCTTGCAGCCAATAAACTTCCACTAAATGCGTCAAAAACAGAGATACTACTCATTGGCTCAAGCCAAAGACTTCAGGAATTTCCCAAAGATGTCGTTTCCAATTGGTGGTGGGATTGTAAAAAGAGTTTTGTCAGTGAAGTACCTCGGAGTATACATGTACCTTAACGAATGTTTATCATGGAATACTCATATTGAAAAACTTACAAAGAAAATATCTTCTGGTCTTGGTGCGCTTAAACGCATGAAGCCATTTGTTCCTCTTGTGACTCTCTTAGGTGTTTATAGGGCATTAATTCAGCCCCACTTTGATTATTGTTGCTGCATATGGGGCAAACTTAAACCAAGGGCTCTCTGACAAGTTACAAAAACTACAAAACAGAGCAGCCTACATACTAACTGATCTACTATTTCATACCCATATTGACGAGCTACTGAGTACCCTAGGGTGGAAAAGACTAGAATCTCAAAGGGCCATTCAAAAAGCAGTTATGGTCTATAAAGCACTGCACGGCCTTGCACCCGAGTATCTGACTAAAATGTTTGAAAGAAGAACCGAAGATGTCCAATACAATCTCAGAGGCTCGTCGACTAAAATCTCCTTTCATCATTCGTGCACAAACTTTGGTAAAAATGCTTTCGTTTTGACGGGGCAAAGATATGGAATGCACTGCCCGAGGATGTCAGAGCCTCCGATACAATAAGTATTTTAAGAAACGATTATCTATATTGTAACCTACACTTACTTATTTTTAACTAGCATACTTCAACACACGACATTCAAGTAAAACAGAATGCATATTTTACTTTTTTAGAATCTCTGTATTTTGTAATTGTTTCATGCTATTACTGATGTTTACTCGTGTATAAATAAGTGTGTGTATGTATGTACATTGTATATACTGTAAAAAGACCATGGCAGACTGTATACTATATATGCCGGTGAGCATGATAAACGTAATTACCTTATCCACTGTTACTGTCCTGTCTACAACTTTCGCTTCATTCGTCTGCCGTAGTAAAACCATAGTGTTAGCAAATGAACAATCAGTAATTTAACTGTTATTATAACCTACGAAATATTCTCTCATGTAATTGGTGAAATGCATCACGTGACCCGACATAAGGGACATTACGGACCTTACAAAACCAGGACGGCAACGGCAATGACGACGGGACGTAGAAAAGTGTTTTCTCTCGAAATTTGGTGTTTACTGGTTCCTTTATTCGCTTTTAATCAATTTTCCCATCCAGATCTTCGAAAAATATGATAAGCATAAACTTTTGTTCACGTCGAACGAAAAACAGAGATTTCCTTGTTTACATTTCTTTACTCTTGTAAACGTAAACTTTGGGGTTTTCACATTGGTGTATTCACTGATATCTGTTTTCTGGCGGAGAGTAAATAAAATGTAGGGTTCTTTAGCGCCATCATGACGGCAACGCTAGGACGACGACACAAAACAATAGCTTTACTTAACTACAAAATACAATAACTGCACGTGAAAATGCATGCAGTCGTCTACATTTTGACCATTGTCTGGACAAACAGACCTGTGAGCGAAGAAGAAACTATTTGAAGGGTTATATAGAGGTATTACATGATGGTGAGAAGATATGAAGTTTATCCTCGAGAGTCGAAAACAACTTCATATCTTCAAACCACCGTGTAATTTTCTTTTTATTATATGGACAATTAAACTGCTCTAAGAATTCTTATCTATTCATTTTACTCACTGTCAGTACAAACTTCTTCGTGATCTTTCTAAGCTATTCTGGGGAGTTTTATCAGGTTTTCTTGTCTCTTCGTTGCAGTCAAAAAAATCTTTTGGCTTTTTGTGCTCGGAATATTCATTGTCATGCAGCTCATTTAAGTGATTTTCACAAACCTGCCGCCATCTTTGTAGCTCAAAAGGCGGAAGACGTGACGTCATCGATTTTCACTAGTGAGGATATGGAAAATACGCTACTCAGTACCCGGATGTAGTTCCTATGAGTGGTTTATTTCTCAGTAAAACACTATCGTCCATATAATAGAAAGACAATAACCTATTTTGTGGCGTTGATATAAATTATGCCCTGCATTAAATTTTGTCCTCGAAACTCGCAGTCTATGGCATGGGGCAGCCTAGTCTATGGCATGGGGCAGCCTAGTCTATGGCATGGGGCAGCCTAGTCTATGGCATGGGGCAGCCTAGTCTATGGCATGGGGCAGCCTAGTCTATGGCATGGGGCTGTCTGTGTAACAACAGGCCGGGAAATACTTTTGATTCCAAGCCTTGTAGTTATGATAAAAAATAAAACTTGATTGATCAGGAAACAGGCAGAGATCAGTCATATTAAACACAGCAAACATGTTCCGTGTTCCTATAGAGTTTTCGAGAATGAGAAATGGCTGTCGGAAGACAAGCCCAAAAGGTAGAAATTAAAAAGTCACAGAGGTATTTACAACAAAAAATGGCTGGCAAGGGTTAGGCTACGTATACACAGTACTGGAGAAATTTGGAACCGTTACAAATGTAGTATGGTTTGGCCTTTCCTTTACAGCCTGTACCTGCTATTCGGTCGAATTTTAGACTGCCTATCTGTACAAGTTTCAGACCTGGAAAAATCAGGTACATACCGGACCCAAATTCATCCAGATACAGTGTAAACACAACTGATCCGGATAAATTTTGTACCGGTTCCAAATTCGTCCAGTAACAGTTTAACGCCTGGCTACTGTACGTTTACACTCGATGGTAGAAACTTATTTCCATAACCCAAACCGCCCTTAGTGTAACTGAAGAGTCGCAGCATCAACCCTAAACCATAAAACTAAATAATAATAATAACAATAATGGCCATTTTTATAGCACCATATCACCAAAGTCTCATGGCGCTATACATTTTTCTGACATATCCCGTCAGTGAATGTTTTCGGACTGCTTTTACGGCGCTAATGGCTGCCACACAGTTTACAATGTTGAGTATGTTGTTAGTACAATGGCCAGGCTGCTGTACCGGGTGACATTCCCCTTCTCTTTTTCGAGTAGTACAACAGGATCTTTTATGTCCCTTTCAAATACTGATTAGAAGTAGGAGATAAGGCCAACGGCTTATACGTCCCTACCCAAGGACGCGGCCGGGATTCGAACCCCTGACCTCCCGCACTCTAGACCGTGCTCTACCAACTTAGCCTGCTTACAGGCTCTCGGGTTTTTTCAAGAAATATTAACTGTGGGGTTCTTCACGGCTTCAAACCCATGGCCTTCTGCATGGCCACAACGGCCTTCTGCATGGCCACTACGCTAAGTTACTATCCACCCTCCAACAGCAACACTATTTATCTTTATGCTTGTGTAATTAATTGACCGCTTCCCGGTTAGCCCAGTGGTTAAGTGCCGGTCTGTTGTGCGGGAGGTCGCGGGTTCAAACCTCGGCCGGACCAACACTCAGGGTCTTAAAATAACTGAGTAGAAGGTGCTGCCTTTGTGAAACAATTTCGTTCACGAGCTGCAAATGGTTAGAGCTTCACGTCTTCTCGGATAAGGACGTTAAATCGTAGGCCCATCAGTGGATGAAGAGCCACCTCGTGGATATGCCACTGATTAAACCGTTATTATTATTATTAATAATAATTAGTTCGGCTTTGGGTGATGGAAATAAATGTCTACCTTACTTGATGCCTTACCTTTTTGCTTTCATCCAGTACGTTGCCTCTTTTGGCAGTGGTTTGACTGTTATCTTCTTTACCTTTCTCCTTCCTTTCTGCACTTCCCTTGTCCTTGCTTTCTTTTTCGGGCAGTGTCTGTTTGGCAAAACGTTAATAAACAAGGATCAGATAACTTACAAGAGTAGGCTGCAACTAATGCATCTGCGATATATACTCAATGTCTAGCTAACGTCAATCAAAGTCAATGTTATTTTAAACAAGGACCCACATGATAAAAGGGCCTCAACCAGGTTGAAGACATCTTCAGTTGCCACTGAATCAGTCTTTGTCAAGTGAAAATCTTTGTTCAAAGCTCCGCAACACGTTATGTTCCACTTCAGTGATCTGACATTTGGTATGCACGAAATTCAAATCAAAAACTTCAAAGTCTAAAAATACACTAAAGAGTTTGTAAACGGTTCTAAAACGTTATTGATAGGCATATTGGAACAACTAGCTTCCTGCTGTTTACTCTTTCTTGGCTTATTTTAGCTTCAGCAATTTACTATTTAACATGAGTCTGATTACTTGCTTACAAATATACTTGCATTTGAAATTCAAATGTAGAATCGCAAAGGGTATAAAAGGGAGGGTCTTTTCCCTGTTATAGCGTGGGTCCTTGTTTTAGAGATGCAAAACGTACAGTATGATGTCATGAAATCGATGATGGTGATGGCCAATTAGAGAATAGTCCAATTCGTAGTTCTTGAAAGGTAACCAAGCCTTAGCCTCGCATGGAGGCTGGAGTTGACCCCGCACTGATACAAACCCTCTTTCTATGAATATGGATAGTGTGTGATTATCATGCTAACTAGATACAAGCCATGGAGGCTGGAGTTGACCCTGCACTGATACAAACCCTCTTTCTATGAATATGGATAGTGTGTGATTATCATGCTAACTAGATACAAGCCATGGAGGATGGAGTTGACCGTGCACTGATACAAACCCTCTTTCTATGAATATGGATAGTGTGTGATTATCATGCTAACTAGATACAAGCCATGGAGGATGGAGTTGACCGTGCACTGATACAAACCCTTTTTCTATGAATATGGATAGTGTGTGATTATCATGCTAACTAGATACAAGCCATGGAGGATGGAGTTGACCGTGCACTGATACAAACCCTCTTTCTATGAATATGGATAGTGTGTGATTATCATGCTAACTAGATACAAGCCATGGAGGCTGGAGTTGACCCTGCACTGATACAAACCCTCTTTCTATGAATATGGATAGTGTGTGATTATCATGCTAACTAGATACAAGCCATGGAGGATGGAGTTGACCGTGCACTGATACAAACCCTCTTTCTATGAATATGGATAGTGTGTGATTATCATGCTAACTAGATACAAGCCATGGAGGCTGGAGTTGACCCTGCACTGATACAAACCCTCTTTCTATGAATATGGATAGTGTGTGATTATCATGCTAACTAGATACAAGCCATGGAGGATGGAGTTGACCGTGCACTGATACAAACCCTCTTTCTATGAATATGGATAGTGTGTGATTATCATGCTAACTAGATACAAGCCATGGAGGATGGAGTTGACCCTGCACTGATACAAACCCTCTTTCTATGAATATGGATAGATTGTGAACATCATGCTAACTACACTGTAGATACAAGACATGGAGGATGGAGTTGACCATGCACTGATACAAACCCTCTTTCTATGAATATGGATAGTGTGTGATTATCATGCTAACTACATGTACATGTAGATACAAGCCATGGAGGATGGAGTTGACCCTGCACTGATACAAACCCTCTTTCTATGAATATGGATAGATTGTGAATATCATGCTAACTACACTGTAGATACAAGACATAGAGGATGGAGTTGACCATGCACTGATACAAACCCCCTTTCTGTGAATATGGATAGTGTGTGATTATCATGCTAACTAGATACAAGCCATGGAGGATGGAGTTCACCCTGCACTGATACAAACCCTCTTTCTATGACTATGGATTGTGAATATCATGCTAACTACACTGTACATGTAGATACAAGACATGGACGATGGAGTTGACCATGCACTGATACAAACCCTCTTTTTATGAATATTGACAAATTTTGATTATCATGTTAACTACATGTAGATACAAGTCTAATGGGGAGCCAGGGTGGCGCAGTGGTTAAGTGCTTCGCCTCTCACCTCTGTGGCCCAGGTTCGATCTCTGGATACGGCACCATAAGGGAGTTGAGCTTGTTGGTATCGTACCCTTGCTCCGAGGGTTTTTCTCCGGGTCCTCTGGTTTTCCTCCCTCCTTAAAAACCAACATGCTAAATTCCAATTCGATCTGTGAATTAGCCAGGTCCTGACTTTGATCAGACCCTATGGTTGTTTCATGTCTCGTTAGAAATTCAGAGTCTAGCTAAGCTTAGTCAAGTCACCAAAGGCTTGGTTACTTTTCAAAATGGAGGTCAAGAACTATGAAATGGAGAATTTTCCTAATTTGGAAAAATTTAACTTGAGTTTTCGGAGTCGCCGATCTTAGAAGTGTAACCTGCGACACATAGTACATGTTTATGTATTTCTCCATCAGGAATTCCTTTCATGTTTACATTCATGACATTGTACCTACATGTAGTAATAGGTTACACCCTGTATATAAAGGGACACAACGTCTACAATTACACTGATTTGTGTAATCTTTTGTGGTATAAAAAGCAGTTTATGAAAGACTATTTCATTCACTGGTACCTTGAGCTGGGACTCTTGTTCCTTCTGCTCCTCAGCCTTCGCTTCTTGTTTTAGTTTCTGAAAGACAAGTATGAAACCCGTCAGTCCTCACACATTCACTATACTTCATTCTCATGTTGGTGGACGTTAACAAGATTTCTCGTTAGCTTCTCTTGTTAGATCAACCGCAATACTACACTACAAGCTTCGTTTATTGAAAGCACCGAGACAAATAACAATGAGAAGCCTTGTGAACAGTAATTTTTAACTATTGTTTAGGACTGACTAGCCTCGCTTACACGTTCAAAACCTTTTGTGTGTACTGACTAGCCTCGTGTTCATGTTACCAGGACAATAGCTTTTTAAATTGGACGCCATTTTTCGAATGGGTCTATGTACCAGGCAAACAAATGTTCCTAAATAAATGTGATTTATGAAGAGAGATATAGAAAACTTCGCCATTTATCAACCTTCTGCTCAGGGATACATATACGTGAGTTTATTTATTTATTTTAAATTTGTAAACTATAGCTATTTTGTGTGTGTATGTTTGTTAGTTAATTCACCACTTTGATTTTCTTTCCATCTTGTAAAAAAAAATATTTGTAATATTGTACTATCTCTACTGACCATAAGCCATTTAAGCCTCTGGCTTTGGCCTTTCTTCTGTACGTTCTCCCTTATAGTATTTGTAAATAAATTGAATTGTGATATTCACCACGTATGTGTGTTCCCCTCGGTGAATAAATCACCGCTACTCCCTCCCTCCAGACAAACAACCCTTACGGATTGTGGGATACATGCAGATGTGGAAGAATTTATAATTATTTTGACATGATCAAACAAGAAGGTTCACTATTTAATTTACTGAAGTCGAAGTGACTATTGTTGAATATTTACCGAGATGAATATTTACCGAGATGAATATTTACGGAGACGATTTCAGTGAATAATTGTTAATTAGTATAATTTCATCAGTGAATATCAGAGAAATTAAAACTAGACAATCATAGTCTGACTGCCAATTCTTTTATAATCTGAAGTTTCAGAAGAGCGCAATTGACAGGATAGTTTTGTGACAAACATTTGCATAATCACATGCCGCTACGGTTCATTGCACAAACCGACTCAACACATGACTTGCATGCAAGGACTGCAAGAATGGATTTTCTAAAGGAACAGAAGAAATACCGAAAAACACTCCAAATGCATAATTCGAATTCAAGTTGAAGCAGCAGTCCACTTTTGAGACCTCGTACCGTGTTACAAAGAGAAGAAATTAGTGGAAATGGGAAAAACTGAAAATATGCCACGGCAAGTGAAAATTTATTGAAAAGACATTTGCTGGAAACTACGAACCAGTTTTGTTGATTATAGCCATCACAGAATCAAAGACAATGGTAAATCAAGAGACAAATGAATTCAGTCTGAGAGAAGGTTTGATATCAGTTGATGTACGGAGGGCGGCGAGAGAAGAGTATTCTAGTTTCATTCAGAGGAGCCAGTTGCTGTCACTTACATGTATTGTTTTTCTATCAAGAACCAGAAGGAAAATAACTGAGTAAGTACACTCTTTTTGTGTCGAACCATTCCCAATTACACATTCATAGGACACGGTCAACATTGCATTCTCATACAAACACTGTATTTCTCGCCATGCTAGCACCGATTACCCATCATGCAACGATGAGCGCGAACCGGTCTATTCACGAGGACGGAATAAACTCAACCCAAAACTCTAAGTAAACTTTGTTTGTGAAGGCTTATGGATAAAAAAAAATCTTCAAGTTAAGCGATACTTAAATTTAGTTGCTTCTTTGCTGGATTTTGGAAAAGCTTTTTCTTTCATATTATTTATTACTTCGCGAGAAACATCGGTAACTATGCGAGTGGCCATTTTGTTAAATGCCTTGTATGTTATATTCACCTCCAGGTGCTCTTCGGGTGAATATAGCGACGTGTGACGTAATTCTCGACCAATCAGAGCACAGGAATCTCTTTATTCAAACTAAAGGTACAGCTTGAGCTTAAGGACAATCTTTTCATCAGCGTTTACCATGAAAACCATTTGGGGTAGACCCTGATATTTTAAAAGAAGGGTTAAATTAACTACACAACCACACAGAAAGATCAAAGACGATAAGTACAACGAATTTGAGGTAATTGATTTGGTGTGAAATTTCAATACATGACAACATGGCGGCTTCATATGAGAACATGGCAAGAACCTTACTTTGAGATGTCCTTGGCAACGAAAATAGCTCAAAAGTAAACAGTTGCTCTTACTATGGCACAGCATACAATGTCTCTTTTCAATTCACGAAACAATTTTTTTTTCAAAAAGCAAAGGAAGACCTCAAATATGGAGAAATTTAGTAAACTTAGTTGACAAAATGTTGCGAAAATGTTTCCATTCGCATCACCAAGACTATTGTTCTAATGGACAAATCTCGTGACGCACACAGTCTGGCCTCTACCCTTTTCACACCTCAGCAAATCGAAATGCCAATACACTGACTGGATACCATAAGATTTGTAATCCACATGCATAGAACTGGATTCAATTGAGTGTCGAAATGTAATTAGGTAAATAATTTTGAGTTTGAGGAATATTGGCAGAATCAGGAAGTGCCTGAGCTAAACTAGTACTGAGTGGCTAATTCATGCATTCATAACGTCCAAGTTACATTATTGTAATAGCCTTATGTATGGGCTGCCTACTGTGCAGATTCAGAAACTTCAGCATTTACAAAACACTGACGAGCCCTAGATTAGTTGTTAGATCTAAGCATTCTGCGCATACAATGTATATAACCTCCACTGGCTACCACTTAAGGAACGCATTGAGTTTAAGGTTCTGATTATTACTTATAAGGCTATCAATGGGCTAGCCTGCTATGCAGACGTATTTTTTCACTCTCATAAATTCGAATAAGAAAGTAACGTCTGCTTACCCGAGCGCTTAATTAGTTTCCAATATGCAAGCACGACGTCAGCACGTTTGTTTATTTTTTTTGCCCAATCAAAACCATTGTTAGAATTTTAGTGAATTGGCGCGCCAGTGAACACTCAGACTCCTATGATTGATCAATGGCAAATGTATTGTCTGAATTCCTTTTAAATGTCACTTTCCAGGATATGGAAGGTAAAATCTGATTGGTCCATAACACAATGAGGTCTGCATATTGGAAACTAATTAAGCGCTCGGGTAAGCAGACGTCACTTTTTTCTTCGAATTTATGAGTGAAAAAATACGTCTGCATAGCAGGCTATCAATGGGCTTGCGCCCTGCTATATTACTTCATGGTAGTATTCTGTTCCTGCATAATCATTTTCTCTACTGTTTTACAGTATTATGCAGGGAGACTATATGGAATGGAACACTACCATTCAGAAGTACATACCCGCAATGTACTCGCAACTCGCATACCCGCAACCTTCGTTCTGCAACTCAAGGGCTATTGTTGATTCCAAAATCTGGTTCTGTATCCAGACTGTGGAATGCCCTGCCACCCGCAATAAGGCATGCAACATCATTATCTTCCTTCAAGTTACATCTTAAGACACTCCTTTTTAGGAGATTTTATAATACAGATTGTCAGAGCTCACAGAGCGTTGACTGATCTGAGAATTACTCAGATTATTAGTTATTGTATTTCACATAGTTAGCTTAGTGTATGTTTTATTTGTTTTCTGCCACTTACTGTAAATGCATTGAGGCTTGCATAATGCATTTGAAGAACTGCTGTTATTATTGTTATTATGTCAGTTATCTATGATTGGGTTTACTTTGCCTCGTGGTTGGTTAAAGTAAAACCAATCCTGAAGTACTTCAGTTCGTGATTGACTCATTGCATTTTTACTTGCACCTGTGATTAGCTCTGCTCTATTACACACACATTTACTGTGCCGTGCACTACATTGTACCTCTTGCGCCTGGGTGATATACTTGCTATGTGCGCCTTCAGTGAGAACATTCAACAGCCGATCCACAACACCATGTGCAAACATGGATGCATCTTTGACGAACGCTTGAATGCTGTGGAGGAAGATCAAGAAAAATCGATACCCCATCATCGATCACACTTTTAGATCTATTTCGGGATAGTTATAATTAAGGCAAATTGTGCAAAGGATGCTGGATGCACTCCTCTCTCGAGCATGAAGAAATGTCTAAAAAAATTGGAATTCTCAAATGCGGATAAAAAAGCTTTAGGTGCTAATTCATGGGTTGCATGATGGTTATGTTGGTTGGTAATGAACAAGATAACTCATTAGCTACTTTTGTTATTAATACCAACCAACACGGTGGCTGAGCTTCTGTGATTTTATTCCCTTAGAAATGATTGCAACCCATGAATAGCAAAGTGTGTTCCATAACCACGGTCATCCCTTCATTTAGGCAAACATGAATTGCTACCAAATTGTATTACGTATTGCATTCTATTGTATTGCGTATTGTGTTGAATTCTATTGTATTCTGATAGCAATTCATGTGTGCCTACATGAAGGATCACCCATAACCACAACCGATGTAAACTAGTCATTGGGTGAGTTGGGTGTCATTGTTTGATATCGTAGCTCGGTAGTCATTGGGTGAGATGGGTGTCATTGTTTGATATCATAGCTCGGTAATCATTGGGTGAGTTGGGTGTCATTGTTTGATATCGTAGCTTGGTAGTCATTGGGTGTCATTGTTTGATATCGTACCTCGGTAATCATTGGGTTAGTTGGGTGTCACTGTTTGATATCATAGCTCGGTAATCATTGGGTGAGTTGGGTGTCATTGTTTGATATCATAGCTCGGTAATCATTGGGTTAGTTGGGTGTCATCGTTTGATATCGTAGATCGGTAATCATTGGGTGAGTTGGGTGTCATTGTTTGATATCATAGCTCGGTAATCATTGGGTTAGTTGGGTGTCATCGTTTGATATCGTAGATCGGTAATCATTGGGTGAGTTGGGTGTCATTGTTTGATATCATAGCTCGGTAATCATTGGGTTAGTTGGGTGTCATCGTTTGATATCGTAGATCGGTAATCATTGGGTGAGTTGGGTGTCATTGTTTGATATCATAGCTCGGTAATCATTGGGTGAGTTGGGTGTCATTGTTTGATATCATAGCTCGGTAATCATTGGGTGAGTTGTGTGTCATTGTTTGATATCGTAGATCGGTAATCATTGGGTGTGAGTTGGTGTCATTGTTTGATATCGTAGCTTGGTAATCATTGGGTTGATTTGCTATCACTTTGACTACTGTTTGGGAGTTAAAAAGTAACATTATTTAACAAATGGAAGATGGTTCTCTGTGTTCTATAAACAATTATAAAATAGTTTCGATAGTACGCGCGCTCTGATTGGCTGTAAGCCGTGTTTCTATAACTCTATAGAAACATAGACAGCTGAGTGCGCGCTTGAGCTAGTTGTGAGAATTTACGTTTTGGTTATCAAATTAAGCGAACGTTTCCGTGCTTTTATTCGTTTATTTTATGAAGGAAATAGGAAATATTTTCCCCTTGTTTCTATACAGTTACAGAAACACGGGAAATGTTTTCTATTTCTTAAATGTGACCACACACGGGAAAACGTACACTAACGGTTATCCGTTTAGTGCTCTTAACCGTTTGTTATCCGTTTAAACGGGTAAAAAAGTCGTTTAAACGCTTTCGAAAATCGTTTAAACGTTTTCAAAAACCGTTTAAACGTTTTCGAAAATCGTTTAAATGGTTTTGAAAACCGTTTAAACGTTTTCCAAATTCGTTTAAACGGTTTAAAATTTCGTTTAAACGATTTGAAAAATCGTTTGCTTTTTCAGCCTGCCCGTTTAAACGTTTTCGCAAATCGTTTGCTTCAAAACAGAAACCGTTTAAACGATTTGTCAGATTGTTCAATAGTCCGTGTTTGGCCGTTTAATTGCCTTGGCAAACCGTTTAATCGAACAACCAAACAATCTTACATGCCGCGCTTCGTAATTCACCATGAGAACTTATGTTCCTTTTGTTTTGACAGATCGATATTGCGTATTTCTTACCGCGGGCGAGTTCTCTGCCATGGACACACACGAGCCAGTAAACAAATGTTCGCCCTCACATTGAGTTACTGTACAGTATTGTGCAAAAGTCATGCAAACGTATTTCGACGAATTTCGCTGTTTGTTCCTACGAATGTCGCGACGAAATTTTCTCGAAATTTCAGGCAACTTTTCGTTCGAAATTTCCACGAAAAATCGATCAGATACGCGAAAATTCGAATGCCAAGGCGAAATATCGCCAACCTGCGAGCGACATTTCGACGATATTATTTTCATTTATTGTCAAGCCCCGTAAAAGTCGTTGCATAAAGTTTTCAAGTAAATTCGGACCATGCAGTTATCGAAATATCGTGAGCCGTAAAATAAACAAAACGGCTGCTCGCTTATAATTAGTTCCCAAACCGGCGGTGCGTGGCCCGCTTTAAAGCTTGACTCACTCGCTGAGCGCAAAGCATAACACCAAATAAACTTTTGCTTCAGTATAGTTTCACATTTAAGGCAGATGCTTGTCTTGTTACTAGTATTAAAAGGTTTCGGCAGAAATCATTGTAAATGTTTGCGTATTAAAATCTCATCTCAACTCTTCTGAATTTCCACGTGCAATCAGTCAGGCGTGAACGTGTCAGTCTGATATTTTACTGAACATCAACAGAGTTTTGAAGCAACGTTTGTCATATTGAAAGACGTGCAAAAACTTCTATACTCTTACCAGAAAACTTCTACTGGGAAAGTGCAATTCCTTTTGAATTAAAAGAGCTTTAATGCATCGGATCACATCAGTCAGTTCGCGTAAATGGAAATTAATTACGCCCCCGCGGTATTTGTGTCAGAAATGAGACACGCGTCTGGCTGACAGTTCACGATTGACGGAGACTTTTATTATATAAGAATCTTGACTTTTTGACGCCTCTGGCACGCAGGGTATTTACCAAAACCATCAGTCTTACTATACGCTTGTAAAACTGTTTGTCATGAATTCGAATTTGTCACGCGTTAATCCTGGTGAAAGAAAGAAAGAAAAATATAAAACAGTGCAATTGACACGTACGCTATTTCGGATCACGATATTTCGATAACCTGGTCCGAATTTTCGTTTGACAATAAACGAAATATCGTCGAAATGTCGTTCGCATGTTATTGGCGATATTTCGCCTTGGCATTAAAATTTTCGCGTATCTGATCGATTCTTCGTCGAAATTTCGAACGAAAAGTTGCCCTGGCGACATTCGTAGGAACAAAGAGCGAAATTCGTCGAAATACGTTTGCATGACTTTTGCACAATACTGTATGCATTAAAGGTCTTTTAATTCAAAAGGAATTGCACTTTCCCAACGTTGCTTCAAAACTCTGTTGATGTTCTGTAAAAAATCACACTGACACGTTCACGCCTGACTGATTGCACGTGGATTACAACGCTCTGAATTAGAATAATCAGTGTTCTTGCAGAAAAACAAGGGATCCGCCGCGCCGAATCATTTGCGCGAGTATAATTTATGTAGCACAATATTTCTGATTAATATGTTATTACCAGTAAGTCGGAACACTGGAACTCACTTCCAAAACAAACCACTTGGATCAGGAAAGTTTGCATTCAAAATCATTCGGTGCCGCAAGATTTCAAAGAAGACATCGTGAGAAGGAGAGGTTTATAGGCCTGCAATTAAATGGCAATTTAGTCAAGTTTTCAGGTGAGTTTAACGGCTTGCTATTACTTTCCCCGTTGCATCAGTCGAAGAGCAGGGAAACTGACAGCGGTAGAGAGAGTACCTACTATTATGTTAGTGCATTCGCTTTGTATAGTTTAGTTTCATAAAATCTAAATCTAAAATCTTTGTTCCTAAATCATGACCGTGAGAGTAGTTCATATTCTGATTGGATGTAAGTGTACAATGATTTTATTGAAGTTGTCTGAAACCTGTTAGGGCATTTGAAGTATTGTTTTCCTTGCAGTTATTCGCAAAGTTGAAAGTGACAAACTGCAAGGAGTTAGCGCTTTTCGTTTCAGTTTTAACTCCAAGATCACGCCTTTGAGGAAAATTTCTTGCCCCTGTATAGAAATCCATCCAGTGACGCGCTCTTATCCGCAAACATTTACGGGGCCAACAGGACACTCGCGAGTTGCTTTCCGCAAGCAGTTTAATCGTTTAGGCTATCACTGAAAACCGTTTAATCACTTTCCAAGATTGTTTAAACGTTTTTAGAAACCGTTTGCTCTTCAACCCAGTCCATTTAAACGTTTTGGTAAACCGTTTGCTTTCCAAAGCTGCCCGTTTAAACGATCTGAAAAATCGTTTAAACGTTTTGAAAAAGCGTTTAAACGATCTGAAAAAGCGTTTAAACGATCTGAAAAAGCGTTTAAACGATCTGGAAAAGCGTTTAAACGATCTGAAAAAGCGTTTAAACGATCTGAAAAAGCGTTTAAACGACCCAAAAAAGCGTTTACTAACCGTTTAAATTTGCCCGTTTAACGGAAAAGCGTTAGTGTACGTTTTCCCGTGTGTGGTCACAAATAATGTATGTGCAAGGTCTTGAAAGCTGGGAGTGGATGTACAGTTATTCAACCTTGGTGCTCCCATAATTTATATTATAATGTTTGTGGAGGAATGGATAGTGCATTTCTAATTGTAATCCTAGTCTTGAGAAAGGCACTTTTACCAAGAGAGGTAAAGTTCTCGACTTAATGCTAATCAGGTTTCAAACAACTGAGGACAGATCCCTCATTTAAATCTGAGGTCAGATCCCTCAGTACTCCTCACCTCTGTGCATATTGAATCCCTGTGTCATTGCCGTATGTGCTGTAGAGTAAGTCGGATTCTTCTTTGCTGATCGTAGCTCGAGACGAGTCATAACTCGGTGCAAATGATCCGAATGGTCCGTACATGAGATAGGACACTGGTAGTCAAGAGACAGACAGTACATGAGACTGGACAATAGTAGTCAAGGGATAGACAATACTCAAGACAGGCCACTAGCAATCAAGAGACATACATGTAGAGTACATGAGGTAGGACACTGTAGCATGCAGTTAAGAGACAGACAGTACATGAGACAGGACACTAGCAGTCAAGAAACAAACAGTACATAAGACAGGACACTAGCAGTCAAGAAACAAACAGTACATAAGACAGGACACTAGCAGTCAAGAAACAAACAGTACATAAGACAGGACACTAGCAGTCAAGAAACAAACAGTTAAATAAGACAGGACACTAGCAGTCAAGAAACAAACAGTACAGAAGACAGGACACTATATAGCAGTCAAGAAACAAACAGTACAGAAGACAGGACACTAGCAGTCAAGAAACAAACAGTACATACATGTAAGACAGGGCACTAGCAGTTCAGAGACACACAGTACATAGGACAGGACACTAGAAGTCAAGAGATGCATGTAGACAGTCCACGAGACATATTGAAACAATTGTAAGATTGTTAACAAATGTTAACAAGGTTTGGAGACTGTACTCGTACCAGGAGTGGCTTTGTTCCTCTTGTCCTCTTTAAAGCCAGCAGTGATGTGAGACCCAGAGGTTACCTTGCCAGCCACAGTACCAAGATTAACGGGCAGGGACTCTGAAACACGTTCAATGAGAAAATGACTGCTACATGTAACTCGGTTCTTGAGCTGCAATCACAAATTCAAATGAAAAACTGCCATGCCAGTTGAAGGAACAAGAGAAGCTAAATATATTTTTTAGCTGCAGGCAACTACATTTAACATGGTATTGGCACCCAACCTGCTTACATTCAAGGAGAAACTTGCTGCACTGGGGCATTAATCATTACAATTGGCTGCCCTGACCATTGTTATTAACAACTTATTATTTGTTTTATTATTAATTATTATTTACATGTATACCAATCGTGAAATAAGGGTTGTATCAATTGGGCTTAATGCCAACATTCTTGGTAATTAACTCTTACTTTATGCAATAAACTATCTTTAGTTAGTAGTACACATACCTTGTGTGCTGTCAGGGTTTAACACTGCTAAGGAAGTAGACCCATCTTTATCACGCCGGAGGAAACCAATCTACAGCAAATGGGCCAACAATGATTCACTTTTGTGTTTGAAATAAATTATCTTTGTAAATTGATTTAACCCTTTCCCTACTGGACATATTTGGCTCAGTTGGTGAAATCCTGAGTGCTAACTCAACCCTCCCCCCTTAGTTCAAGTTTGGCTAGCCCGGGTCAGTTAAATACTGCTGACTTTTTAAGCTGAGGGCTCAAACTTTTCCCACAATGCCATTTGTGAGAATTCTGTTCACTCGTTGATGGTAGGTACATGTATGGCTGCTTCGGTAGGGTTTCTAATGAAATGAGCTCTAATTTTGGATAAATATGCCACTGTCAGAGAGCTTGAAGACATCATTAAGTCTGAGGATGGCTGAAAAGTACTTGGTTTGCTTCTAGTAGGCTTTGTGAGGGGATTTCACAGGGTTTTTCCGTTGTGTTTGTGCTTTGAGACACAGGAAAAAAATATTCAATGAAATCGTTGGAATCCTGCAGTTGGCAGTCTTTTACCCCTGCCCAACCTATTAGGATGTGTTTTTGTCACTTTAAAGCAACGGCTTGAGTCCAAATCACCGCTCTTGGTTGTAAGGGGTAAAAGACTTATAAAAAAAACCTGCCGGAGTTCCAGAGGGGGAGACCCCTTGTGATTTTTTTTGTTGATTACCCAGCGTGCAATTGGAGGTGGGAGCAGGTAAATGTGGTCGAGTGAAATGCAGTGTAAACATCGGCGTGGTTCACAGTCGTTTGGTGCGTTTTGTGCAAACAAACCTGCTGGTTGGAAAGATTAAACAAGGTACTGTAACGACTGAGTGGTGATTTTGTGTTTGCTTTTGATTTCAAGTGTGAATGGGAAGGTTTTTTTTGAGCCAATTTTCAGCTCCTCAAAATTCGCGAAAATCGAAGAAACGAACAACGATGTCCAAAACAAATGCGTTTTTCTCCAAAGTGGGAGAGTCAAACGATCCCTGTTATAGCTCTGACTTTGAAGTCATTCATTCCTTGAAATAATATCACAACATCGTATTTCCAGCATGTCTAGGTTTGATGCAATAATTTTCTCCAAGTACATGCTTCATATTGGGCGGTTACGGGCGGCACAGGAGGGAAAGGGTTAAAGTGTACACCAGGTCAAACATTTGTATTACTATTATCAAACTCATTAATAATTCATGAAGCAAAAACAAGGAAATCACCGACCGATAAGTGATCTTTAAATCTGATACAGATTTTGTCTTGATTTACATAAACTTTGGCTTAGATTTTCTCAGCCAAAATAAGTCGTATCACCAAAACAACTGAAAACATGACTCCCTACATCTAGACGTTTGATAAGTATAAGATAAAGAATTTGTGTCCGATATTTATCCAATTTACAAACTCTTGCTTTCGACTCGATTTTGTAAATCGGATAAAGGTCATTCTTTAGCTACATGTACATGTATTACATATCGATTCTACATCAAGTGAATAGTTGAATAGTAGAATACTTCTCGATTTGAGTGTTGCATCCATGAGTTATAGAGGTTTATATTTATAATATATTAAAGCTGGTGATGTAAAACTGGTCTTCATTTATTATACAAAAACATACTGGTAGAGATAAATGACCTTTTGTAAACATCTGTTATATTTGAAGGTTATATCAGTGATTTTACCAAATATTTTGTCAAAATCAGAAAACCGCTTCATTCGCAAGGAAAAAGAAATGACAGTAAATTCCCGAATTTACGTCACACATTAGCATATTGGAAGTAGAAACCTCATAGATGCAACACTCAAATCAAGAAATATTCTACTATTCAACTATTTATTTGATACAGAATCAATATTAATGATAAAAAGTTTAACTGATATACACTTTAAGTTGACCTTGATAGAGAACTGATCAAATAGTTTGAGTTACATGATAAAAGGATCTATGTATGTCACAGGATTGATTTTTCTGATTTGTTTTCTTCAAAACAGTGATACATGTAGATTAAAGTACATGTAATTAACGAAGCTAAGCTGCCGATGGGAGGATACTGATTGAGTTCCACCCCAGTTCCACCGAACGAGGTCCATTCACACCCCAAAACAAGACAAACAGAACTCTTGGCCAATAAAACCAATAAATGAAGCATTGCAATGAAACACTTCACTGAACCTAGATGTTTTGCCATCTGGGAATCCCACAAAAATGTTTCTTTCAACATGGTGAAATTATCAGTTAAGAGGTAAAAATGTATATTCCCTCATCCAGACTGGTGCGAACAACCTTGGCAATAAAAATAATATTTATACATTATTTTTCTTAACATTTTCAGAAAGTTTTCTTTTGCTTAATTTCAACAATGATAAAATATACCATTGTAGTGGTTTTCTTCACATAAATTATTACAATAACTCTTAATGGTCAACTGCAATGCAAAAATAATGCACAATGCAGCTCTGGGTGGAGAATACCTAATAAAATTATGGACAATGTAGGAACTCACCTTGCTTTTGGGGTATTTCTCTTTCAACTGAGCAGATACTCTCTTTGCTGCCTCTTGAACTTGAGCCAGGATTTTCCTACCAACTGCTGAGGGCTTTGTTTGATCACTTCTAAATGAAAAGAAACCACATACATTGTATGGTAATTAATACTACTACTAATGCAAGAATGCTTATAGTCCTTGGAGTGATACACGAGAGTGATACATGTATACAGTAATATACTAATACTAATGCAAGAATGATCTTATACACACCCTGTAGTCATTAGATGCCTGAGTGATACATGTACATGTATACAGTAATTAATACTACTACTAATGCAAGAATGATCTTATACACACACACTGTAGTCCTTAGATGCCTGAGAGTGATACATGTACAGGTATACAGTAATATACTACTACTAATGCAAGAATGATCTCATATACACCCTGTAGTCATGATTAGATGCCTGAGAGTGATACATGTATACAGTAATATACTACTACTTAAATGCCAGAATGATCTTATACACACCCTGTAGTCATTAGATGCCTGAGAGTGATACATGTACAGGTATACAGTAATATACTACTTCTACTAATGCAAGAATGATCTTATACATGTACACACCCTGTAGTCCTTAGATGCCTGAGAGTGATACATGTATACAGTAATATACTACTACATGTACTAATGCAAGAATGATCTTATACACACACTGTAGTCCTTAGATGCCTGAGAGTGATACATGTACATGATCATGTATCAGTGCTTGAAGCTAACTGTTTTAGTAGAAACCAACTAGTGCTCTATTGTGAATCTTGCAATCTAGTTAACCATTAACTATCTAGTAATTAACAATTCTAAAATACATAAATAATTCATGAGGAAAAACTAAAGAAATGAATGCTTAATGAGTGTTTATAAATGTGATATGAACTCAGGTCTCATGCATTTACATAAACTTTAACTTTTGATTTTCTCGGCCAAAATAAGTCGTGTCACCAAAATAACTGAACAACATGACTCTACACCTACAATGTAGAAGTTTTAGAAGTAATTTATAAAATTCAAGTCCGTGTTGTATCGGATCAGATCTATGTCTACCAATACAACATGTCCTCCCATTTTATAATCAGTACATAAAAGATGGTTCTTCATGTTCAATTTAACAAATATATGTCATTATGTTTGCCATGCAACTCTCCTCATACAAGTCATGTAGATGCAGAAAATGTAAAAATGTGAAGAGAACAAAGAAGTAATTGAGTGCCATAACTGATGTTCTTTTCATATTTCCACGTCATCTATGCATCTAATTAGAGGACAAACCCATGGCAAAATGACATCTGTCAGTTAGATACAATAATTACCGTTTTTCACATTTTTATACCATACTTTAGCAGCTTATATACATGTATGTACTGTACTAGAATCACCTTCTATTTATTTTATAATATAAAACTCGATATACACAGAAAGAAATTCTCAAGTGTGCATTATAAGAAAATCAAGCACACTGAGCAACCAATGAAATCATGCGTTCTTAGGATGCTACCGTAATTTATTTATAATGAGCAATAAATAGTTAGTAGTGAAAAAGACAGTTTTCAAAAACAAAACAATGGCAGCCAATTCATCAAACTACTAAAAAGTATTCTTGCTTCAGCTTAAGCTACATTTGTACATTGTACATGTAGATTGAACAAATGTAGACTACTGGCTCTGTGTTTCTATGGCTGGTAGTTGATGAGGAGCATACATCTTGGAGCTTGTGGTCTAATTGTTATTAATAGAGCATACATTGTAGATTGTAGAGTAGGAGCACACATCATGAACTACATACCGTAAAGACCGGTGTAAGAAAAGGTATCACATATTTGCATAAATTACCATTTGTTTAAATCATAGGGAAAAAATGACAGATGTATAACCGGTGTATAAGCCACACCTTTTCCCACCAAATTTTTGTTCAAAATCGGGGGTGCCGCTTTATATCTACGGGAACACCAAGAAAAGGTATCACATATTTGCATAAATTCACATTTGTTTAAATCATAGGAAAAAAAATCCAAAATTGCTGGATTACACGTACCCTGGGTACCAGAGGTTCTACTGTCTCCATTCGCGAAAGTTAGGTGCCTAACTAACTAAAGGAGCGAAGCGACGAGAACCTCTGGTGGCACGGCTTGCCAGTCTCACTTCCATATTCGAACTAGTATCACATTTCTCGAATAACTGGTTTTGCAGTCATGACATCTGTTAGCTGTCAAATACATGTTTCACTTTTTCCGCACCACTGACTACTTGTGTGTTCGAAATTCAGATAATGCAAAACACTCCACTGAAACCCGGACTGAAACCTGCTTTATACCAGGGTAGGTTGCACGTAACATCATCACCACCATCTTGGTTAACATTAACAAAAGATTCCTTGTTCGATCAACCATGAAACCAAAAGATCTATTTGTTTGATTCAACCAACATGGCCGCCACATCTTTATTATTTGAATCTCTGGGGATTGATTGCAAACCAGCAATAGAACCAAAAACAACAGTTCTCAGATTCGCTCTGTGTCAAACTCGTTGTTGACTGCCTTGTCGTTGTAAATCAAATTGATTTCTACTCAAGCTCCTCTCCTTCGCTTTCCAGAGAAGACTAATGTAGCTGTCCAGTTGCTTGTCATCTTCTCTGTAAAACCTTGAATGGTGTCGAAAATCTGGGTGTGGCTTATCTACGGGTGAGGCTTATACACAGGTCTTTACAGTATGTACATGTAGTTCCTGGGTTAGTGATTGATTAAAACTACTACCAAAAGGGCCACAGTAAGTGTTTTTTTAAGATTGAATATACAGTCCCTGTCAAAAGTTTTTCACACCGTACGAACCACATGTGGTAGCATGTGGCACATGTGCCACATGTGTTTACCACTTTCGGTAAAATGAATGTGGCGAAATGTGGCGAAGCAAAATCGGTAACTGAACCACTTTCGTTAAAACACAATCGGTGACCGAAACACTTTCGTTAAAACACAATCGGTGACCGAACCACTTTCGTTAAAACACAATCGGTGACCGAACCACTTTCAGTAAAACGAAATCGGTGACTCTACCACCTTCGGTAAAACGAATTCGGTGATTCGACCACCTTCGGTAAAATGAATTCGGATAGTCATCATGTTATGTAAATATGGCGCTACGTACGTGATCAATTCTAGTTTAGTTGTAGCAAAGTTCGGCGTTTTTATTCATCTGATAAACTTTACAGACTTCTGTTCTTTCATACTTTAATCTATCCCTCAATCCCTTCACGATTCTTTAAAAGTCGTTGCGTACGCTGTATGTTTTCAATTCAACAGATTCAAGAGCTTTTCGGTGCTTACAATGTGCTTTCAGCCGTGGAAACTAATTGTCTGGTTTTTGACACAACAAGAATGTTGCAAACTTCGCGGAACATGTGATCTTATTGCAGAATGCAGAGTTAAATAATGCGGGAAAGTTTCTCAGCTTTTAATACTGGCAAGTGATAAACGTCTACCAAATAGAATATTCTGGAATTCTTTTTATTTAACGTGGGATCCGTCATTTTGCTCAAATTGCTCGAACAGAAGTGTGACATTTTTGAATAATCAATGAGCTCTGACAGCAGTGTTTGTTTTGCTTTGAGATCACACCAAAAATTATCTTGATATCTTCCTACTGAATCAAATGCTTTCAAAGTTTTGTATTTTATTTGCGGTCTGAACAGTTTTCACCTAATGCGAAAACTGGTTTGAGTCCATTCTGTCAAATAAAAACACCCAGGTGAATACATTTTGGATATTTTAATTCGTTATTGGTTATTTTGCCGTGAGATCGCACCGAATCTTCTTGATTTCAATTTCAGCGTTTTTACTTCATCGCTTCGTCAATTTGTGATTGGCATTGCGGTTTATAATTGCTGTGAGACCGGACTGCAGCGATTGGTCTGATGTCAGATGTGAAACAAACAAGTCTCAGGTCCTTGATCGATCAAACATAGGACCTGTCAAAACTCAGACTGACAGGTTCACGCGTGACTGATTGCAATTGCACAATCGTGATATTTTAATTTCGAAAACATGCCTTTCCAGAATCCGCAAACATTTGCAATGCTTTTGGTCGGAACCTTGAACAACGCAGGAATCTCTCGTAAATGTTAAACTACGGAAGCTAAAGTTCGTTTGTTGATTATTGCTTACTGGCGGGGCCCGCTTTAAAAGTTTGCCGCTAGATTATGAACGAACGGCGGTTGTTAGTTTGTGGCGTAAGTTTAAGGTTATATATTCACAGCAGTTCCTTTTTTTCAGTACGGTTTATCAGTGAGGTTATAAGAAGAAATAGGAAGGAGAGAAATGCTCTTAGCCACTTCGCGGCTTTCTCGGTACAAATCACGATCAAAACAAATAAGTTTTTCGATGATCGCACCAGGTCACCGACAATTTGATATATCGTTTCAAAGAAGACAAAACGAGATCTAAACTTCAGCATTTTCAGTTTTAACGTTGTAAAAATCACTTTAGTCGCAAGCAGTGAACTACATGTACAAGTAACAACTTGTAGACTGTCTTGACCTGCAATGTTTGGTGAAGCGAAATCGGTGACTGAACCACTTTCGGTAAACGAAATCGGTGACTGAACCACTTTCGTTAAAACACAATCGGTGACCGAACCACTTTCGTTAAAACACAATCGGTGACCGAACCACTTTCGTTAAAACACAATCGGTGACCGAACCACTTTCAGTAAAACGAAATCGGTGACTCTACCACTTTCAGTAAAACGAATTCGGTCTTAAAACGAATGGAGTTTACCGAACGAAATCTACCACATGTGGTTACCGAATCTTCGTTTTACCGAAGCACATACGGTACCGTATACGGTTGAAAAACTTTTGACAGGGACTGTAAGTGCATTTAAACCAACTACAATATAAATTATTGGCAGTCCTTGGCCAGTGGACTACCACTAGTTTTGAGCAAGTTGTGATGCCAGCGTTTGCATACTAATTGGTCTTAGCACTTCATAAATGCAATTAAAACTTGTTTCTGGTATTGTAATCACATGTACATGTACATGTATTTCACCTTAATTAGAGCATTTCCATTGATTGCATGATAGAGACTAAAGTAATAAACATTAACCAGTTGAGATAAACATGTACCTGGACTTGGATCTTTTCTTTGCAGATTGAAATATCATGCTAACTTCACAATCCACTGTGTCCACATCAATTGGCTCGTCCGACATTCCACCCCTGCCACCATCGTCCATATCAGGCACAGAGAAACCTATGCTGCGGTACATGTTACGTATCTTGTCCTGAAAATAAGTCACATTTTCAATGTAAGTTTTTCTTCCTTTTTACCATCAACACTTAAACATTCCAGGAATTAAACAGTGCTGCAAAGGCAAACTCGTGGATGCAAAGTGTATTTTAGTGTGTTCTCAAGGGTAAACATATCGAAATGTCCAAAGTTTAAGTTATTATTAATAATTGCTGTACTTTGTGATAGCCTGCATAGCCTGTAAAACCACATGACAGATGATGTCATTGTTACAACATCACCACTAAGTGAATCATGTGGATCCAATACCATGTCTGTCAAAGTTTGAGCTGCCTGGCATTAGAATTGAGGGAGCTACGGGCATGTACTTAAAAGCATGTGATCTATGTCATTGTAACATTTACAACATCACCGCTAAGTGAGCTATGGGGACCCAATACCACGTCTGTCAAAGTTTGAGCCACCTGCCATTAAGGGAGTTAGCTAAGAAATTATCACTCCGAAATCCAGCAGTCTATTCCAAATTCCATTCCAGATTCTTAGTTTTCCAGTTAAGGGTACAGTCACATGGTGTCAACTAGTTAATATATATCTAATAATTAATAAGCGAGTGAAAACGTACAAGGATTTTATATCACCAATGGTACAGCTGAATGATAAAACAAATATCCCACACGGTTAACTCAGCTGCTTGCCAGCATATAAATATATTTTGTATTTTTGAGTTAACTTTACAGATACATGTAGTAGCAAGAGGGGAACCCGCAATAATGACATGAGCAACATCAATTCCAACAGCAATTAATGTTCAACATCGATCTTCAATTAATGAATTCAAATTTGCATTCCAAACATTCCATTCTGCTCACATCTTAGTGAGTGAGTGAGTGAGTGAGCAATCATCCTGATAATTTGTTCCTGTGCTTGCATGCATAAACTACTAAAAGCATCAACAGGGACAAATTGAATCCTTGTATACTCCTTTCTTCCATCATATCTTTTTTACAGCAACCATCCATTTTCTCGCTCTCTGATTGGCTAATTTTAGTTGTCAATAAGAAGACAGACAATAATGCTGACACAAGGTGTGCACGTGACCATATAAAGTTTGTTGTAAAAAGCTTTAGTCGCTTTGATAACATTTCTCCTAACAGTCATTTTACCTGGCTCATCATCTTGACACCTATCTGCAGGATTCTCTTGGCTGCCTTGTAATAGATAGTCTCAGAAGCATTATACACCATAGCATTGTTACACATCAGATAGAAGTCATCCTAGAAAGAAAGAAGGACATTTAGGAATTAATAACCCAGTTTTTAACATCATACATGTACATTGAAAAGCCATGGGCACTTGCGTTTGGCCTTAAAGGGACACTATCAATCAATTTGGCCTTAAAGGGACACTATCAATCAATTTGGCCTTAAAGGGACACTATCAATCAATTCGGCCTTAAAGGGACACTATCAATCAATTTGGCCTTAAAGGGACACTATCAATCAATTTGGCCTTAAAGGGACACTATCAATCAATTTGGCCTTAAAGGGACACTATCAATCAATTTGGCCTTAAAGGGACACTATCAATCAATTGAACCTTCAAGTACTACAAAAATCAGCATGGAAATGTCCTGATCAATTTGCTTTTCAAACATTTTCAATAGACTAATGGCAAAGATTAAAGTGGATTACAAAAGCCCAATCTTGAAACTACACATGTACATGTATATGTACATGTATAGTGAACCAATTTCAAGTTGCTCTAAATATTTCCTAAAAGCAGTATATTTCATCCAAATCTTTGTCACCTTCATCACTGAAATTGTCTCAAATTATAAATTAATCATACCATGCTCCCTGCTCATCTGAATAGTTATTTTTGTCTTTCATCATGAGAACGTTTATCATTAAAGTTACTGGATGCCTTCAGGGTACAGATTTTAATCTAAAACATTATTGTGTACATTGTATTGAACAAAATAGGGGCTGCACATGGGCAACATTGTCTGTAAGAAAACTGGATATTTCAAGGGGAGAAACAAAAAAATTGGTGATGCAACTGCTGGGAATCGAACCTGGGGTCAATGGCTTGGGCACCATGATAACTCCTGAGAGAAAAGACGCATTTAAAAAATCTTGATTATCAGCATTTTAACATAAAGAATCGTCACAATCTATGTAAAATTTAACTTCATAAAATGAAAAGCAAACGTAAATATATGTAACAGAAGAGTGTCACTCCTTCAAATTGTCACTAAATAATACGCCCATTTTACAAACAGCCTTCGACTGATTATATATATATACAGTATAAATTATACATGTAGATCATGCAAAATGCCTCTATACAGACTCTTAACAAGTACATGTACCATGTCTATGTGTACCCACCCTGAATGTCTCTATTTTTGTGTAGAAGCTGTTGTCTATCTTGTTCTTTATTGAACTGAAGTCTATGGGATGGCCAATGACCCGAGAGTAGCCTGGCGCTATAGCATCATTCACAGGATATGCAAAGAAACCCTGGATATCTTTCCTGAAAAACAATTTGAAAAAATAAAATAATTATTATACATGTAAAAGAAATCAATTTTGATGGCTTGTCCACTGATTTTGTTGCCTCAGTCTGCATTCTGCATTATTGTTATATGTATGCATATTTATTTTTCAACATGCATCCCCAAGGACGTAAAGCAACCAAATTTTATGTGGCTAACTGCAATGCACATGTAGGCTACGTGTACATGTACATGTAGATAAATACCCTCCATAGGGCAGACAGAATGGGTTGTGAAATCTTCTTCCTCCTTAGTACTTTCACATTTTTCTCAGAGTTCCAAAGGAGAGGAATCGCTCACTTAATTAATTCATGAAATGACCATATAAACTAACATAAATTAGCAGTGGTTTTAACATGTACAAATTTGACAGCAATTGAGCGACGATGGTTGTTTAGTGTAGTGGTTGCAACGTTTGCCTTACGAGTACACGAGAAGGTTTTCTTGAGAACCCTAGCTCTAGGTGGGTAAGATCTTGTTTACTGACTGGTTAGGGTTTTTTAATTTTTCAGGGTAGGATTTTAGTTATTTTATATTGTCATTTCATGAATTAATTAAGTGAGCGATTCCTCTCCTTAGGAGCTCGTAATTTTTCTCCCTCCTCACTGGCGAGTTTTAAAGTGCATAATTATGAGCCCAAATTTGTTATCATTAAAATCGATTTGCCATCAAGTAAATAGTTGAACTTTTGATATATATTTTTAAATTTGAGTGTGGCATCTATGAGTTATAGAGGTTTATATTTCCAATATGCTAATCATGTGATGACATGTGAGGCCAACAAAAGGTCACTTCTTTCTCCTTGTGAATGAAACTGTTTCTGATTTATACAAAATATTTGGTAAAATCACTGATATAAGGCCCAAATATTACATGAATGTTTCGAAAAATATGTATATTTCTGCCAGCACGTTTTTGTATAATAAATGAGTCTGTCACATAATTAGTATATTGGAAATACATGTAGAAACCTCTATAACTTATAGACACAGTACTCAAATTAAGAAATATTTTACAATTCAACTATTTACTTGATGGAGAATAGATTTTAATGATAAAAAATTTGGGCTCATATGCACTTTAAACATTTCTCCCTTATAGAGCATGAATGTAATTCCACTTTCTCCCTCCTCCCTGTATACTACATTCACCCACATACTTAGTTTTTCAAAACCTTTCTCCTGCCTCCCTAGTTATTTTTAGCCATTCCTCCCTCCTCCCTAAACCATTCCTATCCACTCTCCATATACATGTAATTTGTTACATCATGTGTCATAGTAGACAATGCAAGATAGAAGGAGATTGATCACAATGTGATAGTAAGACCTGCCAAACTGATCGTGTAGCTGATGACACTATTACAGACACTAACTAAAATATTTTTATGAGAAAGTTTGTTTTGCTTCTTGTTCAGAGGCTCAATATTGTTTGCCATAGGATAAAACGGTAAAGGTATTCATTTGTATAGCACAAATTCTATATGAATATATCCAAATGCGCTTCACAGGGTTATTTTTGTGATACAGACTGCTATTGTGGCGCAATGTGCTGCCGTGCAATTTACAATCATGAGTGATTGTTTAAGTACCTCAGAATACATGGCTGTTGTGTGGGGAGACAATCCCCTACTCTTTCTCAAAATAACACAACAGGCTCTTTCATGTCCCCCTCATATACATGTAGATTAAGGAGGAAGGAGGAAGGAGGAAGGATCGCGCGAGACAGGGCCAATGGCTTATACATCCCTGCATGCCCAAGGATTCGGTCGGGATTTGAACCCGACCTCTCGCAGTCTAGACCGTGCTCTACCAACTGAGCTAACCAGTGAGGCAGTCTCATTCTTTTTGGGCTGGGACTACATGTATGTTTTTGATGGAATATATCCTAAGGACTCAATCATCACATGCAATTTGTAACAAAATCACTGCTTATTTTGAATAAAGCCCCAACAACATGGCATATAACTTCACGTCAATGCTGTGGGGATGGGGATATACATGTACATGTAGGTGACATGTACATGTACTTGTGTTGATGCTTGCCGCCCGCATACAGTACCAACCCCTGACACCTGTCACACTGAATATCAGTGGAACAATACTTACCAGCTTCGACTCTCCTCTGGGTCCATGCAACAAACACCAGGGTTGTGTCGGGAGGGCAATTCAGCAACCACCCAAGCAACTCTCACGAGGAGGCAAGCAGCTGTATTACATCAGTGCCACATTGAGCAAACATGCATGCATACTAGCAACTGCTGGCCAGCCAGTTGCATGCAGTTAACTTCGATTATGTTAATCTCATTTGTTTCTACACATACACTTAATTTGTAAACATTAATTTTTGTGTTGCAGTGCTATTTTAATATACATTATTTCAAACTTAAGGTATAGGGGGAAATGCATGTAAAATAAGGGGAAAATAATTAGCCACTGTGAGAAAGAATAATACCTACACTATTTTGTAAATACACATGTACATGTATGATTTAAACAAAGAAAGAAAATAAAAAAATTGGCCAAGGCTCTCATATGCCATGCATGCATGTATTTCTTTATTGTTTGTTTTGTCGATTAACCATGTGTTTTGTTGAAAAAAAAAGAATTGTAAAAAAATTTATAACTTTTCATGATTTTGTCATTAGCTTCCAATACCTTTTTTTTAAATACATGTAGTTTGGTTGTTCAGAAACTCTGTCACACATGGGTAGCATGCTACAGTTGCATGTAGCTCTCCCTTGTGACATCTAAACATTCAAAAACCCAGAGCCAAATTGCCTCACTACAGGTAGCCCAAGTAAAACATATATGTTACAGGTCAAATTTAGTTTCAGGTCAAATTTATTATAACCTAGGTCATTTTTTTTCAACCTACATTGTACAGTACCGCCTGGAACTATAGGTACATTTGATCGCGATCGAGTCGCAATGCTCGCGATCTGCTCGCACCTTGCTCGCGATCTGCTCGCACCTTGCTCGCGATCTGCTCGCACCTTGCTCACGATCTGCTCTCACCTTGCTCGCGATCTGACCGCAATCACTAATGATGATCGCGATCATCAGTCGCAGTCTACAGCCGGGAAACAGAATGCCTGCTTTTGAGCATTTCCACAAACCTCTTGGGTCTATAAAATTTACGTGTACGTTCCACTTGAACACGGGCTAAACTTTTATTAGTGAAAGTGTAAATCCAGGATCCAAAACCCAAGGCAGGGGAACAAGTATTAATTCGAGATAGAGAGGTTATCATACGATGAACGGCAAAAATCCGGCCAAGCGGCAGGGTGTCTCGATCACGCCATTACGTACAATGTACATGTAGCAATTAAATGAAGCTTTTGAAGCTACAGTCTTCAAATCCACAATGAATGTTCCTTTGTGGTCTTGACTATCTAATGGTTCATCAAAACATTCAAACGGATGGTCTTGACCAACTCTCTGATGGTTAGCCAAAATATTCCAATTCCAATTCGATCTAAACTGCAGATTATTTGATCAATTCAACCAAAAAAAACGACAATTCCGGTTAGAAATCAAATGGAACAGTAAAATTTCCGGTTCAAAGTTTCCGACTTGTGAGGTGGTCCTCTTTTTCCGAAAATTCCGGTTTGACCGAAATTTTCTGTTCCATTCAAAATTCCCGGTTTAGATTTGCCAGTTTTGAGAATTGAAATCGAGGCTACTAATAACTGGGTAGTTTCTGCGAATGGAACGCATATTTTTCCGACTGGTTTGTCTAATTCGAAAAATCCCGTTCCATTCGACATTCGAAATTTTCGAAACTTCTAACCGGTCGTTTTGGTTGAATGGAAAGTGCCCCTGGTTTGAGTCCATTCTGTCAAATAAAAACACCCAGGTGAATACATTTTGGATATTTTAATTCGTTATTGGTTAATTTGCCGTGAGATCGCACCGAATCTTCTGGAGTTTCAATTTCAGCTTTTTTACTTCATCACTTCGTCAGTTTGTGATTGGCATTGCGGTATATAATTGCTGTGAGACCGGTCTGCAGCGATTGGTCTGATGTCAGATGTGAAACAAACACGTCTCAGTGCTCGTGTTTGTTTTCATATATGTGATGCGTCCTCGATCGACCAAAACATAGGAATGATCGTCAACTTTTATGATCCGTTCTAACCAGCGACAGTTTACTCTCAAGTACTTCTTCACATAAATTGTAATATTGAGCTTTTCGTTTTTACCTTAATGCGCTTTTTTGTCAAGGGAAGAAATGTAAAACGTTTCTCAAGGGCTCGGGTAAATGTATACGTAAAATCTAATGTCCGATGAACGTAACTGCGATCATTTCCATCTTGAACACAATTGATCGCGGTCACATCGCAAGCAAGGTGCGAGCAAATCGCGAGCAAGGTGCATTCAGATCGCAAGTAAGGTGCGAGCAGATCACGAGCAAGGTGCGAGCAGACCGCGGTCATTGATCGCGATCTCATCGCGATTTGCTCGCGATAAATGTACCTATAGTTCCAGGCAGTACTGTAGGTCAAATTGATTCAACCTACATGTACAGGTCAAATTGATTCAACTTAGGTCAAATCAAACTCAACCTTTCAAAATTCCTAAACAAGTATAACTTTTTCATAGTTCCTTCTGTTTAGGTTGAGGATGGCATTGCAGTAATTTAAGAAGATATCAAGTTCTACTGTCAGAAATATTTTGCAATAAAAGTACATGTACAAAATGTACCTTACCTTGTGTTGTTCATTTCTTTAGTGGTTTGGTTTGGCTTACACGGGAACTTATGTTTACTGATGGTTAGGGTATTTTTAAAATGTTAGGTTAGGATTTGGATAAATTCACAGGACCATTGCAGAATCAATATTTTTCTGTGTTGTTGCTCTAGTGATTATATAACACCCTAAATTAGTGAGCAACCGTTGATGGTGTGTTTTTAAATGTAGGGTAGGATTTGTATTAGACGTTCTCATGCAGGACAATCAAACAAGGATTACAGTCTGTTATTTAGTGACTAGCTCTAAACACCCTAAATTAGTGACCACCCATTGTTGACAGTTAAAATGTACTGTTAGTATTAGTTCTCAGGACCATGCATTGAACAAGGATTACACATGCTGACTATTGAAGAAACATTATAGTCTGTGTTGTTTTATTTAGTGACTTAGCTAATAACTCTAAATTAGTGACTATACATGTACATGTACATTGTAGCTCTAAACACCACTGAAGAAGATTACAGTATATACATGTATGTTGTCTAGTGACTAGCTCTAAACACCCTAAATTACAATGTAGCAAGCACTCATTGTTGAAGGGTAGGGTGTTTTTAAATGTAGTTGTAGGGTTTGTATCAGTTCACAGGACAATTGAAGTAGTGCTTGCATAGGGTTCATTCAGCTGCAGTTGCCCCAAAATTTTTGTTACTTTTGACTTTATTGTACTTAATGAAAAATAAGTCTTGTGCAGGGAAATCATTGTGTAGTAGGTGTACAGTTCACTCAAAATCCAAACCCCTTTTTTTGAATCCGAAAAAAAATAAAAATCGCTTTTTAGAATGATTGATAGGTACCTTAAAAATCACCTGCAATAATATTATACAAAAAAAGGACCTAGGTTGAAAAAAATGACCTGGTGTTAATTTTGAACTGTACGTAACACATACATGTACATGTACCATAAATACCAGCATACATGTATAATGTCTACAGGGCCGGCACACTTTTTAGGACAAAATAAGGGCCAAAGTTAGGGGTGCTGCTTATATGCATGCAGGTACAAACATACATACATGTATCAGCCGTGTCAGGCAAAAAGGGCCCGGACAACATTCAAGTTAAATAATTCCTACAACAGTGTTCCTAATAACAGGTTGAAGATTGTATTGTATTCTTGACGAGAAGCGCTACATTTCATTCCTAACAATAAATGTCAGTTTCAAGAAATTGACAACAAAAATCTGGGGTGAAATTTACGTGATTTTGATGCATGGGTCTGATTACAAATATGTCCACAGAAATTAGGAATCCTGTCAGAGGGGACGATTTTGATGTATGACATTCATTTATACCTGCTGGCATTAAAGAGTAAAAAATAAATAACATGAGCAAGATGATCACTTTTTGGCCACAAAAATGTCTTTGCTGCAGTCATTCTGCTCCCCGTACATGTAGCTCGTAATATGATTTTAGCAATAGTACAAGTTACACCTTGAAACAATCAGCTGATGATAGGGAATGATTTGCACCTGCTAAAATTGTAATCAAACCCTTGTGTAAAAATATCGTAAATTTCGTCTTCAATTTCACTTGTCGATTTCATGAAATCAACAGTACTTGTAAGTAGTACAATGTGGCGCTCGCGATGCATATTGTAATCGCACCACAAGTACAAAAAACATGGTACAAATTCAAAATATTTTTTTGCCTGACATGGCCCATATCGTAATTTAACATGAACACAAACACTAGCACTGAAGGCCCCTCCTTCGAAACCAAGATGGAAGACCTCAGACTTGTGCTTCAATTAGGTATGAATCTTCTGACTTAAAAAAAAGATGTCTAAGTTTTGGGGTGTGGCCAATATGCAGGTGGTACACAAAATTAGTTCATAAAATGATCATAACAAGGCAACATAATAATTATTGTTTCAGCTCACATTTGTATATGTTTCAATATTTAAATTCAAATCAATACTAACAATACCTCTGTAAGGTACAGTGAAGATTCTCAAGACACAGTTGTAGTGGAGAAGGTTCTTTGTGCTTTTTCTTGACTAAAGGAAATCATTAATTTATTACATATTAATATTAAAAGTAAAATACATGCACATGTACATGTAACTACTCTACCAGTAACACAGAATGTTGAGTGAGTGCATACTACAATAGGCCTTTGGCAGCTAACAGTCACGTGCTGATATAATACTTCGTTAACGAATGAACAAGCTTGTGATCCCCATGGGAAAGACGTTGGTTTTGCAAGGAAAGCATATGCAGGATGGTATTGGGTTATATGATAATAACTTCAATGTGGAAATCCTTCTGACCCATTTCTTCTTTTTTTTACCTGTACAACTTTACAAAATCAGCACCTACAGTACCACCTGGAATTATTGAAGCATCGGGTCGCGGTCAAACCGCGGTATTACTGCGGTCATTGGATGCGGTATTACCGCACTATGGACGAGGTTTTACTGAATGAAGCGAAAATAAAAGATTCTAACCTGTCGTTAGAGTTCTGAATGAAGCGAAAATAAAAGATTCTAAAGTATTCGTTTCACCGATGAGTGCTTCTCTACCCATCGTTAGAGTTCTGAATGAAGCAAAAATAAAAGATTCTAAAGTTAACAGCGGTGTTGAATAAAGAATGAAAAGAATGCAGAGTCATTGCGCCAAACTCGCACATTTGTGATACTGCTACATGAACATCTTATCTTCACACTAAAGTCAATGATTTCGGCATGATAAAAATCTCAGCAGCCGTGACCACATCCAACTAATTACCACAGTTGACCGCAGTCTGCGGTCGTTCTGAGGTCAAACCGCGGTAATACCGCGGTCATTGGATGCGGTAAAACTGCGGTATATGCTTCAATAATTCCAGGCGGTACTGTACATGTATTTTTCTCTTACCTTTCTGTTTAGCAGCTGCCACATCTCTGAAAAACAACAAGTAGCATTCACAATTTAGTAAAATAAAATAAAAGTAAAAGTTAGAGTATCAAAAAACGTTTTAGACACTTTCAATCTGTTTTGTTCTTAGCACCTGGGAGGCTCCAGTGGCTTGATGTGAATTTTCTTTATTGGCCGTTCAACATCTACACTATTCGCTCCCTCCATTTCCATCTCATGTCTGTCTCTCTTTCTCCTTGACTTGTCATGGCCCAACACTGATGCTGGTGAAGGGCAAGCCTATAGGAGATATTAACACACTTACAATGTATGACAGCAGATATATTCACATGAATCCAGTCTTTTATAAAACCTTAAAAAACTCATGAATAATTAATGAAGCAAAAAGGAAATCACTGAGCATGGAGGGATCTTTAAACATGATAAAGATTTCCTCCTAATTTACATAGACTTTAACTTGGATTTTCTCGACCAAAATAGGTTGTATCGCCAAAATAACTGAATTACATGACTCTATAAATCTAGACATTTTTTAAGCCGTTAAAAAACTTGCAGCACATGTTTTATCAGGTCTAAAACTCTTGGGCTGCACCCTCAAGTTTTAAACCTGATAAAACACTGCTGCTTGTTTATTAAACAGTACTTACTAAAACACTCAGGCTGTGCTGTTGAGTTTTAAACCTGATAAAACACTGCTGCTTGTTTATTAAACAGTACTTACTAAAACACTCAGGCTGTGCCCTTGTGTTTTAAATCTGATAAGCACTGCTGCTTGTTATAATTAAACAGTACATATTCTAAAATTATAGCAATAACGTACATGTACAATGTACATCCAACGTTCATAGCTCAATATCAACATGAAGACAGCAAAACTTAGAGCTCAGCACTAATGTTTTCATGTGGTATTATAGTCTGTGGCTAGTGTAGTGTCAGTTCTTACTTGCCAAAGTTTTATTTTCATTAGGCCAAACAAAATAAATGTTGTGATTCTGGTAATTAACAAGCTGGAAAAAAATCCAGTTACTGTAGGTACATTTTTGTGAATTTTTGTTCGCTTTTTTATACATGTGTGCATGCATATTAATTTTTGCGAGTTATCGCTGTTTACATTGTCATGTTCATGCAATCGCACTGAAGACACACTGTAGCGAGAAGTCATTGTTTATACATCCAAGTTTCTCATTGTTTTGATGTTTATAATTTTGTTTATTTTACAAGGTATATGTTTCAAGTCTTAGAAAATAGCAATAATGTTTGAGGTTGGCATGGAAAATCCAGGTTGGTCGGGTTACCAGAAACACAACATTAATTTTGTTTGGCCTTAATTAGCCAAGAATTATATTTCAAATATGCAAATGTCATGATATATACATGTAGCTGAGCATGTACAATATATTTTCATTATTCTAAGCCTTGATACAATACAGGAGTAATTAAGTAATGAAATGAGTTTTCTTTAACATTAATTTTGATAAAATTTTGCATTTTACAACCAAGGTTACAACATAAGTAAAATTTGATTTGAAGGCCACAGCAAGGGTTTCATTACTTATTGACGAATGGGTTGAAAAAATGTAAGATACGGGTTGAGATATTGAAGTACATGTATATTTATTGTAGCCATCAAATCTTACAATGTACAACAATAGCCAACACTTATGTGAACCACAGCCAGTATTTCCAACCCCACCAGCTTCTAATGAAACATTGTCACAATGCATGGTGTGACAAAAATATTCAACCTAATTACATTTGTACCAATATCATGGATTCCCTTTTCCCACAGCAGTTATACATTGTACTAGTGAAGCCCATATTATGACAAACAACGTTTTGGAATCAGGGATTTCAATAGAAGGCCACTACTGGCGATAAACCACTGGTTACTTTGCTTCTTACTGCCAGCTACTTCACACGATTGTTGCGTTTTTGTTGTTGTGTTGAGTAAAGTTTACTAGGTAAACCACCGCCTCTAACGTCACGACCGCCAGTTGCCTAAAATGTTATTGAAACTCCTGAGAAGCCCAGCATTTATACAAGTAAAATACAGACCTGTACACTACAAGACGTTTCAGTGTTCATTAATCCAATCAGAATTGGAGTTTTGAATTGAGGCTTTTAAATTTTGCAAATTTGTTTTCATAAGTGAATGAACTTTGAAACGAAGAATGAAATCAACTTTCCAATAATGAACTTCATTTCTCTAGGGAGGAATGCTTGACCTGTTTTGACTGTAAATAAAACTATCAAACCTACACTTGATCCTGTGTCTAATTTGAGTTTCTTCCTCTCCTTCGATGCTGATCTCTTTTTCTTCTTCTTTTTTGAGTGTTCCTTAGTCCTGAGTTTCTCACTACTGCTGGATGACTTGGGTGTTTTGTCACGATGCCCTTTCCTCTCCTTGCTAACAATCGTCTCTTGGCTGCCACTAACTTTAAGTACAAGTTTAATTGGTTTTTCAGCTTTGCCGAGGCCTCTTGATCTCCCTAAAAAGTCAACAGAAAAAAGGTATTGAAGCAATTATGGAATTCTATGCTCTTATGAGCAGACAGTACAAAAATGTTGAATCCCGAACCCTTGCCTGCCCCCTCGGGATTAACATTGATAGGTGCATAAACATAAAAGGTTATGTACATGATCGTATTGTTTTTAACTAAATAGAATAAGAATGAGTCAGAGGGTACTCTGATATTTAATCGCTATGGTACTTACTTTAATAAAATAATGAAAAAATAGCAATGTCTACTCTTATAATACCAGAAGAAAATACGACTTTTGTCTTCCAAGAGTAAAGCAGAATTACGGCAAGCAATTACACCTTTTATATCTTGGCCTCGACGAATGTAATCAGGTACATAAATCGCTATGGAAATTGAATCCTTGTTACATGTTACAATGTTAAGAAACTTGTTTTTAACTAATAACAACTGTATACATGTATGTAAATATAGCTCTTAATTTTCTTTTGTATTTTTACATGTTCTTAAGTAATAGATAAAGAATGAGTGGCCGATCTTTATCCGATTTACAAACTCGAGCTGAAAGCGAGAGTTTGTAAATCCCATAAAGATCGAACACAAATTCTTTATCTTACTTATCAAACGTCTAGATGTAGAGTCATGTGTTCAGTTATTTTGGCGATACAACTTATTTTGGCCGAGAAAATTGAAGCCAAAGTTTATATAAATCAGGACAAACTCTCTAGTAGAATTAAAGACACTGTTTTATTAATTTCCTTTGTTTTTCCTTCATGAATTATTAATGAGTTTGACAACTGTTGTTATTATTTGCTATAATTATTTTTATTTAACTTATTATTTGCAGGGCCTCGCTGAATAACACTCCGGTAATGTGAGCTCCTTGGATAAATAACATTATTGTTGTTGTTGTTATACATTGTACGTCTAGTCATTTAGCGAGTCCCTTGTATTCTGCTAATTACCAAATAAACATGGCTAAACATGGTTCAATATGGCTAAACATGGTTCAATCAACATGGCTGGGTTTAAAGTGGTAAGTAGGGACTGCCAACTCTTTTGTAAGTTTTGAATTTCCCATCAATCTAGACAGGGTTTCAGCCATTGGGGAGTTGAAACCCCCATGGCTGAAAACTGATCCTTCTGTCATCCAAGCAACGGGAAATACCATTGTTCAGTTTTTACAGATCTGTCAATGCCTTGTAAAAATGACTCATGACATTTGGCAGAACTCAGTAACTCACACCAAAATCACAGCTGTGTGAAGTAAATTCATGTTGCTAAATATAAACAAAGACTCATAACAGATATGATGTCCATGAAAGTAAAACAGTTAATAGAGATTGCTGGCAGCCTTCAAATGAGCTTCTAGCTTGCCCAACTTAAACACTAAATTTGCTAGTGCTATGTGCGAAAGATTTTGCCAAGCAATCAGTTCGGATTTTGCAGGTTTGTCCACTACTTCAATGTTGCAAATACCATTATTGTTGTTTAAGTTAGCTGCACCTTCTGACGGTGTGAAGGAGAGTGATCTGCAACTTTGCTTTGGTTTTTGATCTTGAATAATATCACAAAGAGTTCTGTTTCTCTACTCCTTTCTTCTCAGGCAAGTGTTCCAATTGCTATCCTAAACAGTGATTCACAAAGTCTATAAATAATCAGACACTGTATTCTTTGGTTTACATCCTCTTTTACATGTATTTCAAACTAGTTTTAGGAATAATAAAAGTGACTGGAGATTTCAATTCTCCACAGTGAAAACTGACAAACGATGAGGCTCACACATCCCTAGAGATTATTAGGGGGTGGAGTTGTCACAAAAGCAACTTTCTCTTAATCATTTTAGACCTTAACATATTCTATTTTGTCGTTCTTTTAAAAATGTTTTTTTTTTTTGCACTATCTCAGATTTTAGAATTTCTCTGGGTGGGGAGGTGGAGACTAGGGGGCTTAGCTTATTTACATTATTGCAAGGGTGGGGAGTGGGGGGTGGGGGGTGGGTGGGTGCTGACTTAGGTGTTTACATCGTATCTGTTATAGTTACAATGTAGCTTATATATTTATTAAATAGCTCATATGTATAGCATTACTAGTATAAGCATTTTGTATAATTGTATTGTTATTGTAATGAGGGCTACAGGTTTCTTAGTGTTGTACACTATTATGTGATACCCTCTTTAAATAAAGACATTATTATTATTGTTATTACTTTTGCAGCATGGTCGATACAAAACTTACAAAAGAGTTGGCATCCCTACTTACCGCTCTAAACACACCATGTTTAGCCATCTTGAACCATGTTTAACCATGCTTATTAAAAAAAACTCTGAATTTCTAACGAGACCTGAAACAACCATGGGGGCCGATCAAAGCCAGGTCCCGGCTAATCGACAGATGGAATTGGAATTCAGCATGTTGGTTTTTGCAGAGGAAGGAAAACTGGAGACCCCAGAGAAAAACCCTTGGAGCAAGGGCAAGACACCAACAAACTCAACTCACATATGGTGCTACATCCGGGAATCGAACCTGGGCCACAGAAGTGAGAGGCAAAGTGCTTAACCACTGCGCCACCATGGCTCCCCTTATATACAGAAATTAGCAGAAATAATATACAGGGAGTTGTTAGCAGTCTGTTACGTTTGATACTAAATACTTGTGATACATGTAAGTATCAGTATCAAGCAGACCAAGCATGGTATAGAGCGGCTTTCAGTTGAGTGTAGTAAAACCAAATGCAAATTACCCACAGCCAGCCAATCATAGGAGTGAGTAATCACAAGTAACTCATAAATGGCTTCCCTGTGAGCCAATGACAAACCAAAGCAATTAAACCCAAACCAATTTGCATTTGGTTTTACTTTGGATTCTGATTGGTTGGTTTACTTTCTCAGCCAATAGGAGAGCTTAGTAAACGCAAAGCCAAAACACTTCCGACACTCAATTGAAATCCGCTCTATTATACATACATGTAACCCTAACCATTTGAAAAAGAAGTTCCCTTATCATTATCAGTTCATGATACGTACATACTTAAGTTCTATAATTTTTACGTATCACAGTTAGTAAACCCTGTAATTTGCACGTGAAGTTTCATCACATTTAAAAAGACGTTACTTCAAGTACAGGGTGGTGTAGTTTAGGAGACCTCAGTTTGACATATTTGAATTTTCATGTCGTGACAGACGTGATCATGCGACCATACGAATGTCATATTTGTTGGTAATTTTCTTGGTAATCTACCTTCTATTTCGCCAGACTTCTTGTGGTGCTTCTTGCTTTTGTGCTTTCCCATGCTTTAATGGCTAAACTTACGTACATAAGATAAGGTTATCGCAAGTTTTAGCGATTTTCGCGTGTCTCTTTTTGTCAAACAAAACACACGCCGGCAGCCGCCATTTTCTATTAAGCAAGGTGAGCCCACGATGATGGTGCGGTAGCTCTCTTAACTCGCCTCAGTCTCCTTTCAAAATCAATGTGTATAACCACAGGCAGCCCAATCTCGTGATTTGTGTATTATATCGCTTGAATAGTTCATATTATAAATCATTCCAAAACATGTATGTTAGACAAAAAAATACACGACTTCACCCTACAATGTTTCAGTCGTGGTTATTCATACCTCTGAGCTCTTCTAGGATCGTTTCCGCTGTTTTTTCCGAATCCTCCTTCCCTCACCTTATAACCACAACTGAAACATTGTAGGGTGAAGTCGTGTATTTATTTGACTAACATACATGTTTTGGAAGGATTTATAATATGAACTATTCAAGCGATATTTTAAGCGCATAAATACACAAATCACGAGAAAGGGCTACCTGTGTGCTATCATTGAAAAGTGGAATTCCTACTTTTCTTCTTTTTTTTTTGGAGGTGGGGGGGGGGGGGGAGGGGGGGAGTCGCTTCAGTCGGCTCAGGTGCATTAAGGCCTGGGTCTCAAAATGGCCGACGACAAATAATAATAATAATAATAACACTTTATTTAATGAGGATATGCAGATAAAGTTTACACTTGTTTCCAATCTGGTCCTCCTCACCATTATATACCAAGATATAAACATGTGGACCTAACCAGCAAAAATATAAAATTATGACAACAATAACAAGTCCGAAGACTATAGCAAAGTTGATACGGTGTGATACTCTAACACTTCGGACTTGTTATTGTTGTCATAATTATATTATTACATTGTAAGACATAATAGATAATTCTTTAACTACTAAAATAATAAGTATTATACATTATTGGCAGGAGCCCAAAACTAGGAGCGTCCATATCTCCTCTATAACTGTCACAGCGTTTTCACAAGTTGGGCTATTTTTAGATCATTGTTCTCATCAATCAGTGTTGTACAAACAACATGGCTGCTATGCTTTTGTGATTTTATTCCCTTTAGAATGACTGTAACCCAAGTTTTGTAAGATCTACCTGAAGAAGGCTGGTTTAGTCAGCCGAAATATCGTAGAATTCTCAATATACACGTTGTTCGATCAGCTTTTCTGTAGTCCTTGGAATTGTTTACCGTAGTAACCCAAGAATAGCGGGAATCCGTTCTAAAAATAGCCTAACTTGTGAAAACGCTGTGACATATAGGCCTGTTATTGGGAAGATATGAGAAAGATTCAATAAAATATAAACACTATTAGACAATTAAAAACATATATATATATATAAACGTTAGCATGAGTGACGTGTGGCGTGAAGGAGCGTAGTTTAAACACTTATTGTACTAGTGTATATTGCGGAGCCGTAGAAAACTTGGAAGGAATCAACTCCCTGGAAGAGGAGTTAGAGAACATAACCGAACGGTGAGTCATTGTTCTTTTTGTTGATTATAGTTGAGTAAGCCTTTTCTATTGTTACGCCTTTGTATTACATATTTGGCTCTCTCGTGACTTCTACGGAGAAATATTACAACGTGCAGAATCACGCTTCAATGCCGCATAGATAATGGTCATGGAAATCGTTATTACCTTGCTTATTCTTAGTTATCATCTTAACTCGTTATTTTAAATGTTGCTTACAGCGTGTGAAATAAACCGTTCAAAACTGGAACATTGTGTACTTCTTGGTCTATAATATATACAGTCCCAACATAAGAAGGCGTGTTTAGTTCGTTCGACCTTAATAAGTAACGAGGACTATTCGCGAGAACATTAATTACAGGTATTAAAAAAGAGATGTAGGAACATGGTTAGACGTCACAGTTAGTAAAGATAGATAAATAGATCGATAGATAGATCGATAGATAGATCGTTTATTACAAATATTTCTCACTTACAGCAAAAACTGAATTACGGAGATTTACATTAATATGGTTCTAGATAAGTTAACTAAGTTTTAAGAAGGATATACTATATACTGCTCTAATTAAACTAATGCTATATTACAATTAAAAAATTCTAAATACATCGATTGTAGTTACTTACAATTGTTATTGTAATCATTTGCGCCCGATATTATAAAGGTGTTTCTATATCTATTAGTTCTATATGATGGTATACACATAGGATTTCTACTCCTTAAGGTAACAGTTGGGCGCGTTGCATTAAACGGTAGGAGGCCATATAGATTTCCCTCTGGATGCGACAGTATCCTCCGAAATAAACTCTGGCAGAGTTGTGACCTACGGTCCGCAAGGCTACATAGACCAGAAAGGTTAAGCTGGTCAGAGTACGAAAGATCGTATCCATATATAATGCGTAGGGCTCGTTTTTGTATTCGTTCAAGTGAACAGTTAAGATAATCTGGGAGACTATAATGAAATACCGGGCTGGCATATAACAACACAGATTGAATACAGGCAGTATAAAATTGGACAAGTTCGTCTGCAGAAACATTAGCGCGCTTAAGCTGAACTAGGAAGTATAGTCTCTTTGACGCTTTTTTGATGGTGTCCGCAATATGAGAGTTCCATTTAAGATTATTCTGTAATGTTACACCTAGAATTTTAATTTCGTCCACTTCACCAAGAGTTGCCTCCCCTACCGTAACGGTGTCATAAATTCTCGGTGTTCTAGAGAACGAGATTTTGAGTTCTTTACATTTCTTAGTGCCTAGTGCTCTTTAACTCATTAGCAAGAGGGGTAGTCTCTCTTTCTCGTTGTAATCTGTTTTCAGCCTTAAAACTTTGAGAACAGTATGTTGTTACGCCCTTAACAATTACACATGACAGTTTCCATGGAAACATGGAATGTGACCTTTGAACTCATTTTTTTTTAACTATTTAAAACCATCCTGCATTATGGTAGTGTTTTCATATTCGGGGGATATTTATGCATGTGAATCAGAGATAGTCGATATATTATAAATCCAACGAGAACACTAGTAGTGTAACCGCTCACTATAGGGCAAATACCGCCTCCTGATTGGTAGAGAGAAATTCGATGACGTCACAGAAATGGATGACGTCACAAGAGGCCCCACCTCCGCCGAAACCTTTATAGGGCAAATAGGGGGCGCTGATTGGCCGAAACCTTTATAGGGCAAATACGGGGCGCTAATTGGCCGCCGTTATAGGGCAAATACGGGGCGCTGATTGGCCGTTCTTTTATAGGGCAAATACGGGGCGCTGATTGGCTGCCGTTATAGACAAATACAGGCTCCTGAGTGGTGGACCGGGGAGCCTCTCAGGGAGTATAAAAAAGTGAACCTTTGGGGAGGAGGCATTCATGTTGTTTTGGTTCTTTGCCGTTGTGTCTATGCTCCATCGGGAGTACCGAAAAGTGTGGACTCTTTGGGAAGATGATCAACACCGTGAAATTCTTAGAGGCAGACGAGGTGGAGAAAGTGAGCCACCTCCAGTTTAAAACATTGGTCCAACATTTGTACGTGGTTTTGGTGACCGCAGGACTTCCCCCAATGGAAACGACTTCGTCCGAAAGAAGGATTTGTCGAGGCTTGGAGATCGCTCGCGAAGGCTTTGCGGTGGAACACCTGCACGAATTCCTGCCCTTTTTTGGACAGATGTGTACGTTGGCCGTGACGCCAGAGATGAGAGACGAGACGTTGATCAGCCTAAAACAACTCTCTACCGACCAAGCGTACGGTATTTTGCAAACGTGGAAAGGCAAACTGTGGGAAAAGGAGACATGGCGCGTTTGTTTGGGGGATTTCTACAGAGGGCGAAACTAATGAACACCGAGTTGAAGAATACCACCCTCCCCCCCCCCCCCCCCCCCCCCATGAGTCCAATGCACCTCACTTTGTCTGCCCTGTACATGGCGGTAGTGTCCTACGCGACGGGGATTGTTTCCAGAGGGTACAGCTATCCACTCCACGGGCGGGCAAATGCAAAGCCTTGACCTTGAAGACTTCCGGCTATAACGAGGAGGACGCTTGGGTGCTTAAGCATGACAACAACAATAAGATCATTTTCAAGTACAAGGAGGATATGAGGTGTGTGTGTGCGTACCTTTTGGGATACCTCTACCGAGACCTGTTGGCCGAACGGGAGACCTGGAAAAGGGTGAATCTAACCCAGATGATGAAGAAGAGTTCCCTGACTCGAAGAGCTCGTTAGAGGAGAGGTATTCGACGGAACTGCAGGACATGATGATGGGCTGTTTGTCGTATTGGCTCTCCCTAGATGTGCTCCCCAAAGAGCGGCTAGAGGTGCAAGCGATGATGCTTGAAATTGTCTATGAGGAATTCGCGAAAATGGACGCGATGGCCCTGGAACATCATTTGAGCGAGGACGCCGATTGGCCATTCAAGTCCTTGCGCCACAATTTCCTGTGGGAGATGGCGAGGTTCTTGTTCCGCTGGCTTCCCCTGAAGCAGGGACTGGGACTGACGTGGGATGAGGTATGCGAGACGCGGATGCATGAGGACCTGGTCTGGGGAACGCAGGGATACTTACACCGTTGCCGTACCCAACGTATCCTTCCCCGCGAGTATTGGTACCACGCCGAAACCTTGAATGCGAAGGGGAGGGCAGAAGGGAACCTTATCTGTTCCCAATACATGAACATAGATTCGGCGTCCCGTGCCCATTTTGACAAAGACCACCGACCCCCGGACCCCCCACTTCTCAGCAGTGCAAGATCCCCGGTACGAGAGAGAGCGAGCCATCATAACAGAGTATGAACACTTCCTAACTTACCTGTACTTCCATTTGTGTGCGCGGTACTGCCAGACCACCATGAGCTGGGACGACTATTTCGATTCCCATCTGAGCTTTAAAGAAAGTAAGTTCCAGGTGAAACGCCATCAAGCATTTATTTCCCCACGTCACGAACCAGATCCTGAAAGAACAGTTTGACCTTCTGCTGCCTATCTGGGGACGTTACACCCAGCAACTCTACGACTACTCGGAGTTTGAGTTGTACGACTAACGGCCAGGATTTGCGGACCAAGTCCTGGCAAAGCGAACGGTTGTACCGTCTCGCCTACCACTTCAGCTACAGTGTGGTTACCTCGAGTATCGTCGGGGCTCATGCTTGTGACATTTCTGTGACGAAGGGGGAAGGGGATGCCCAACTGACCTTTGCGCAGAACCGTTTCAATGCCTTGAGGGGTCACATGAACACAGCCCTAGCGAAGTACGAAGAGGAAGTGAGGAAAGAGAAGGAAGAGGATGAAGAAGAAGAAAATGTTTCCGAAAAGAGGGTGGCCGAGATGATCGAGAGTGACGACGACGACGACGACGACAACATGGAGGAAGACGACACCGCTAAGAACGAGAGGCCAAAAGAAGAGGCCAAAAGAAAATATGTCTTGGTTCGTGACGGCCGTGCGTTACTTTGTGGACCGGTTGACCCCTCCATATGCTGCAGATGCGTGGGGTCGACTATTTTAAACCTCATTTTACGCTGACCGATGGAAGTACGGCGACCCTGGACGATTTGTTCATGGAAACAGAACAGGAGAAGGCGACTTGGTTAGTGATCCTGAAAACAACCTTCCGTGCGCATATCCAGGGAACCTACCACGCTATGCAGAAAGAGTTGGTCGCGACCCTGATCACCCATTTGTTCCAGAAACGGAATTACGCGGTCGAGGACAATTCCCTCTACAACAAAGTGAGACGTTTTGGTATGCATTACGTCACTCAAATTCACGACAGGTACCCCTCGCAAACAATGGAAATCCTGGTGCGAGAGTCGACCCAAGTGGCGGATGGACTCTTCCCTTACCTCAACACTATGGCTCACAGTTTTGCGTGTGACCTGTTCGAGGAGGGGGCGGAAGACAAGAATAAGAAGTTGACAAGGCTGTTCGCGCCAGGGTTGTTGGAGAAGGCCTTGAAGAAGATCCACTTGGATCTAAACCATGGGATCTGCATGATCAAGCAATCGGCCGTCGTTTTCACGAACCCTCCTACCTACACCTACAAATGGTATGAAGACAGTGGCAGGAGGGTCACCTACAAGAGCAAGTACCCTACGGCCCAAGAAGCACTCAAAGACGTTCCAATTTCTCCCCTTAACTTCTATTTTTTTGTAAAACAAAACAATATATAACAATTTCAAGGGGAACGACGCTGGGTGTCTGTCATCTCTTTTCTAGGGAGAAGGGGGGTGAAAAAAGTATAAGGGTGTTCCGCGCGCTAGACTCGGGGAGAGTACAGAATGCCCTGCGGAGGAGGAGGAGGTCCGTCCCCCAAGTGCCATGGTATTTTTAAACGCCTCCGTTGTTTCTTGGCGTCTTGCGGGGGAAAAGTGATTATTCAGGAATCCCACTTTGAGGATGGGAGTAAAGAAGGAGAAGAAAAAGAATCCTTCCGCGCTGCTCGAGGCGTTGTATTACGACCCCGCCAGCCCTGCTGCCTTTGGGGGTGCTGCCCGCCTGGTGAAGGCGGCTAAAGAAGTGGGTCTGACACGCACCACCACTTTAGCGTGGCTGAAAAAGCAATTGACGTTTACCTTGCACCGGCCTTTTCGAATAAAAATTCTGCGAGGGCGCGTGCGCGTGCTGGCCTTCGACGAGCAATGACAGACGGACCTGGTGGACATGCAAGCCACGAGTCCCTTCAACAAGGGCTACAAACACATTCTGACCATTATCGATGTGTTGTCCAAGTACGCCTGGGCGGTCCCCCTTAAGAACAAGACCGGGGAGGAATTGGTGCGCGCCTTTACCCAAGTGTTCCGCGAACGAAAACCGTTACGGTTGCAGACGGATGGGCCTTTTTAAAAAAGGAACGAGACTTTCCGGTCATGCGGTACGTTTCGCTCGCCAAAACGGTGTTTGACACGCTGGAAATCCTTATAACCGATGAGGCAGGCCACCGCATCTCATTCACCTCAACAGCTACCGTGGTGGCGACATTGGAATTTGTGAAGCGTGCTCTGAAAAGGAAAGGATAAATTATGGACCGTCTACGTGTTCTATGGCACCGTTGCCATCTATGGGGGACGTGGTTGGCGGAGAGTCTTCGATACCTGTGTTCCATGCGCTCCCCGCCCACGCCTCCAACCCTCAACGCACACCCACCTCAATTCCTGTCTTCCAGGGGGGCCGGGGTCAGCAAGAGGGCGGCGGTCTCTTCCCTATCCGTTGGAATGAACTCGGCGGTTACGGTCCGGTCAAGAATCAAAAGGGCGGGCTATTGCCCTTAGCGTTGGCCCCCTTGGCCGTTATGGCGGGCAAAGCGCTGGCCGGCACCGTCGCGGGGGCAGTGGCTATAAAAGGAGGAAAAAAGATTCTCGATCATCTGAAAAAAAAATTAGCAAGAGGGTGGTGAAGCAAATCGCGAAGGACACGAGTCGTGGGGCGGCCAGCGTGCTCAGCAAGAAAACCAGTAAAAAGTTGATCTAAGGTCTGGAAAAGATAGGCGGGGTGGCGCCGAAAAAGAAAAAGACGAAGAAGCCAGCCACGACCAACAAGAATAAAAGAAAGAAAAAACAGTCTCCCTCTCTCATTCCCTCAACGTCCGTCAAGGGTGCACTTGTCGAGAGAGATATCTTTGACGACGATTATTGAAAACCATGGCCACGGTAGTAGGAATGGGCAAACCGCCCCTGCCGCACATGTTGGGCGGCTACAACACCCATTTGGATTTTTTCGGAAAGGAATTGGCCCAAGCGGTCGAAGAAAGAGGCTATTGGTCGGAGCACGCCCCCAAATCGGCCCTCTTGCCAGGGGCGCCCGTGGAATTCTACCTCCCGGCCAGTCCCTATTACACCGTGCTGCCTAGAAGTTACTTCAAGGTGACGGCCAACCTCGTGAAATCCGATGGAGGGAATTTGACGTCCGATTTGAACTTGGATCCAGTCAACAATTGGTTTCATTCCCTCTGGTCGCAAATAGATATGGCCTTGAACGGGGAATGGATTACCATGAGCACCAAAACCTACCCCTACAAAGCCTACCTCAACACCCTGCTCAACTTTACCCCAGACGCGAAGACATCCTACCTGACCGCGGGACTGTACTACAAAGACATGGCCGGTTCCTTTGATATTTTCAACATCGCTGGGGCCAACGTAGGGTTGACGGCGCGGGCAGCCTACGTCGCGGACAGCAAAGTGGTGGAACTGACCGGGATGTTTTACATTGACGCGGCCTTCTCCAACAAACTTCTCCTCAACGGGGTGCTCCTAGAATTCCAACTTACCCCTTCCAGCAACGCCTTCGCCCTTATGGGGGACAGGGCGGCGGCGGCGGCGGAAATCGTGCTGAAGCGGGTCACCTTCTTCCGCCGCGTCAGCGTCTGCAACAAGGAATTCATGAAGAACACCGAAGTGAAACTCGCGTCCCAGCCGATCCTCTACCCTTTCAACAGCGAAGAAGAACGGATGTTCACCATTTCCCAGGGGGACACTACCTTTGAGAAAACAGATTTCCTGGGCGGTCGCATACCCCGACGCATGCGTATTGCCTTGGTGGAGAGTATTGGAAGTTTGGGAAATCTGAAAAAGAACCCTTTCCATTTCCAAAGGTTTGGGATGACCCGCGCGATGGTCACGGTGGACGGCACCCCCACCCCCTTCTCCCGCCTCGAATTTGCGAATGGGAAAACCCTCGACGGCTACAATACCTTGTTCCTGGCGCAAGGCGCCATGAGCTCCAACCATGGGATTGACATTACCCGTACCGATTGGGACAAGGGGTACGCCATCCTGTGTTTTGACTTCACCCCGGATGGCAGCGGCAACGCCTCTCACATGAACATACAACAGTACGGGACGGTGGGTATCCGACTTCAGTTTGAGGCAGGCGTCACCCAGTCTATATCGGTGTACGTGAACTGTGAGTTTGACGCCGCTTACGAAATAAACAGCAGCCGAGAAGTGAAAGAGTTGTAAGCAAGGGGGATGACCACCTACACGTCGCAATTGACGGTCTTGGCACGCCACGATTGGTGGCTCCACGCCTCGTTTCGGGGCGTATTTCCCATGGACCTACGGCCCCGGCGCGTGACCCGCCCCGACTCTTTCATTCTCAATACCGACAACGCCGACGGGCCAGGAACCCATTGGTTGGCCTTTTATTTTCCGCGCCAAGGCCTGAATGAATTCTTCGACAGTTATGGCTTTCCCGCCTCTTATTATGGGTTGCAAGAGTACGTGCGGCAGGGGGCGGCCCAGCATGGGGAAAATAATGTGATGTTGCAAGGGAAGCAGTCCAAAGTGTGCGGCAGTTATTGCCTGTATTACCCCCTTCCAGCGAGCCCACGGACGATCCATGGCAGAGGTGCTGCAAGAACTCCAGCGGTGGAAGACCAAAGCCGCCCGGGACCGGTACCTCCAAGTCTGGCAACGCCAGTACCAGTGCCAGAGTATGGCGCGGTGTCAGCGGCAAGGCAGAGCCCTCCACGACCAGTGTGTCATCAGTTTGAGAGAAAATAAAAATAAATTAAATAAAACAAGGAAACCCACCTCAATGTCTTGTTATTCTTGGGAAGGGGTGAGGCGCGATGGATGTCCGTTTCCAAGCGCCCTGCAATATCTTGATCACGGGGCAGAGTCAATCGGGAAAAAACGGTGTTCACCGAAAGACTCTTGCGCCATGCGAAATCCCATTTTACCCACCCGCCCCTCACGATCGTGTACTGCTATGGCAGCGCCTGGCAACCCCGTTTCACGACCCTGCAGAAACAATTGGGGGTGAAATTTGTGGCGGGCCGCCCCGACGACCCGTACGCCCCCTTTCGTGGCCAGCCGGGCCTCTTGATCCTGGACGATTTGATGAAAGAAGGCTCCAAGGATGAGCGGGTGGTGGACCTGTTCACCAAAGGTTCACACCACCACAACATTACGGTGCTGTACCTGACCCAGAACATTTTTTCACCAGGCAAGTACGCGCGTACCATTTCCATCAACGCGCACTACCTGGTCGCTTTTAAAAACGCTCGGGATTCGTTGCAAGTCCGGAAATTGGCCGAGCAGGCCTTTTCGGGGCAAGTGCCGGCGGTAATGCGGGCCTACCAGGACGCTACCCAACGCCCTTTTGGCTACCTCCTCTTCGACCTGCACCCCAGGACCCCGCCGGCCCTCCGGTTGCGCAGCAACATTTTCTCCGAGGAGGGGCAACGGCATCACGCCTACGTGCTGGAGGAGGATCAAAAGGGGGCGGGTGTTTGGGCGGAACTGAAGAAGGAAATTACCCCCATGCTAAAACCTGGCCTTGACGTTGTGGGCAACATCGCCAAATCGATGTATCACCAACGAGGAAAGCCCCATTTTTTTTACCGCACTGCCAAAACGATGCAACAACTACGAAAGAGCCAACAACAAGGAGGCTCTAAGAGGAAGAGGAACCCCGCGGCAAAAAGATCGAAAAAGCCAAAGGGCCGCGCCCCACCCCAAGGCCTTCGTGGGGCCGTGTGGAAGAGACCCAGCAAAAAATCAGCCTTCCATCCCCCTTTTCCAGGGCAACGTGGGGGTGATTTACGACGGTCCCAGAAGTCTCTGAACAACCGTGTCGAAGAGGTCCTGAACAAAACAGATTGGATTAACTTTATAGTCTAACCCCACAGGGAAACAGGTCACTTGTGGTGATGGCCTCCCCCCTGCTTCAACACAGCGCCACGTTCCTCCGGCAATTGGTTCAAGGGGATCTCAAACAGAAAAGGAAACTCATCAGGACCGCTAGTCAAAATCAAATCAACGCCGCCAGCGAAGTGGTGCACAACGCCTTGCTCGGGACTTTTCCGATATGCGCCCGTGCGAAGAAAGCCTTTGCCCCCATCAAGGCGAAACTTCGAAAAATAGCCAACAAGGCCCTGCCGCCAGCCGTGAGGCGAAAGATTTTGCTCTCTACCTCGACGGCGTTGCAGAAAATCAAGCTTAAAAAGGCGGGGGGGACAGCGAGGGGGGTTTCATTTTCACTACCGCCAACCTCATTGCCGCCTCCGTTTTTGCTGCCAAAGCCGCGGCCGCCGGAGCCATCAGTGGAGGGGTGGGCTACGGAGTCAAGAAAGCTCTGGACCAATCCGGAGGGTACAGGGCCCCAGGATTCCCAACGACAAAATACCCTTCCCCGGAAGAGTACGCCCAAGAACTTAGTCAACCTTATAGCTGGACCTAATGGGCAAAGAAATCCGCAACTTGCCGGTGCCCGCGGGCATTGACCCTGCCCGGTGGCAGTTATTTTTGGCCCGTCGTCGAAAAAGGGATCGCCAAACCGTGACGGGCAAAAAAGCCAGCAGGGCCGTACGGACGGCGAAACAAATCCAGAGAAAGTATAAGACGTGGCAGCAGAAGAAGAAATCCCAGAGAGGGAAAAAGAAACGGGCCACGTCACAACACCACCCCCCAGCCCAAGCAGAAATGTCGGTGACGCGATGGGAAGTGCAACCACACCCGCGCAAGCGAAAAAAGCGATGAAAGAGGCCGAGGCCTCTGCCGCCACGGGGAAGAATCCCATGCGCATGGTCTTGGTGCCGGAAGAGTCCATGCGGTGGTTGGAACAACAGCTTCGTGTGGACACGACCAAAGGGGTTAAAGTGCTCAGTCAGTACCAAACGGCCATGGCCCAGGTCCTAGAGACCCCAGAGAAACCGGAAAGCGCGGACCAGTTTCAAGATTTAATACAAAAATACGTACGGCGTCGCGAAACCATTGAGGCTAGTCCCTTAATAATAATAATAATATTCTTTATTTAAAGAGGGTAACACCCAAAAGCAAAGCTTACAAACTTGTGGCCCTCAACTACTAATTTAAGTATAAAATATAACTTTACATATAGGTAGCAAATATGATAAAAACTACGGATAAAACTAAGATGTGCATTATAAACAATTGAAATCAGAACCACAATTACTAACTAATAACATATAGCTAAATCGATCTAATATAATCTAGAAATTGAACGAGTACATATATATTGACTAGAGACAGAGATTAAGATAAGTGAATTACAAAAAGCTAAACTTTAAAATGGTCAATTAACTTCTGTTGCAATAAAATATTATAAAAGTATTTGGACTTGAACATATTCAAAGAGGATACATCTTTAACATCAACTGGTAATGAATTCCACAATGATGAGGCTCTAAAAGCAAATGATCTGCCGCCTGCTGTTGTTAGGGATATCTTTGGAATCTGTACATTAAACCTAGAAGAGCGAGTGTGTATTCTGTGTACTTTCTTAATAGGTTTAATGCCATCTGAAAGATAGGCTGGTGCATAGCCATTTAAAATCTTAAACATTAATATACAGCTCAAGTAATTACAGACTTCATGGATAGGAATCCAGCTAAGTGTATTAAATAAGGGAACGGAAGGGCTAAGTGCAGGTGCGTCTAATATAATTCGAGCAGCTCGTTTTTGTAATCTAAGAAGGCGGTACTTACCTTCTATGGAGCATCCACCCCAAACTGTGGCACAGTACTCGATCACAGGCTTAATTAGTGCATTATAAAATAGTATTCTTTCTGCATGAGGTATGTACCTTTTATTGCGGTTAAGTAATCCGATGCGTTGCGAAACCTTCTTTTCAGTATAATCAATGTGGATATTCCATGATAATGATTTGTCAATATGTACACCAAGTAGTTTAATCGATTCAGTTGACTGCAGTTTCGTGTTATTGACTTCAATGCTTATATCGCGATCGAGCACCGAAATTTTGCGTTTGCTTCCAACGAGCATGACTTTCTTTTTCGTGGTGTTGATAACCATTTTATTATGAGAAGCCCAGGCCTGGATTGGTTTGAATCCTTCTATTAACTTTTGCTCAATGGCTTCTAGAGTCTTCCCGGATACAGTTTGTGTCGTGTCGTCAGCATACATGTCGATGGTAGATTCATTAGTGTGGAGCGATAAATCATTTATGAAAATGACAAACAGGAGAGGTCCCAATACTGAACCTTGGGGTACGCCATGAGTGACTGGTAACGTAGATGATATCGCATTGGCGATCTTGACAGACTTGGACAAGCGCTCTGGCAAGGCCGTGTCGCCCAAGCGAACCGATTGAGGAAGAAGAAAAGGAGCAAGAAAGGGGGGACGCAAACCGTGCGCAATATCACGTCACGCAAATCGAAAGACGGTCGTACCGAAACGACGATCCGAACGACCACGACTTCGGGCAAGCATAAAAGCAAGAGTATCAGCCGGTGGCGCGTCAAACAACTGAAGAAAAAGACTTAAAGAAAAAGGACTTCCACAGACACACTTTTGTAAAAAACAACGGTTTTAATTCCTTTTTTTAACAATAAAAGGTTTTTTCCTCTGGATTCTGTCTCTTTGTTTTAGTATCCGTAAGGTTAACTCTGATACCCGTGCAGCACCCTCTTGTCGTATACCATCTTGAATGTCTTGGTCTCTGGGCGGGTATGCAGCGTCCGGTCTTGGGTATTGCGGTGGATGGCGTGTGGCGTCACCACCTTCCGTGTGGGTTCCCCTTGTCCTTGTACCATGGCCACCATGGTCTCGAGGTTGACGACCGCCCGGTTGCGCACGTTGAGGCGTAACCCTTTGACTTTGCAAACCGTGCGACCCTGGCTCGTCTCGTACCCATAACTCTTAGGACCCGTGCAGGCAAAGCGTACAATGTGCTCTCCTTCTTTCAGCTCGTTGGTCATATCGCCTAGAAAACGGCCTATCGGGGGCGCCTCTTGACCCACTTTCCGCGTGAAATAGATACTGTCCGTATCGTGGTACACGACACGCTCCTTCAAGAGATGGAGGTAGGAGTATAGTTTCAGGCGCGCATGCGCCGTGGTGTAGGCGGCAAACACGACGTTGGTGTGGGGGTTGGAGTCGATGTGCTGTGCGGCGGCGTGGTAATGGACCTGGACCATATCCTGGTGGACAAACAGAATGTCTTGGACTTCTTTCTCCTCGCTCAGCAGGAGCTCGAAATATTGGTCCAACTCTGTCACGTACTCCGTCTGCCGGGGGTTCTGCTTCTGCCCAAACTTTCCCCACAAGGTGTTCAGGATCCATTTCGCGAGCGCCCGCAGTCCGGGGGTTGAACACGATCTTCTCCCACTCCAACAATATCCTTGTGTTCAGTCGGTAACTCTCTATGAAGGCTGTTATCTCCGCGTTGGTGTTGCAGCCGGGAGGCCACCCGCTCGCCTCTTGCTTCATCTTGAGAAACGTGTTCACGTAGTCGGTGAACAACCCCTTGGTGTTGGTGGTGGGGTCGTATTGTTCCGACTCGGGGTAGTGCCACACACGGTAGACTTCCATTATCCGGTAGCCATACTGCAGGGCCACGTGGAGTTCGTGGCTCACCCAAGTGCCTGTCAATGCGCGGGTCTCGTCGTCGTGCGCACAGGGGTCCTTGTTTTTTTCTTCTGCGCAGGTCCGGCAGAGGGTAAACAGGAGTTTTTCTCCCACGTGTGTGGGGAGGCCTGGGCAAAACAAACGGCGTGGCGGCACGATCTTAAGGTGGATCAGTCCCTCGTACGGCAGTGTGGGATCCAAATTCTCGGTGAGAATTTCCGGATGGCCCAGAGGGAACCGTTGCGTCTTTTGGACCCAGGGGTACAGGGAGCACACGTCCAGTGCTTCCATCCATTCACCCTCTTGGGCTTCCCATAACGTCTTGATACCGTTCGTACGGCCCCCAAAGAAGGCCTTCTTGGGATCGAGGGGAAGCTGGGCTTGAGGGATGGGCGCTAGGGATTCGATGGTAGGGACCAAGGCCATGGCCGCTCGGATTTCGCATTCTCTGGTCTGGACCACGCGGAACCCTTGCTGCTCCAAGTACGCCACTTTATCCCGGGTCCGGTCGGCCAACGTTTTCATGGTACAGTGGAGTAGGGGGTGGATTCTCTCTTGGCGGGTGCAACGGTCACAGCCGTGCCAGAAGCAGCCGTCGATTTCGTAGGCCGTGTGGGTAGCGGCGTGGTACCCGTCCAGTTTGTAGGGTCCCACTCGCTTTTCTCCCACGTTGGCCGCGTGCTGGAGTCTAATGCCATCCAGCCGCTCCACGTGGGCCAGCCAATGGAGGGCCAGCGCCGACTGCACATTCTTGGGGCAGTAGCCGAGCCGCGGCAAGACCGCAATCGTGTTAGGGCGAAGGAATTTCTTGCGAAAGACCAGGTTGCACAGGGAGGCGAGCGTCACGGTCCTGGTAAACGGATCTACCCCTGCCGCTTTCATCATGATAGAGCAAAAGGCTAAACACGCCCGTTGTAATATGGCCACGTCCCGATGGCAGTAGAGGGCCAATTCTTTTTGGAAATCAAACACCCCACCGCGTGCCCATTCGGCGGCGTGCCAGGCTACCAGTTCTCGTTTCCCTTGGGGACTCAACGAATCCGTTTCGTAGTACTGCAGTTCCGGCAGGGGGCCCACGTACTGTTGATGCTCTGGGGTGTTGAAGAAGATGGGGAAATCCAACTTGTTGAGATTTTCTGCTTGGAAACCAAACACGACGGGGAATTGTTTGAGGGCCAGCGGGATGAAGAGGAGGGAATCTTTGATGACGATCTTGTAGGCTGGGATAGTCACCACCATAGCCTTGCCGCCACGGAAGAGCACTTTGGGTTTGATGGCGTTCTTGAATAGGTATTCCAGGATAGGATAGGAATCGTACAAAAAAAATTGGTGATGCAACTGCTGGGAATCGAACCTGGGGTCAATGGCTTTAGCACCATGATACACATGTAACTCCTGAGAGAAAAGACGCATTTTAAAAATCTTGATTATCATCATTTTAACATAAAGAATCTTCACAATCTATGTAAAATTTAACTTCATAAAATGAAAAGCAAACGTAAATAAGAGAAGAGTGTCACTCCTTCAAATTGTCACTAAATAATACGCCCATTTTACACACAGCCTTCGACTGATTAAATATATATACAGTATAAATTATACATGTAGATCATGGAAAATGCCTCTATTCAGACTCTTAACAAGAACCATGTCTATGTGTACCCACCCTGAATGTCTCTATTTTTGTGTAGAAGCTGTTGTCTATCTTGTTCTTTATTGTACTGAAGTCCATGGGATGGCCAATGACCCGAGAGTAGCCTGGCGCTATAGCATCATTCACAGGATATGCAAAGAAACCCTGGATATCTTTCCTGAAAAAAAAAAATATATTAAATATTTATTATAAAAGAAATCGATTTTGATGGCTTGTCCACTGATTTTGTTGCCTCAGTCTGCATTATTGTTATATGTATGCATATTTATTTTTCAACATGCATCCCCAAGGACGTAAAGCAACCAAATTTTATGTGGCTAACTGCAATGCACATGTAGGCTACATGTACATGTAGATAAATACCCTCCATAGGGCAGAGAGAATGGGTTGTGAAATCTTCTTCCTGCCTAGTTCTTTCACATTTTTCTCAGAGTTCCTAAGGAGAGGAATCGCTCACTTCATTAATTCATGAAATGACCATATAAACTAACATAAATTAGCAGTGGTTTTAAAATATACAAATTTGACAGCAATTGAGCGACGATGGTTGTTTAGTGTAGTGGTTGCAACGTTTGCCTTACGAGTACATGAGAAGATTTTCTTGAGAACCTTAGCTCTAAGTGGGTAAGATCTTGTTTACTGACCGGGTAGGGTTTTTTAATTTTTCAGGGTAGGATTTTAGTTATTTTATATTGTCATTTCATGAATTAATTAAGTGAGCGATTCCTCTCCTTAGGAGCTCGTAATTTTTCTCCCTCCTCACTGGTGAGTTTTAAAGTGCATATGAGCCCAAATTTGTTATCATTAAAATCGATTTGCCATCAAGTAAATAGTTGAACTTTTGATATTATTTTTTTAATTTGAGTGTGGCATCTATGAGTTATTGAGGTTTATATTTCCAATATGCTAATCATGTGATGACATGTGAGGCCAACAAAAGGTCACTTCTTTCTCCTTGTGAATGAAACTGTTTCTGATTTATAAACAAATATTTGGTAAAATCACTGATATAAGGCCCAAATATTACATGAATGTTTCGAAAAATATGTATATTTCTGCCAGCACGTTTTTGTATAATAAATGAGTCTGTCACATAATTAGTATATTGGAAATACATGTAGAAACCTCTATAACTCATAGACAGTACTCAAATTAAGAAATATTTTACAATTCAACTATTTAATTGATGGAAAATAGATTAATCTTTAATGATAAAAAATTTGGGCTCATATGCACTTTAACATTTCTCCCTTATAGAGCATGAATGTAATTCCACTTTCTCCCTCCTCCCTGTACATGTATACTACATTCACCCACATACTATATAGTTTTTCAAAACCTTTCTCCTGCCTCCCTAGTTATTTTTAGCCATTTCTCCCTCCTCCCTAAACCATTCCTATGCACTCTCCATATACTGTCATGTAATTTGTTACGTCATGTGTCATAGTAGACAATGCAAGATAGGAGATTGGTCACAATGTGATAGTAAGACCTGCCAAACTGATCGTGTAGCTGATGACACTATTACTAAAATATTTTTAAGAGAACGTTTGTTTTGCTTCTTGTTCGGAGACTCAATATCGTTTGCCATAGGGTAAGAAGGTATTCGTTTATATAGCACGAATTCTATATGAATGTGTCCGAATGCGCTTCGCATGGTTATTTTTGTGACTGCTATTGTGGCGCAATGTGCTGCTGTGCAGTTTACAATGATGAGTGATTGTTAGTACCTCAGAATACATGGCTGTTTTGAGGGGAGACAATCCCCTACTCTTTCTCAAAATAACACGACAGGTTATTTCATGTCCCCCTCATATAGATTAAAGAGGAAGGAGACAAGGCCAACGGCTTATACGTCCCTGCCCAATGACGCGGTCGGGATTTGAACCAGACGTCTCGCAGTCTAGACCGTGCTCTACCAACTGAGCTAACCAGTGAGGCGGTCTCATTCTTTTTGGTCTGGGACTACGTGTATGTTTTTTGATGGGATATATCCTAAGGACTCAATCATCACATGCGATTTGTAACGAAATCACTGCTTATTTTGGATAAAGACCCAACGACATGGTATATAACTTCACGTCACTGCTGTGGGGATGGGGATATAGGTGACACGTACTTCTGTTGATGTTTGGCGCCCACATACCAACCCCTGACACCTGTCACACTGAATATCAGTGGAATAATACTTACCAGCTTCAACTCTCCCCTGGGTCCATGCGACAAACACCAGGGTTGGGTCGGGAGGGGAATTCGGCAACCACCCAAGCAACTCTCACGAGGAGGCAAGCAGCTGTATTACGTCAGTGCCACATTGAGCAAACGTGCATGCATACTAGCAACTGCTGGCCAGCCAGTTGCATGCAGTTAACTTTGTAAGCATTAATTTTTGTGATGCGGTGCTATTTTAATATGCATTATTTCAAACTCAAGGTATGGGGGAAATGCGTGTACGATAAGGGAAAATTAAGCCACTGTGAGAAAGAATAATACCTACGTTATTTTGTGAACACGCATGTACATGTATGATTTAACCAAAGAAAGAAAATAAGAAAAATTGGCCAAGGGTCTCATATACCATGCATGCATGTATTTTTTTATTGTTTGTTTTGTCGATTAACCATGTGTTTTGTTGGGAAAAAAAGAATTATTGTAAAAAAAAATATAACTTTTCATGATTTTGTCATCTAAGCTTCCAATACCTTTTTTTTATAGTTTGGTTGTTCAGAAACTCTGTCACACATGGGTAGCACGCTACAGTTGCATGTAGCTCTCCCTTGTGACATCTAAACATTCAAATTGCCTCACCACAGTTAGCCCGAGTAAAACATATGTTACAGGTCAAATTTATTTTAACCTACATGTACATGTAGGTCATTTTTTTAAACTAGGTCATTTTTTTTCAACCTACATGTAGGTAAAATTGATTCAACTTAGGTCAAATCAAACTCAACCTTTCAAAATTCCTAAACATCTTTACTATCTTGCCAAATCGTCTAATTCCCAAGCTGCTTGGAGGAATTATCGACAACACCGTAAGTTCACTTCCCAAAGTGATAAACAAGGCTCGGAATGACTATGTTTCACAGCTCTTAGATAGTAACCGCAATTCCAATCCTAAGAAATTCTGGAGTTATATCAAGTCTAAAAGACAAGACTCCATTGGCGTCCCTGCTTTGAAAGTTGAGAACCAATCAATCACGGACAGTAAAGCAAAGGCTAATGCTCTAAATAGGTACTTCCAGTCTATTTTTGCCATTTACAACAATACTAGCTGCTTGCCTTCCCTGGGCTCAAGTAACATTCCTTCTCTTGGCAAGATCACAGTCACTGCAGCAGGTATTGCAAAGCTTATTGATAAACAGAATCCAAATAAAGCCTCTGGTCCAGACAAAATCCCTATCCGTTTACTTAAACTTGCCTCCCATCAATCTGCTCTCATTCTGCAAGTCATCTTTCAACAGTCATTGGACTATGTCACTATCCCCGCCGACTGGAAGCATGCATTTGTAACACCAATCCATAAGAAAGCCTCTAGGTCTGACCCTGCAAATTATAGGCCTATCTCTCTTACATGCATCTCATGTAAGTTACTTGAACATATCCTAACAAGCCAGATTATGAAGCACCTTGATGAACACAACTCCTGTGAATCACAACTAATTATTACTACATATGACTTCGCATATGCTCTGGACAAGCATCAACAGACTGATCTAATCTTTCTCGACTTTTCAAAAGCCTTTGACCAACGTCTATTTCTTAAACTGGATCATTAGGGCGTAAGGGGCCAAACTCTGTCATGGTTAAAGGACTTCCTAACAGGAAGAACTCAATCGACTGTAGTGGACGGTGAATTCTCAATTCCTTGTAATGTTACATCTGGTGTTCCTCAAATGTCAGTATTAGGACCACTCCTGTTCCTGCTCTTCATCAACGACCTGCCAAACGGCATAACTTCAAAGACTTGTCTATTCGCTGATGACTGTGCACTCTATCTGCAATTAGTGTCTCCAGACTCCTGCTCCCAACTGCAAGCTGACCTTGACAAACTGGCTTCTTGGTCTTCCACTTGGTCTCTCAAGTTCAACCCTTCCAAGTGTCGCGTGCTTTACGTGTCCAACAAGAAACGCCCATCCAAATTTATTTACCATCTGTACGGACACCCCCTTGAAGAAACATCGGTGCATCCTTATCTAGGCGTCCATATTTCTACTGATTTACGCTGGAACTCGCACATTGACTTTATATCAAATAAGGGCTCACGTACTTTAAATCTTCTCAGGCGCAATTTATATATTTGCTCACCTGAGGTCAAAGCTAGTGCCTACGTAAGTATTGTAAGATCTGCCCTCAATTATGCTAGTTCTGTCTGGGACCCATTCACTCTCCGAAACATGAACAAGCTCGACATGATCCAGATGCGTGCAGCTCGGTTTACCCTTAATAGGTACTCACGCCTGGAGAGTGTGTTGGCAACGTTGCCTTACTTAAATTAGCCTAGCTTAGTCACCTCAAGAAAGTGTAATAGACTGATTACAATGTATAAGATCCTAAATGGTCATATTGCCATCGACGCTAAAGATTATGTATCTTTTTCACAAACTTTGACCAGACGTAAACACAACTTTAAATTGAATGTCTTCTTGCCATCTGTAAACTGTTTCAAGTATTCTTTTTTCCCACGTACCGTTCCTGAATGGAATGACTTGCCTAGCCACACAACTGAAGCCAATACAGTTAACGGTTTTCGAACCTTAGTTAACATTGCTATGTAAACATGACCGCTACCCTAAATTCCCATTTAATTTAATTATTTATTATTAATTAATTGTTTATATATTATTATTTATTATTATCTATTATTATTTTCGTTATGTATAATCTTGGTGTAAAGCAACTCAGCATAACCAAGTAATAAACAGAAACAGAGAAAGAGAGAAACAAGTATGACTTTTTCATAGTTCCTTGTGTTTAGGTTGAGGATGGCATTGCAGTAATTTAAGAAGATATAAAGTTCTACTGTCAGAAATATTTTGCAATAAAAGTACATGTACCTTACCTTGTGTTGTTCATTTCTTTAGTGGTTTGGTTTGGCTTACACGGGAACTTATGTTTACTGATGGTTAGGGTATTTTTAAAATGTTGGGTTAGGATTTGGATAAATTCACAGGACCATTGCAGAATCATTATTTTTCTGTGTTGTTGCTCTAGTGATTATATAACACCCTAAATTAGTGAGCATCCATTGTTGATGGTTAGTGTGTTTTTAAATGTAGGGTAGGATTTGTATTAGTTCTCATGCAGGACAATTGAACAAGGAGTCTCTGTTATTTAGTGACTAGCTCTAAACACCCTAAATTAGTGAGCACCCATTGTTGACAGTTAAAATGTACTGTAATAGTTCTCAGGACCATGCATTGAACAAGGATTACACATGCTGACTGTTGAAGAAACATTATAGTCTGTGTTGTTCTATTTAGTGACTTAGGTAAAAACTCTAAATTAGTGACTATACATGTACATGTACATTGTAGCTCTAAACACCACTGAAGAAGATTACAGTAGATCTGTTGACTAGTGACTAGCTCTAAACACCCTAAATTACAATGTAGCAAGCATCCATTGTTGAAGGGTAGGGTGTTTTTAAATGTAGTTGTAGGGTTTGTAACAGTTCACAGGACAATTAAAGTAGTGCTTGCATAGGATATTCAGCTGCAGTTGGCCCAACATTTTTGTTACTTTTGACTTTATTGTACTTAATGAAAAATAAGTCTTGTGCAGGGAAATAATTGTGTACTTAGGTGTACAGTTCACTCAAAATCTAAACCCCTTTTTTTGAATCCGAAAAAAAATAAAAAAATCCCTTTTTAGAATGATTGATAGGTACATGTACATGTACCTTAAAAATGACCTACACTAATATTATACAAAAAAATGACCTAGGTTGAAAAAAATGACCTGATGTAAATTTTGACCTGTACGTAACACATACATGTATGTACATGTACCATAAATACCAGCATACATGTATAATGTCTACAGGGCCGGCACACTTTTTAGGACAAAATAAGGGCCAAAGTTAGGGGTGCTGCTTATATGCATGCAGGTACAAACATACATATATGGGCCGTGTCAGGCAAAAAGGGACCGGACGACATTCAAGTTAAATAATTCCTACAACGGTGTTCCTAATAACAGGTTGAAGATTGTATTGTATTCTTGACGAGAAGCGCTACATTTCATTCCTAACAATAAATGTCAGTTTCAAGAAATTGACAACAAAAATCTGGGGTGAAATTTACGTGATTTTGATGCAAGGGTCTGATTACAAATATGTCCACAGAAATTAGGAATCCTGTCAGAGGAGATGATTTTGATGTATGACATTTATTTATACGTGCTGGCATTAAAGAGTAAAAAAACAAAACATGAACAAGATTATCACTTTTTGGCAACAAAAATGTCTTTTCTGCAGTCATTCTGCTCCCCGTAGCTCGTAATATGATTTTAGCAATAGTACAAGTTACACCTTGAAACAATCGTCTGATGATAGGGAATGATTTGCGCCTGCTAAAATTGTAATCAAACCCTTGTGTAAAAATATCGTAAATTTCATCTTCAATTTCACTTGTCGATTTCATGAAATCAACACTACTTGTAAGTAGCACAATGTGGCGCTTGCAATGCATATTGTAATCGCACCACAAGTACAAAAAAACATGGTACAAATTCAAAATACATTTTTGCCTGAAGCGGCCCATATCGTAATTTAACACGAACACGAACACTAGCACAAGGCCCCTCCTTCAAAACCAAGATGGAAGACCTCGGACTTGTGCTTCAATTAGGTATGAATCTTCTGACTTAAAAAAAAGATTTGGGGTGTGGCCTATATGCAGGTGGTACACAAAATTAGTTCATAAAATGATCATAACAAGGCAACATAATAATTATTGTTTCAGCTCACATTTGTATATGTTTCAATATTTAAATTCAAATCAATACTAACAATACCTCTGTAAGGTACAGTGAAGATTCTCAAGACACAGTTGTAGCGGAGAAGGTTCTTTGTGCTTTTTCTTGACTAAAGGAAATCATTAATTTATTACATATTAATATTAAAAGTAAAATACATGTAACTACCAGTAATACAGAATGTTGAGTGAGTGCATACTACAATAGGCCTTTGGCAGCTAACAGTCACGTGCTGATATAATACTTCGTGAACGAATGAACAAGCTTGTGATCCCCATGGGAAAGACGTTGCCATGGATGCTGGATAGCAAGCCATTTAAAAAAACACTGTTTTAGAAAGATCGACAATCGATTGGAGGTGAAAAATAGCATTTACAAACAGGTTTTGCTAATAACAATACCTATCTCGTACAAGGCTTCTAAATTAATGAAGTCAAATATGTTTTGCCATCACAGTAGATTCCTGTACAATCACGTGAATGCCCAGCTGCAAAAGGCCCATTAACAGGCACTCATCGACTGATCAAGTTATAAAATTATTGTAGGTTGGGCCAGATGCATACATAATACACGTATATGTATATGGGAAAATATTTGGCTAGCAAGGTCACAACAATTTATACTGACCAAGTGTAGACCTCAAACGGTCCAGCCCACTCATGTCAAACATGTACAGACCCCATCCCATAACTTTTCTAAATGGTTTTGCAAGGAAAGCATATGCAGGATGGTATTGGGTTATATGATAATAACTTCAATGTGGAAATCCTTCTGACCCATTTCTTCTTTTTTTTTACCTGTACAACTTTACAAAATCACAAAATCAGCACCTACAGTACCACCTGGAATTATTGAAGCATTGGGTCGCGGTCAAACCGCGGTATTACTGCGGTCATTGGATGCGGTATTACCGCACTATGGACGAGGTTTTACTGAATGAAGCGAAAATAAAAGATTCTAACCTGTCGTTAGAGTTCTGAATGAAGCGAAAATAAAAGATTCTAAAGTTAACAGCGGTGTTGAATAAAGAATGAAAAGAATGCAGAGTCATTGCGCCAAACTCGCACGTTTGTGATACTGCTACATGAACATCTTATCTTCACACTAAAGTCAATGATTTCGGCATGATAAAAATCTCAGCAGCCGTGACCGCATCCAACTAATTACCACAGTTGACCGCAGTCTGCGGTCGTTCTGAGGTCAAACCACGGTATTACCGCAGTCATTGGTAAATGGTAAATGCTTCAATAATTCCAGGCGGTACTGTACATGTATTTTTCTCTTACCTTTCTGTTTAGCAGCTGCCACATCTCTGAAAAACAACAAGTAGCATTCACAATTTAGTAAAATAAAATAAAAGTAAAAGTTAGAGTATCAAAAAACGTTTTAGACACTTTCAATCTGTTTTGTTCTTAGCACCTGGGAGGCTCCAGTGGCTTGATGTGAATTTTCTTTATTGGCCGTTCAACATCTACACTATTCGCTCCCTCCATTTCCATCTCATGTCTGTCTCTCTTTCTCCTTGACTTGTCATGGCCCAACACTGATGCTGGTGAAGGGCAAGCCTGTATGAGATATTAACACACTTACAATGTATGACAGCAGATATATTCACATCAATCCAGTCTTTTATAAAACCTTAAAAAACTCATGAATAATGAATGAAGCAAAAAGGAAATCACTGAGCATGGAGGGATCTTTAAACATGATAAAGATTTCCTCCTAATTTACATAGACTTTAACTTGGATTTTCTCGACCAAAATAGGTTGTATCGCCAAAATAACTGAATTACATGACTCTATAAATCTAGACATTTTTTAAGCCGTTAAAAAACTTGCAGCACATGTTTTATCAGGTCTAAAACTCTTGGGCTGCACCCTCAAGTTTTAAACCTGATAAAACACTGCTGCTTGTTTATTAAACAGTACTTACTAAAACACTCAGGCTGTGCCCTTGTGTTTTAAATCTGATAAGCACTGCTGCTTGTTATAATTAAACAGTACATATTCTAAAATTATAGCAATAACGTACATGTACAATGTACATCCAACGTTCATAGCTCAATATCAACATGAAGACAGCAAAACTTAGAGCTCAGCACTAATGTTTTCATGTGGTATTATAGTCTGTGGCTAGTGTAGTGTCAGTTCTTACTTGCCAAAGTTTTATTTTCATTAGGCCAAACAAAATAAATGTTGTGATTCTGGTAATTAACAAGCTGGAGAAAAAATCCAGTTACTGTAGGTACATTTTTGTGAATTTTTGTTTGCTTTTTTATACATGTGTGCATGCATATTAATTTTTGCGAGTTATCGCTGTTTACATTGTCATGTTCATGCAATCGCACTGAAGACACACTGTAGCGAGAAGTCATTGTTTATATAAATTATACATCCAAGTTTCTCATTGTTTTGATGTTCATAATTTCGTTTATTTTACAAGGTATATGTTTCAAGTCTTGGAAAATAGCAATAATGTTCGAGGTTGGCATGGAAAATCCAAGTCGGTCGGGTTACCAGAAAGACAACATTAATTTTGTTTGGCCTTAATTAGCCAATAATTATTTTTCAAATATGCTAATGTCATGCTGAGCATGTACAATATATTTTCATTATTCTAAGCCTTGATACAATACAGGAGTAATATTAAGTAATGAAATGAGTTTTCTTTAGCATTAACTTTGATAACATTTTGCATTTTACAACCAGGGGGTTGGAATTACTGGCTGTGGTTCACATAAGTGTGGGCTATTGTGGTACATTGTAAGATTTGATGGCTACAATAAACATACTTCAATATCTCAACCCCTATCTTACATTTTTTCAACCCATTCATCAATAAGACAGTAATGAAACCCTTGCTGTGGCCTTCAAATCAGATTTTACTTATGTTGTAACCTTCCAGCTTCTAATGATACATTGTCACAATGCATGGTGTGACAAAAATATTCAACTTAATTACATTTGTACCAATGTCATGGATTCCCTTTTCCCACAGCAGTTATACATTGTACTAGTGAAGCCCATATTATGCCAAACAACGTTTTGGAATCAGGGATTTCAATAGAAGGCCACTACCGGCGATAAACCACTGGCTACTTTGCTTCTTACTGCCGGCTACTTCACACGATTGTTGCGTGTTTGTTGTTGTGTTGAGTAAAGTTTACTAGGTAAACCACCGCCTCTAACGTCACGACCGCCAGTTGCCTAAAATGTTATTGAAACTCCTGAGAAGCCCAGCATTTATACAAGTAAAATACAGACCTGTACACTACAAGACTTTTCAGTGTTCATTAATCCAATCAGAATTGGAGTTTTGAATTGAGGATTGTTTTAAATTTTGCAAATTTGTTTTCAAAAGTGAATGAACTTTGAAATGAAGAATGAAATCAAGTTTCCACTAACGAACTTCATTTCTCTAGGGAGGAATGCTTGACCTGTTTTGACTGTCAATAAAACTATCAAACCTACACTTGATCCTGTGTCTAATTTGAGTTTCTTCCTCTCCTTCGATGCTGATCTCTTTTTCTTCTTCTTTTTTGAGTGTTCCTTAGTCCTGAGTTTCTCACTACTGCTGGATGACTTGGGTGTTTTGTCACGATGCCCTTTCCTCTCCTTGCTAACAATCGTCTCTTGGCTGCCACTAACTTTAAGGACAAGTTTAATTGGTTTTTCAGCTTTGCCGAGGCCTCTTGATCTCTCTAAAAATCAACAGAAAAAAGGTATTGAAGCAATTATGGAATATATGGAGTGTGTTTATAAAAAAATCAAAAGCCTTGTTGTTTTTTGTGTATACTATATACAACATTCTTTACAGGGTATTTGCAGTTGTAGAATAAAATGTAGGTTGGTCAGGTGGGAAAAATTATAATAATTACGATAATAACTAAGTTCACAATAATCGTCAATAGACCAGTTTATGGTTCATGTGCAGTTGTATAAATCCTTTGTTTATTTTGCAGGCAGGTACAATGTACATGTAGATGTTAAACAATGGTGGCTCACCAGTTGAAACAAAAGACTTGAACAACTGCGCATGAACCGTAAACTGGTCGATAAAGTTATATTCACATCTGAAAACTGTATAAGTACAATGTAAGCTCTCGCATGTACATTGTATGCTCTTATGAGCAGACAGTACAAAAATGTTGAATCCCGAACCCTTGCCTGCCCCCTCGGGATTAACATTGATAGGTGCATAAACATAAAAGGTTATGTACATGACTGTATTGTTTTTAACTTAATAGAATAAGAATGAGTCACAGGGTACTCTGATATTTAATTGCTACAGTACTTACTTTAATAAAATAATGAAAAAATAGCAATGTCCACTCTTATAATACCAGAAGAAAATACGACTTTTGTCTTCCAAGAGTAAAGCAGAATTACGGCAAGCAATTACACCTTTTATATCCTGGCCTCAACGAATGTAATCAGGTACATAAATCGCTATGGAAATTGAATCCTTGTTACATGTATATTTTAAGGTCAATGTTAAGAAACTTGGTTTTAACTAATAACAACTGTATATGTAAATATAGCTCTTAATTTTCTTTTGTATTTTTACATGTTTTTAAGTAATAGATAAAGAATGAGTGGCCGATCTTTATCCGATTTACAAACTCGAGCTGAAAGCGAGAGTTTGTAAATCCCATAAAGATCGAACACAAATTCTTTATCTTACTTATCAAACGTCTAGATGTAGAGTCATGTGTTCAGTTATTTTGGCGATACAACTTATTTTGGCCGAGAAAATTGAAGCCAAAGTTTATGTAAATCAGGACAAAATCTCTAGTAGAATTAAAGACACTGTTTTATTAATTTCCTTTGTTTTTCCTTCATGAATTATTAATGAGTTTGACAACTGTTGTTATTATTTGCTATAATTATTTTTATTTAACTTATTATTTGCAGGGCCTCGCTGAATAACACTCCGGTAATGTGAGCCCCTTGGATAAATAACATTATTGTTGTTGTTGTTATTATTATACAGTCCCGCTCAAAAAGTTTGCAACCACCACTAAACGCCAAACGGCGCTAACGGTTTTTAGCGGCGCTAGTGCCACTAACTTTTACCGTTAGTGCCATCAAACCACTAAACGTCTAGCGCCGTCGACGGCTAGCCACCAAACGTCTAGCGCCGTCCACGGCTAGCCACCAAACGTCTAGCGCCGTCCACGGCTAGCCACCAAACGTCTAGCGCCGTCGACGGCTAGCCACCAAAAGTTCTGAGCCACCAACGGCTAGCCACCAAAACCTCTGAGCCACCAACGGCTAGCCACTAAATAGTTGAGCTGCCGACGTTCCAAGAAGTTTATTTTGAAGCGCTTACTTGAAGTATTTTGCATTTTGAGAAGTTTAATGATTTTGAAATGTTCGTCAAGGCCGAGTTTTGAGAAATTTCTTTTGAAACGTTTGTTTTATTAGTCAGTTCATCTGTTTCCGTGGCAGTACTGAAGGAATAAGTATTCAACTAAAATAAATTTACCATCTAGTGTCAGCAGCCGAGTTTTGAGTAGTTAATTTTGAAACGGTTAACGTCTACTAGTCAGCCGTATAAGTTCGATTCATCGACTCTCACGAGTCACAGCGCATGGCCCACTGAATGTAGAAGTCCACTGAACTTCAACTAACTTTACCGTCCCATTACAGGTTGCCGAAAAAATATATTTTTGCAGGTGGGGTATTTTATTAACTCATCACAAAGTGATGAAGTTAAAAACTCCAGAAGATTTGAGTGTGATCTCACGGCAATTAACATTCATTTGACAACAAATTGGAAAACAGCCAAAACTTCTCACTGTTAGGCATGCAGAGATCGACTCAAAGCATTTCCCGCATCAGGTGAAACTGTTCAGACATGAAACGAAAACGAAATAAAAACTTACAAAACATTTTATTCTGAAGGTAGAAAATGTCCGGTGCGATCCAGGGAAAATGGAAAATGTCACGCTTCACGGCCGTGTCGTAGAATTCTTGAGACCTTTGAGAAACGCATCCACATTAATAAAAGAACTCCAGAATATTTTATTGTACATCTTTTTCATTTTCCATAAAGGTTGAGTCCATGTAGTTGTGTTGTGAATTAAACTACAGTCGCACTTCCCGCGAACTTCACGGCGTGACACTCCAGTGTTGTGTCAAAAACCAGCCAATGTCTGCGCAGCAAAGCGGTTTCAAACAACACGTGAAGAATGAAACAGGAAGTTAGCTGTTCGCTGTTCGAGTTTTACTGAACGGTTTTGAAGTAATTTTCTTTAGTTATTCCAGGGAAAATCTGTGAAGTTCCCAAAAAAATGTCTTCGATTCTGTCAGACACGATGCGACTACAATTATTGTTAATATGCTAATTTTCGACTTCAATTTGTTTACATTCACTCACACCGCAGCACAGTGCAGTGAAAACTTTTTCAATCGTGCACTGCTAACGGCTAGCCGCCAAATGTCTTGAGCCGTTGACGGCTAGCCACCAAACGTCTAGCGCCGTTGACGGCTAGCCACCAACGTCTAGTGGCGTCGACGGCTAGCCACCAAACGTCTAGTGGCGTCGACGGCTAGCCACCAAACGTCTAGTGGCGTCGACGGCTAGCCACCAAACGTCTAGTGGCGTCGACGGCTAGCCACCAAACGTCTAGCGCCGTCGACGGCTAGCCACCAAACGTCTAATGGCGTCGACGGCTAGCCACCAGTTTTTACCGTTAGTGCCACCAAACCACTAACGCCCAGCCGCTAAAAAATTAGCGGCGCTGGTGGCGCTGACGGTTGCAAAGTTTTTGAGCGGGACTGTACGTCTAGTCATTTAGCGAGTCCCTTGTATTCTGATAATTACTAAATAAACATGGCTAAACATGTTCAAGATGGCTAAACATGGTTCAATCAACATGGCTAAGTTTAAAGTGGTAAGTACTGGGAGCCAACTCTTTTGTAAGTTTTGAATTTCCCATCAATCTAGACACGGTTTCAGCCATTGGGGTGTTGAAACCCCCACGGCAGAAAACTGATCCTACTGTCATCCAAGCAACGGGAAATACCATTGGTCAGTTTTTACAGATCTATCAATGCCTTGTAAAATGACTCATGACATTTGGCAGAACTCAGTAACTCACACCAAAATCACAGCTGAGTGTGAAGTAAATTCATGTTGCTAATATAAATATAAACAAAGACTCATAACAGATGACGTCCATGAAAGTAAAACAGTTAATAGAGATTGCTAGCAGCCTTCAAATGAGCTTCTTGCTTGCCCAACTTAAACACTAAATTTGCTAGTGCTGTGTGCGAGAGATTTTGCCAAGCAATCAGTTCGGATTTTGCAGGTTTGTCTACTACTTCAATGTTGCAAATACCATTATTGCTGTTTAAATTAGCTGCACTTTCTGACGGTGTGAGGAGAGTGATCTGCGACTTTGCTTTGGTTTTGATCTTGAATAATATCACAGAGAGTTCTGTTTCTCTACTCCTTTCTTCTCCGAGGTAAGTGTTCCAACTGTTATCCTAAACAGTGATTCACAAAGTCTATAAATAATCAGACACTGTATTCTTTGGTTTACATCCTCTTTTACATGTATTTCAAACTAGTTTTAGGAATAATAAAAGTGACTGGAGATTTCAATTCTCCACAGTGAAAACTGACAAACGATGAGGCTCACACATCCCTAGAGATTATTAGGGGGTGGAGTTGTCACAAAAGCAACTTTCTCTTAATCATTTTAGACCTTAACATATTCTATTTTGTCGTTCTTTTAAAAATGTTTTTTTTTTTGCACTATCTCAGATTTTAGAATTTCTCTGGGTGGGGAGATGAGACTAGGGGGCTTAGCTTATTTACATCATTGCGAGGGTGGGGAGTGGGGGGAGGGGGGGTGGTTGGGTGCTGACTTGGGTGTTTACATCGTATCTGTTATAGTTACAATGTAGCTTATATATTTATTAAATAGCTCATATGTATAGCATTACTAGTATAAGAATTTTGTATAATTGTATTGTTATTGTAATGAGGGCTACAGGTTTCTTAGTGTTGTACACTATTATGTGATACCCTCTTTAAATAAATACATTATTATTATTGTTATTACTTTTGCAGCATGGTCGATACAAAACTTACAAAAGAGTTGGCATCCCTACTAATTACCGCTCTAAACACACCTATGTTCAACCATGTTTAGCCATCTTGAACCATGTTTAGCCATGCTTATTAAAGAAACTCTGAATTTCTAACGAGACCTGAAACAACCATGGGGGCAGATTAAAGCCAGGTCCTGGCTAATCCACAGATGGAATTGGAATTCAGCGTGTTGGTTTTTGCAGAGGAAGGAAAACTGGAGACCCCGGAGAAAAACCCTTGGAGCAAGGGCAAGACACCAACAAACTCAACTCACATATGGTGCTACATCCGGGAATCGAACCTGGGCCACAGAAGCGAGAGGCAAAGTGCTTAACCACTGCGCCACCATGACTCCCCTTATATACAGAAATTAGCAGAAATAATATACAGGGACTTGTTAGCAGTCTGTTACGTCTGATACTAAATACTTGTGATACATGTAAGTATCGGTATCAAGCAGACCAAGCATGGTATAGAGGCTTTCAGTTGAGTGTAGTAAAACCAAACGCAAATTACCCACAGCCAGCCAATCGTAGGAGCGAGTAATCACAAGTAACTCATAAATGGCTTCCCTGTGAGCCAATGACAAACCAAACCAAAACCAATTTGCATTTGGTTTTACTTTGGATTCTGATTGGTTGGTTTACTTTCTCAGCCAATAGGAGAACTTAGTAAACGCAAAGCCAAAACACTTCCGACACTCAATTGAAATCCGCTCTATATACATACATGTAACCCTAACCATTTAAAAAAGAAGTTCCCTTATCATTATCAGTTCATGATACGTACATACTTAAGTTCTATAATTTTTACGTATCACAGTTAGTAAACCCTGTAATTTGCACGTGAAGTTTCATCACATTTAAAAAGACGTTACTTCAAGTACAGGGTGGTGTAGTTTAGGCGACCTCAGTTTGACGTATTTGAATTTTCATGTCGTGACAGACGTGATCTAGCCTGCGTCACATCCGGACTTTTCTCTGGTATAGTCCGTCTGCGAAGCAGCGACACAAACCGTGTTCTAGACCCCAGCAGCGTACCGTGATTTGAGCACACGTTCTGATTGGCTTTTAAAAATGCTCATTTCTTACAAGTCTTCTGACTTGCCATTCAACTGTCACCAGCCTGTCACCTGTTAGTCTCCCCAGAATCCAAGAACCACTCGCCAGAACACTCGTCTGGCAGGAAATCGTTAGTGGAAATATAGAGGCTAAACTTAAAAATATGGATGTAGAATCGGTTCAAATAGCTTCGTATATATTCTGTTCTTAGCTTTTATCAAGAAATAACAAATATTTTGGAAGAACTCATTTATTTTTAGGCTGAACTAGTGAGCTCGTGTAAAATGCCGACAAAAGCGAGTCGTTGCTTATTTAATTTGTACATTTACGCTGTAATTGGTCTAGACAAATGGGGAATGGAATGTCGTGCTGATGTAACCAGCTGTTGGAGCTATCGCATGGCGTGATGATCCTAGTCATTTCAAAATAGCCAGTCAGAAGGCGTGTGAGAAAAAGCATTTTTAAAAGCCAATCAGAATGCGTACTCAAATCACGGTACGCTGCTGGGGGTCTAGAACAAGCTTTCCGTCGCTGGTTCGCAGACGACAATAACAAGGTTTTGTTCGGATGAAACGCAGGCTAACGTGATCATGCGACCATACGAATGTCATAATTTGTTGGTAATTTTCTTGGTAATCTACCTTCTATTTCGCCAGACTTCTTGTGGTGCTTCTTGCTTTTGTGCTTTCCCATGCTTGAATGGCTAAACTTACGTACATAAGATAAGGTTATCGCAAGTTTTAGCGATTTTTCGCGTGTCTCTTTTTGTCAAACAAAACACACGCCGGCCGCCGCTTTTTTCTATAAGCAAGGTGAGCCCACGATGATGGTGCGGTAGCTCTCTTAACTCTCCTCAGTCTCCTTTCAAAATCAATGTGTACAACCACAGGCAGCCCAATCTCGTGATTTGTGTATTATATCGCTTGAATAGTTCATATTATAAATCATTCCAAAACATGTATGTTAGACAAAATAAATACACGACTTCACCCTGCAATGTTTC